>CM040398.1:810000-1342500 GCA_022702515.1 Ilyophis sp. 1 JC-2022 | reverse complement strand
TTACAGCTGAATCTAGTCTCACCCCCCAATTCTCATAGAGATCAGTTCAAATGCAGAGAGGTTATAGTATCGCTTGTAACAGTACCTAAAAATAAGATATCGAGAGTCTTTTAATGTTGATTGGTCACAGACTTCAGGAAGTAACAGCATGCAAAGAATATGCGACCAAATATTAAATATGATACTTTAAAAATATGTTAAAGCAAAGGGTATGAATACTTATGTAAATGAGAGATTTCAGTTTTAGATTTTTAATACATTTGCAAAAATTTCTAAAAACATGTTTTCACTTTGTCATTATGGGCTATTTTGTGTAGAATTTTGAGACAAAAAATTAACTCAATCTATTGTACAATATGTCTGTAATGTAATAAAACGTGGAGAAGGTGAAAGGGGTATTCAGACTTTCCGGCTTGACTGTAATTATGTAAGATCTGAGATCTGAGCGGGCAGGACAAATCAATAGAGGTCATCTGGAGCACAGTATTGTCTCACTGTCTGTGGGGCCACTGGTCAGTCAGCACTGGCATGATTGTGATTCGATCAACAGACCGTGGGGCTCATCCAAGCACCACAGCGTGGGGTTCATCCAAGCAGCACAGCGTGGGGCTCATCCAAGCAGCACAGCGTGGTGCCTCAACCGAACGAGTCTCCCGGCAGCTTCCACAGCCACTTCTCACCACAGTGTAGTGTTCAGGTCTGGCTTCCACACATCAGTCAGAGGTGCAGTGTTCAGGTCTGGCTTCCACACATGAGTCAGAGGTGCAGTGTTCAGGTCTGGCTTCCACACATGAGTCAGAGGTGCAGTGTTCAGGTCTGGCTTCCACACATGAGTCAGAGGTGCAGTGTTCAGGTCTGGCTTCCACACATGAGTCAGAGGTGCAGTGTTCAGGTCTGGCTTCCACACATGAGTCAGAGGTGCAGTGTTCAGGTCTGGCTTCCACACATCAGTCAGAGGTGCAGTGTTCAGGTCTGGCTTCCACACATCAGTCAGAGGTGCAGTGTTCAGGTCTGGCTTCCACACATGAGTCAGAGGTGCAGTGTTCAGGTCTGGCTTCCACACATGAGTCAGAGGTGCAGTGTTCAGGTCTGACTTCCACACATGAGTCAGAGGTGCAGCGTTCAGGTCTGGCTTCCACACATGAGTCAGAGGTGCAGATGCCCGATCGTGCGATGAGCCCAAAGTGACTGTGACGTCACCCATCGACTCTCCATGGGCTTATGAAAAGCGTTTGAAACTGTGGACGTGCCGTTTTGTGCTGCCACGTTGTAGAAAAGACTGCGCAGTGGGGAGCAGGGGGACCCTTATACGGTCATTAATTACGGGCCGGCCGATTCTTCCACTAAGCGTGTGAGATACTAGTGACGCGCAGTAACTAGGAAGTGATGCAAACTGTCCCGTCTTGGTCCACAAAATATTAAAATATTGTCCAAACGACACAATAACTTAAGAAATCGGCACATGAGAAAACAATAGATGAAGAAAAAGCTAATATTGCGACTAGATGGAGGAAATTCCTATGGGAAACATTTATTGACTTTGTATTTTGAGCGCATTTGGTGCCGTTGACTTGCATTGAACAAACGGGCCTGTGCACTGGCACCAGAGAGCACCTCTGGACACGACCAGGAAGTGAACTTCAACAGCGGAGCCTCGTTTTGGTCCCTTGTATAAGATGTTGTCATCCTGACTGACCAAAACCCTGTTTGTGGTGATGTACAAGTGCAAGACTCAATTGTACATCACCTTGCAGGACTGCAGGTCACAGTCAGCACTGCTACCATCCAGTGTGTAAACACCCTAACTATCACAGGTCACAGTCAGCACTGCTACCATCCAGTGTGTAAACACCCTATCACAGGTCACAGTCAGCACTGCTACCATCCAGTGTGTAAACACCCTGACTATCAAGGTGAGAGAATAATTGAGTTTCTTAAATCTTCCTTGCAAGATGGCTACCCGTCCGTAAACGCAGCAATGCATTGAGATGTTTAATATTAATACTCAGATTATCTACAAATCAAGACCAAGTGTTCACAAAGACGTTGGTTACCAAGGTAACTATAAAAAAGAAACCACACACTCTGAATGTAGATGCAAATGATAGCTGTTTTTTTTTTTGCGACCCATTTAGCTAATCTTTCTCAAGATAGGTTCAATAGAGATAGGTGCAAAACCTCAGGTTCAAGCTTAAATTAGCTGGATAACATGACCATCGCCTGTATAAGCCATGTGGTGAAATCACAGGAACAGGTGAAATTAACTTTTACGAGGCTGAAGTTTCGTATTTGTAATTCCCGATCCACCTTAAATTTTTTAAAACTGGTTTCTTACAGCGGATTGTTCGCAATTTTACAGGATTACACATAATCTATGATTGAAAATAGACATACAGTCATGTGAAAAGTAAGTACACCCTCAAACGGTAGTCAGTTTTTTTGACACATCTGGACACACGTTTATTTGATTTTAATTTAAACCATGTTGACTAATTGAGGTAAACTAATTCCACAAATGATGCTAAAAAAGTAGACTTTGGAATCACTTGGTAGACAATTGAAATGAACATGCAAATTCCTCATGAGGAACAAGTAAGTACACCCCTACCTTTACAATGAAATATATTGATTCACATTGATGTCTGGTGCACAAAACAGGTGTAGATAGGCATTAGATAATAATTTGGAAGTTTGAAAGACTCTTAATATCTTATTTTCAGGTACTCTAACAAGCTATACTATAACCTCTCTGCATTTTAATCGATCTCTATGGGAATTGGGGGGTGGGACTAGATTAAACTGTAACTTACACGTGAATGTATGGAATCCATGGTTAGCTAAATGGCAGTAAGTCATAATGGGTCTGACGTATCAAACGAGCCTCAAACCATCACTCTGCTGCCAGATATGCAGTAGATATGGATGGATCACTTTAAGGGTTGTTTCTCCAGACTCATTTTCCTATAGAACATAGAAACAACCCTTTAAGTGATACATCCCTATCTACTCCATATCTGGCAGCAGAGTGATGGTGTAATTACGGCTTGTTTGATACCTCAGACCCTTGATGACTTACAGCTATTTAGCCAACCATGTGTTCCATACTGTTCCAGTGCAATTTACAGCTTAAGCTCGTCTCACCCCCCAATTCTGATAGAGATCCATTCAAATGCAGAGACGTTATAGTATCGCTTGTAAGAGTACCTGAAATAATATATCAAGAATATTTTGATATGCTTTTATACCCAGTCATGATGGCATCACCTGTTTACCTGTGGAATGTTCCAAACAGGTGTTTTTTGAACTTCCCAGCTTTTTTTTTTGCCCGTCCCAACGTTTTTGGAATGTGTTGCAGGCATCAAATTTGGAATTATCATATATTTAAAATCAATAATGTTGATAAGGTAAAACATTAAATATATTTTATTTGTACTGATTTCAATTAAATATATGTAAAAGAGAATTTACAAATCACTGCTTTCTGCTTTTATGTGCATTTTACATACTGTCCCAGTCCCAACTTTTTGGAATTGGGGTTTGTAAATCAGGGTGTCAAACTAGAGTCCTGGAGGGCCACAGTGCCTGCAGGTTTAACTCCAGTCCTGGAGAGCCGCAGTGTCTGCTGGTTTAACTCCAGTCCTGGAGGGCCGCAGTGTCTGCAGGTTTAACTCCAGTCCTGGAGGGCCACAGTGTCTGCAGGTTTAACTCCAGTCCTGGAGGGCCGCAGTGTCTGCAGGTTTAACTCCAGTCCTGGAGGGCCACAGTGTCTGCAGGTTTAACTCCAGTCCTGGAGGGCCACAGTGTCTGCAGGTTTAACTCCAGTCCTGGAGGGCCACAGTGTCTGCAGGTTTAACTCCAGTCCTGGAGGGCCACAGTGTCTGCAGGTTTAACTCCAGTCCTGGAGGGCCACAGTGTCTGCAGGTTTAACTCCAGTCCTGGAGGGCCACAGTGTCTGCAGGTTTAACTCCAGTCCTGGAGGACCGCAGTGTCTGCAGGTTTAACTCCAGTCCTGGAGGGCCACAGTGTCTGCAGGTTTAACTCCAGTCCTGGAGGGCCACAGTGTCTGCAGGTTTAACTCCAGTCCTGGAGGGCCACAGTGTCTGCAGGTTTAACTCCAGTCCTGCACACACAGCGGCCCTCCAGGACTGGATTCTGAATCCCAAGTTCAAGACTGTATTTAGGGATGTTTTGGAATTGTTTAAATAACCACATTGAATATTTCTGACGTGAAAAAAGAGGATTACACAAACCGTGCACCACATACAGGACAGCATTTCAAGCAACAGTATATTTTAATATAATTGATTTGTATTGCTTTTAATGTGTTTTTTTTTTCCAGAAACAATAAAGCATACAATTTAAAGCAAATGGAAATACACAAACGTTCTGTACAGACATAGTAGCACATCCACACATTCTAGGTCAAGAGCTATCTTTGCAAAGTGGGCACTTATTAGCACAAACAATGCACTGCCCTTCTGAGCACAGCAACGGGGCCTTTCGCTTTAGGTGAAGGGTTAACACAAAAAAAACATTTTCCTCATACAAATAAAAAGAAAAGAACAAAACAGAACATTTCCAAAATAGAAAGCCATTGTGTGAAAATAAATACTCATTTCGAAACTAGATATATTGTGTTTGTCGATTGTTTGAAGAAATTAAGAATATCACAATGGCTTTGTGTACAGGCCGCATTGTATACTATTGGTTTAAACTGATATCGCTGTAGACTGTAGAAACACACATGTGATGAAGTAGCAGCCAAACTGAGAAGCATTGCCCCGCTCAAACTGTACAAATGATTTATTGTACAATAAGTCACATATTAATTTTTATTGTTGTGGCTTAACAAAAGTAAGTGCTTTGTAAAGTTACTGGCATCATAAAGGCCTTATATAAGAAGGGATTGTTTTACTTTTTAAATAAATTGTTTGAGGGGACACACTATGGACCTGAATGGTTAAAGGCATGCTGAACGCGGAGTCATTCAATTCAGAAACAAGTATGAGAACATCTTTGGCAAACAATAAGATATTTACAGTCTGATGACATGTATTTACCGTGATTTTTATTAGGAGTCTGTGCATTCCTTTAATAGTCATATAATATTGGTTCTATTATCTTTTGCATATGATTTGATAGAATAAAAAGGCATCTCACTCGTGTCCCAGCTTCGTTTCCTCTCAGCCGCACACTAGTGTTGAAATACATAGAGCGGCAGTATAATATTCTCAGCAGGGCTTACTCATTATTTTCCATTTTATTTTGTAATTATTTTACCTGCCTTAAAAAAATGTTTTTTCATCATTCAATATTTTTTCTGTTCAGTATGCAGACTTAATTGTTTTGTCATCACTGTAGTGTACACAAGATCCCAACCAAAAATATGCATTATTCAAAGCATTATGTAATACCACACTGCGCCTCAGGGTGGCAATAAATACCACACTATGACTCAGGGTGGCAGTAATACCACACTATGCCTCAGGGTGGCAGTAAAGTACAAGAATATGGCATCAGCAAGCATCTTACCTTCCATTTTGAAATGAAAAGTTGAATAAATAAAACATTTGTTCTTCATCCTTGGTTTTCCAGAAAAGGTTTTTTTAAATTAAGAAATTTGAAGGAAAAGAGCATCCGAAAAGATTTCATATTACAATTTTGCCAAATGGGCCAGATTAAGTTCTTCACACAGGATGCGCATTGAATCCAACTGTGTTTCAGTGGCATGTTCATATTGCAATAACAGTGACTAAATCAAGTCCTAACCATTTCATATATATCACCTGTTTTTCAAAGAAGAAAGAGATAATGAGCAGACCGTAAATATGTTGTTTCCATCCCCAGTTCTCTGCGTTATCTGCTGCTTATCTGTGTAACACTTGAAAAAAGCCAGGTTTTATTAACATGCAGTAACACTTCATTAACTGTTTTACAAATCGTCTTTTACACAATATTGTGTTTTGTTTGTTCAACAGTATAATGCACTCTTAAAATGAAGTCTGTAGAATTTGCATTTTTTAAACGCAATACAGAAAAATAAACACATTTAAGTGCTGAACCTAGAATCCTCCAAAACATGTCTTATTCCAATAACAATATGAACCAGAATAACCTTACATATGGCACTACGCTAAGACTAAAATCCAAGGCCATTTTCAGAAAATCTGGGAAACATGATTTTAACCCCCTACAGTATATGCCTACTTCAATCTAAAAGAACACAATGCAAGAACAATGTAATGTAGTGGGAAAAAAAACAACATTGTGATAAGCTTTAAGATAGACACTTTACACCTTACATATTTAAACGCTTTTCAAAATCTTTCGACTTTGAAATCTTAGCCAAAATAAAGAGTATTTTTTCCAATGCTTTAAGTAATCTTTATGTAGACTATACAATATATGTATATATGAGTTAACATAGAGTGACATAGCAAAAAAATAAATATTTTAGTAAAGTCACCTTTTGTAGTAGTATATATATATATTTATATATTTTTTTGTTTGTTTTTTTATTAGCTTACAGTTGGGTATGATGTGTGTTTAACATAGACCTTTGACGCATAGCGGTAGAAACTCTTTTCTCGATAGATGTCGCAGCTATAGGAATACTTGTGATCTGATGTGCAAGAAAGTGATTCTTGGCTATAAAAATGGCTCGCTCAGTCAATCGAATCGAGAATTAAGGTTGGTTACATTGAGATAATACATTACAAGGGAATACAAAAGGAAACAGTCGGCCATTTTTGCTTCCGAGTTGTTACTTGAACAAACAAGGACCTCATATCACTCCTCATATGACTCTCTAAGGGAACAGGGCAGAAATAAAAGCTAGACATAAACCTGTAGCCTTTACTCATCTGACTGTCCAATGCATATATTGTCCTTGTCTTAGAATGTGAGGTGTGCGAGTAATCAGGGAAGCGGTGTGTGATGTCATAATAGCATGCTCTTAGAATGTGAGGCGCATTAGGAAAAAGGATAGCTTTATGTGATGTCATAATTGCATGACATAAATCACATGCTCTTAGAATGTGAGGCGCATTAGGAAAAAGGATAGCTTTATGTGATGTCATAATTGTGTGAAAGACATTACATGCTCTTAGAATGTGAGGTGGTTGAGTAATGAGGTGAGCTGTGGTTGATGTCGTAATTGTGTGAAAGAAATCACACGCCCAGTGCAAGAACATGAGTGCCAGGAGAAACTACTTAGATAATAAGAAAAGGAGGTGACGCTTAAGCCACTCGTTTCTGATTTATCTTTCCCACTTCAGCATCACTGTATTGGTGTAATATCCAATCCCAGAAATGTTGGTGTAGGTGCTTTTATACATGAAAAAAAAACATTTAATTTTTACGCGACCTCCTTTCCTTTGTGTTGTGATGATAAACATAGTTAAAAATGTTACATTTGTACACTAACACGCAGGACAGTGCGATAACCTGGGCACCTCCAGTGCAGGACAGTGCGATAACCTGGGCACCTCCAGTGTAATCTTAGCGTGGATTCTTACAAGCTGGAGCAGTTGAGCATGTGGGCCTGAAGAAGCATGTTTTCTTGTTATCACTTTCTGAGATACAAAGCAAAGCCAGACACAAGATTACAGCTGTGACCGCAGTACATTCAGGAGGCCAGAGTAATCCATCTCCCATTCATCTGAAATCTACATGCTCGAGGATTGACTAATCACGCCTGGACAGGGTATCTACACCACACAATACCACTAGGAAAAACACTGGCAGAATTTGGACCACAGAGTATTTAGGGATTTGTGATTGGTCTATTGTGTGTAGTATAGAACAGTTCCATTACTTAAAGTGTTTGTAAACCACAATAGGCCCTGCATGTTTCATTCTGGTTTAAGAAATGACTATATAGTACATACATTTCATTGAATTAACAAGCTTACATGCAAAAATGTACTTGAATACTTCCTTGCAAGATGGCATGAATACAAACTTTTTTCTTTTCTTTTTTCAGAAAAATGACATGTCAATACTTTTATATAGAAAGCATACTTTCACCTTTGTCTATTTCAACAGTTCTATTTTACAGAATACTATATTTCAAATGGACAATCCAATAAGTACATACTTGTCCTGAATGCTTTCTGATCTTTGGTTAATCAATCCAAAAGCCTGATAGATTTCAGTCTGTTTCATCATTCAACTTTGCTTTTTCCTTTTCTTTTTATTCTTTTTTTTACACAAAGCTCACTGACATCATATCTTTCTTAGGTTGCGCTACCTCGCGAGAGAGAGCGAATTGTTCTCTCCCCAATACATCACTGGCACGCCCCGCCCCCCAGCACTTTCTCTGTCACCATCTCGGATCTACTCCAAGTCCTTTCGCAAAACGACAAGAACAACAAAAAGAGTAACTACAAAAAAATTATGAAAAATCAAAATAAACAAACGTGAACCGAACGAAAACATCCAAACATAACGGTAGCCGTGGGGACGGGGGGAACCTATCGCTTCTGTGAGCCCATCATCACCTTGGAGACGAAGTTGACAATGGCCGAGGCGGGCTGGTCGGGGTCCATTTCGGCGAAAAGGTGGCTGACGTTATCCGTTGTGCTTCCTTGTTTCCGGGCAACAAAACCGAAAAACCTGCAGGGTACAGAGAGAAAACGGCTCTGTAAGAGAGGGCTGCAAAACGTTACAAAAACGTCACAGAAACACAAACGAGAGTAACGTCCGTCTGAAAAACGTCTCTTATCTGGCCTCTCATACGTGTAACATTAGAATTGCTGTATTGAAAATAAAAACGTTTTTGTACTGAAGTATAGGAATTCATATGGCAAAAAAAGAAGGAAGTCACAAAATGAACTGGACATGAATTCCCTTCCTCTGGAATGAGGCAGGAAATGTGTGAGACTTGTTTTTGGCGACAGGAGAAAGAATACTATCAATCCACAAAGAAAAAAACAACAACAGGAAGAAAGTGCGCCCGGGGCTTTTGGGGTCACAAACACGCATTTACAGTAGGCTACTGATGTAAAAGGTACTTTTCTTAAAGTCTGCACCTATAATAAACAAAAGCGCCCCAGCCAAATAACACCGTACATCTAAAGTATACCCCGACCCATAACCTCATTCTCACAATGTGATGCCAAATAACACCGTACATCTAAAGTATACCCCGACCCATAACCTCATTCTCACAATGTGATGCCAAATAACACCGTACACCTAAAGTATACCCCGACCCATAACCTCATTCTCACAATGTGATGCCAAATAACACCGTACACCTAAAGTATACCACGACCCATAACCTCATTCTCACAATGTGATGCCAAATAACACCGTACACCTAAAGTATACCCCGACCCATAACCTCATTCTCACAATGTGATGCCAAATAACACCGTACACCTAAAGTATACCCCGACCCATAACCTCATTCTCACAATGTGATGTAAAACTGCAGAAAGAGAAATTAATGCAATAGTAGAGCCGTCAGCCTGTGTGAATAAATACATCATGTATGATGGTCTTTACCAATGCTAAATACAGAACCAGCCCCTAGTCCACACAAAATATCCACACCCATGTGATTGTATATGATTAGATCTCAACTCACCAAGATCTAAGCCGTCAAGTGTCACAAAATATATCGGCTTGAAAAGCAAACCCCGGGACCTCAAGGCAACCATTATTATTTTTAGCGCTGTGATGGGTGATTTGGGGAGAGCCTTGGGGCGGCGCCCCTTTTCATTCCCTCCCCGGATAGCTGGGGTGACATTTTTATTGCCGCTCGTCTCTGTTTTACGGCTTCCTTTTAAGGTGACTGTGGTGAGCTCGCACAGGAGGGGTGAGAGGTAATGAGATTCACATGCCCCGCTGCGCTGGAGCACGGGGCCCCTTCTAGCACTGTCAATTTCCAATGACACAACCCCCGAGCACTAGCCTGGGAGCCACACCTGTGTTACCATAGCTAAGAGCCAACTGGGTTTGCTGCTAAAGCATTAGCATAGCTAAGAACCCAATGGACCTGGTAATGTATTAGTATAGGTATGTACTTACTGGGCCTGGTAATGAATTAGCATAGCTAAGTAACTACTGAAACTGGTAATGAGTTAGCATAGCTGTGTACTTACTGTGCCTGATAAAACATTAGCATAGCTAATGGTAATGAGTTAGCATAGCTATGTACTTACCGTGCCTGATAAAACATTAGCATAACTAATGGTAATGAGTTAGCATAGCTAAGTACCTACTGGGCCTGGTAATGAGTTAGCATAGCTAAGTACCTACTGGGCCTGGTAATGAGTTAGCATAGCTATGCACGTACTGGGCCTGGTAATGAGTTAGCATAACTATGCACGTACTGGGCCTGTGATGCACTTTGACTTGCAACTCTCATTGAAAAACATAACAGGCCATATTTAACATAAAAAGGAATATGCAGAAAATATATCAAAATAAAATATATTATCAAGATATTGCACTGTATTACACAATATATTACACATATTTACATTATATTTAGAAAAATATATATTAAAAAAACATGTTTCAGTATAACCCTGCAGTAAGTGCACTCATTCTTTAACAGATAACAGTATAACCCTGCAGTAAGTGCACTCATTCTTTAACAGATAACAGTATAACCCTGCAGTAAGTGCACTAATCGTTTAACATGTTTCAGTATAACCCTGCAGTAAGTGCACTCATTGTTTAACAGATAACAGTATAACCCTGCAGTAAGGGCACTCATTATTTAACAGATAACAGTATAACCCTGCAGTAAGGGCACTCATTCTTTAACAGATAACAGTATAACCCAGCAGTAAGGGCACTCATTCTTTAACAGATAACAGTATAACCCTGCAGTAAGGGCACTCATTCATTAACAGATAACAGTATAACCCTGCAGTAAGGGCACTCATTGTTTAACATGTTTCAGTATAACCCTGCAGTAAGTGCACTAATTCTTTAACATGTTTCAGTATAACCCTGCAGTAAGTGCACTCATCGTTTAACATGTTTCAGTATAACCCTGCAGTAAGTGCACTAATTCTTTAACAGATAACAGGATCTTTCCTGGGGGGAGTTACTGTTAAAACGTGATTGGAGAATTTCGTAATAAAAAGAACTAGTAGCTCTCAATAACACCGGAAAGAGATATAGTCTTATGAACAACACGCTTCTGTGTACGCCAGGTGCGGCTTACAGCAAGAGGCTGCTCAAATCATCGAAGAGCGAACCTCTCTAATAGGCTGGATTTAGACCAATACTCAAGAGGATTA
The DNA here is from genome assembly GCA_022702515.1 of Ilyophis sp. 1 JC-2022. Taxonomy (NCBI): domain Eukaryota; kingdom Metazoa; phylum Chordata; class Actinopteri; order Anguilliformes; family Synaphobranchidae; genus Ilyophis; species Ilyophis sp. 1 JC-2022. The sequence continues at coordinate 1,331,239 of CM040398.1, read as the reverse complement.
AATGCAGACCTTATTGCATGAACAATTTCATTTAATGGGATGACCAAAGATGCTCCCAATAGCACTTTACAGATTACTGGTGTTGGAAAGCAACCATGAAAGCCAATCATAAAGCTGCTGACCCAGCACACGCGGCCCGAGCCCCTGACCAGGAAAATGAAGACACGAGAGATGTGAAAGAGGACAAGTGAAAAGAAGAAAAGGCGATCTTACTTTGCTGTGCCGCCCTCCGCTTTACGCCACCTGTGCAGAATTTCAGACAGGTAAGATGATTGGCTCGTTTAGTCAGGGCATGCACATCAATCACTGGAAGTACCGCACTGTTACTCATACTCATATTAAACATTCTTTAATATGATCATTCTGCCTCATTCTCCCCAGTTTAGAATGACCAGTCTAATCTCCATCAGCTCGTGGGGTCGCTGGTTAGCGATTATACGCAGTTTCCCCAGCTGAGTGAAGCCCTGCTATCCCTGGGGGGCGCTACAGCCAAATGGGCGTTGCCCTTTGGGCAGCTAGCCACAGTCAACACTGGCATGACCCAGATTCCATACCAGACTGAGGGGCCCACTCATATGATTTAACAGGATGAGCTACCCAGAAGCCCCCTATATACAGCATTCCTCACTTAAACATGGGCATCTCCTCATTCTCCACACTTACTTCCTCTCCTGTGGGTCAAGGTCACAGAACGTAACCGTGTTGATGGGATAGTGACGGCGGAAGAAAAGCCTGCAGGGAAATATGCAAATTATCAGACCATCAGCATTACAGTCTGGTTTTTCAATACAACACTTTCACTGGTTTCAAGGATTACCTAGATCAGGGCTGCCCAACCTGGAGATCTACCATCCTGTACTGCCCCTGGAGATCTACCATCCTGTACTGCCCCTGGAGATCTACCATCCTGTACTGCCCCTGGAAATCTACCATCCTGTACTGCCCCTGGAGATCTACCATCCTGTAGGTTTTCACTCCAACCCTAACAAAGCACACCTCATTCAACAGCTAGAGATCTACCGTCCGGTAAGCATTCACTCCAACCCTAACAAAGCACACCTCATTCAACAGCTAGAGATCTACTGTCCTGTAGGCTTTCAGTCCAACCCTAACACAGCACACCTCATTCAACAGCTAGAGATCTACCGTCCTGTAGGCTTTCACTCCAACCCTAACACAGCACACCTCATTCAACAGCTAGAGATCTACCGTCCTGTAGGCTTTCACTCCAACCCTAACACAGCACACCTCATTCAACAGCTAGAGATCTACCGTCCTGTAGGCTTTCACTCCAACCCCAGCAAAGCACACCTCATTCAACAGCTAGAGATCTACCGTCCGGTAAGCATTCACTCCAACCCTAGCAAAGCACACCTCATTCAACAGCTAGAGATCTACTGTCCTGTAGGCTTTCACTCCAACCCTAACACAGCACACCTCATTCAACAGCTAGAGATCTACCGTCCTGTAGGCTTTCACTCCAACCCTAACACAGCACACCTCATTCAACAGCTAGAGATCTACCGTCCTGTAGGCTTTCACTCCAACCCTAACAAAGCACACCTCATTCAACAGCTAGAGATCTACCGTCCTGAAGGCTTTCACTCCAACCCTAACAAAGCACACCTCATTCAACAGCTACAGATCTACCGTCCTGTAGGCTTTCACTCCAACCCTAACAAAGCACACCTCATTCAACAGCTAGAGATCTACCGTCCTGTAGGCTTTCACTCCAACCCTAACACAGCACACCTCATTCAACAGCTAGAGATCTACCGTCCTGTAGGCTTTCACTCCAACCCTAACAAAGCACACCTCATTCAACAGCTAGAGATCTACCGTCCTGTAGGCTTTCACTCCAACCCTAACAAAGCACACCTCATTCAACAGCTAGAGATCAATTTGAGCTGCTAATTAGAATCAGGTGTGCCAAATTAGGGATGAAATGAAAACCTACAGTAGAGAGTAGATCTCCATAAATAGGGTTGGGCCGCCCTGCCCTAGATGCTAATAGGCTAATCTGTGCAGGAATACGTAACGCTCTTTATATTCACTCCAGAATAAAGAAGACCATGGCTGACTACTGATAATGAGAATCAACGTACAGTGAGCACCATCATGCATTGGACAGACAAATTTTTTGTCATTTTGGTTCTGTACTCTAGCACTTTGAGTTTGAAAGGCTAAAATGACAATGAGATTGAAGTGCAGACTGTCAGCTTTAAAGGGTAACAAAGCACTAAAACAACTTATTTTAGATGATAACGGGTACATTTGGGTTTTTCTAAGTGTTACTGATTGATCCTGGTCCAAATCTTGACAAATTACTGCCGTCAGCGCAAAAAAGCGTAAACTTTAAGAATCTGGCTCAAAAGTGTCTCTAGTGGTAAAACGTTAGGTACTGCATGTTCAATCTGTGATTGGCCAGAAATTTCATCCAGCTGACGTATTCCTCCCGGTGACGAAATAGAAACCTGTACAGCTACGCCCACTGATAGTTTAGTAGCTACACCTTGAAGTTTTGGAGCGAGGGCGGGCAGCGAAGCGGCTGATCTGCGTGGACAGGAGATAGAGAGAGCGAGTGAATAAATTTACTTCAATAAAAGTTTGGATTTTTCAAATTCTTTCAGTGTGAGGTGAGTAAAGTATCTATTGTATAATTTGTTCACACTGTACCCTTGCTGGCCTGTTTATGTCAAATATTTTTTGTAAACAAACTATTACTGGCACTGCATGACAAATAGTTGAACCAGGAGTTGTACTATATGCATGCTACACGTTTAGCTTTGCAACGTACGTACCTAACAGACATTCTCTTTTGGAGAGAGTTCAGTGCAGTGACCACATGTGCACCCGTTGAAATAGAAACCAATATTGTTGATATCTTTCAGGTAGTGCGACTGTCCACAGCCTGTGTAAAATCAGTAGCCTACATGGCGTGGGTAACTATTTGGACAGAGTGTGATTTTCTGTTTGCTGGCCGCATCATTATAAGCTCAAACGGGGAGCAGCTGAGCTAGCGTGTTTATGAGTGAGAGAGGTAGCGAGAGAGAGAGAGAGAGAGTGGAACAAAGCAGTCGCTATGAGCGCTGTCCAGAGTAGAAATGAGCTTTTGGCTACTAGTGAAACAAATGCTGGGGTGTGGTTCGATACCTGGAGCTCAAAAGGGGGCAGGGGTCTAGCGAAACCAGCGTGTTCTGTTACCCTTTAATTTTAGGGTATTTTCATCCATTTGGGATGAACCGTTTCAAAATTATAGAACCTTTTGTACATAGTCCCCCCCATTTTCGAGCATCAAAAAATATTAGACAGTTTAACATAATGTAGAATAAAGTAATAATTTTTCATATTTGGTTGCATATACTTTGCATGCCATGACTTCCTGATGTCTGTGACCCAACAACATGAAGACTCTTGATATCTTATTTTCTGGTACTCCTACAAGCAATACTATAGCCTCTCTGCATTTGAATGGATCTCTATGGAAATTGTGGGGTGGGACTAGATTAAGCTGTGACAGTCTGCACTTCAACCTCATTATCGTCATTGTATCCTTTCACACTCAAAGTGCCAGAGTACAGAACCAAAATAACAAACAATGTGTCACTGTCCAATGAATTATGGTGCTCACCGTAAGTGTAGCAATAAGTCAGGCATTGGAATATTCCTTTTAAAAATACCCACTAAGAACACCTGGTAGCTTTTTCCCCTATCAGGGAAGAATATCGCTGCCTTCAAGCAACAACACCTACAATGACAACAGCGAAAAAGCGCTCACAGTATCAATCTTGTGCTGCGTATTTGTTACGGAAACATTGTAAAAATGGTGGAGGCCTGCAGTGCTGCATCTCTGCCCCTGTCCAATCAGCTTGCTGCATCTCTGCCCCTGTCCAATCAGCTTGCTGCATCTCTGCCCCTGTCCAATCAGCTTTGGCCACAGAGGCGATACTCACTTCCTTTGGTTGTCTGTGAGGGTGATGCCTTGTGCCGACACCTTGAAGTGAACCACGGTGGCCGTGGAGGACGGGCTAGCCTGCAAGGTCTCCGATATCGCCTTGGCAACGGCCTGCGGGCCGGTTAGAGACTCCATGTCCACAGAGTTTATGTAGAGGACGTTGCACGCTGAGGGGAACAAGACGAGAGCGCCGGTCAGCCGCAAAAGCCCTGAGAAAGCTCCGGAAACGGGTCATATGAGAAGCGTATACCCTGCTTCCTAAACACACAATCCTTAAAGACATCATATTGTGCATGCAGTCCAGTAAGAGACTGGTCAGAGCTCCATTCCTGAGAGAAATCCTCAGCCCATGCTAACGCTAAAGATCACAAAGTAGTTGTTATTTTACATCTCAATGCGTGCTCTCCTGTCAGAGTAATGTGACACTGCTAGAACATGTAGTCATCTCCTTTCACTTCACAGAAAAAAGCATGTTTTTAAACAGCCTAAAATTCAGCAAACAGGTATTAGTAAGAACACGTTCCTTTCATTCCCCTTCTGCCTAAACCATCAGTGCCATGCAGTTTGTGTCCATGCTACCTGGCCTCAGCCAGGGCACATATCCGTCTCCCAGAGACTGTGGTTTACACGTCAACGCAGTCACAAAGGCAAGCGCGGCCGTCGCCCCTTGCAACGAGTGTGGGGAGCGAGTGTTTGTCGCGAGAGTTAAGCGGTCACAGTCATGCAGAGATAAAGAGCAGCACGGGACACAAACGTGACGCGGTGGTCAGTTTCAGTTTCCGTTGGCGATGCCAGTCGAGGAGAGATGGGTGGAAAATAAAAATCTATTTACCATGGGATTCACCAGGGGGCTTCTGCCCAACTGTCACTAACGTGGTGGAGAAACAAGGATGAAAATGAGAGGTGAACCAAGACCATGTGGAAGACAAACAAAGGACTGAACATATGAACCGTGGAATTGGGTTTGGAAGGCAAAATAATAACAATAATAATTCTAAACATAGTACAAATATAGTTGACTTTATACAATCCAAGTGATAAATGAAGCATTAAGTGACAGGTTTATGGGTGTTTATGTACAGATATACCAGCATAAATAGTGTAAAAAAAAAAAGTCAATATTGCCTTTTTTGTTTTTGTTTTTATTAAACAATACATGGCAAAAATGAAAAGATGCTGATTTGGGTTACTCTCATCAAAGAATCCAAAGTAACAAAAACCAATGTGGTGTGTCTCATGAGAGAATGAGAAGCAGAAGACCCAGTCATATTTCTGAGCGCTAACTGCCAACGCTAGCGATTGACCTCTGTTCTTACCTGCTCCTTGTTTCAGCATCTCCATGGCCGCATTTGTGGGCGTGGTTATCTCTGGAGTCTCCTCATGAGGATCTAGAAGCAGCAAAGCATATTGGTTAGAACCCAGAGGTCAGAGGTGACTGGGCCAACTTCCTGTCTGATACAGGAAGTACACCATCAGGTGCTTCCTGGCTGGGAGCTATGACCAGAAAAAGAAGGACTGGACAATGACGACATCACAATGCGGAAGTTCAGCATTCTTTCTAATGATGGGACCAGCAGCTTAGTGAGGCTACGCCGAGAGACTATTATCAGCAGCTTAGTGAGCCTACGCCGAGAGACTATTATCAGCAGCTTAGTGAGCCTACGCCGAGAGACTATTATCAGCAGCTTAGTGAGCCTACGCCGAGAGACTATTATCAGCAGCTTAGTGAGCCTACGCCGAGAGACTATTATCAGCAGCTTAGTGAGCCTACGCCGAGAGACTATTATCAGCAGCTTAGTGAGCCTACGCCGAGAGACTATTATCAGCGCGTCTGACCCTGCAGCAGCGCTGACAGGAGACTTGTCGAATTGCCCTTACCCATTCTTGGGCCCTCTTTTTGGATTTTTGGAATAGAAACATTGTTTTCCCCCTACCACCCCCTCTATTAGACCACGTTACAACAACATAGCCATATGAAATTCACAAATGCCTGACATGACTTTTAAAAAAGACCATCGTAGAGTATGTTATATTTCTGTAAATTTGTAATTTGACCAGTATTACACAATAAAACCAAAACATAAAGACGTAGACCTAGATTTAACACCTATGTGGAGCCGACACCGGCATCCGTTACCGTTCATTACAACCACCGGTGCTGGTCCCATGGGTTATTTACTTCCTCAAATCATAAAGAATCATGGGTAGACTGTAACGCCATTGTCCAGTTCTTCTTTTTCTGGTCATAGCCTGAGAGATGATGGACTGTCATTGTCAGGAAGAGAATTCTCACATTCGCTGGAATGAATTTGAGCTACACCCTTGGTCTGCGATGTGTTTTTGATATGCAAAAAGCATGCCTGGGAATTTTAATATTGCCAATATTCTGTTCACTGGGGTCTAAGAAATGTTCTAGACTCCTCTGGCCTTAAAATGGCATTGTCTGAAAAGTTTATGAAATTGTGGCGGCACCAGAGGGCATTACAACAGACCAACTATCGCCTGTGTCCTGGAGTCCTGCCATGTGCTTTTTCCATCCACAAACTCAGCCAGCTGATTTCACTAATTAGTTCTACCTCCTGGCTGAATAATTGTGCTAATTTGCAAATCCATGTGATTGGGACAAAGTACTGGGGAGGACTTTTACTTTCTGAAACTGGATTGTACAGCTGGGGTCCTGGATCTACAGTATGTGACTGGAACAAGAAGCGATAGCAGCCGAGGGACTTCTACAGCAACGTGCTCAGGATGACTCACCTCTGGTGGGAATGACCAGCTTACAGGGCAGAGCTAAGGGAGTGATGGAGTGCTGGTACACCAGCGCTGACAGACACCCTGGAGACAGACGGACAGACAAACAGACAGGGAGAGAGACAGACAGGCAGACAGACAGACAGGGAGAGGGAATATTAGTTATTTTGTCCCCATTGACCACTGCCCTCATTGTGACTATCACAAAAATCAAGGCGGGTATACACAAATCAGTGCAGTCAAATGGAAACATAACCGTCTTTATCAGCTGCTAGAAGACATTTACATGGTAAAATACAAAATGTTTTTGCATAGAACCAAAGATACAGTAGAACATCTGAACATGTATTCCACTACATAAGGATTATCATACAGGGGCTGTATTCCACTACATAAGGATTATCATACGGGGGCTGTATTCCAATACATAAGGATTATCATACGGGGGCTGTAATCCACTACATAAGGATTATTATACGGGGCTGTATTCCACTACATAAGAATTAGCATATGGGGACTGTATTCCACTACATAAGGATTAACATATGGGGACTGTATTCCACTACATAAGGATTATCATACAGGGGCTGTATTCCACTACATAATGATTATCATACGGGGGCTGTATTCCAATACATAAGGATTATCATACAGGGGCTGTATTCCACTACATAATGATTAGCATACAGGGGCAGTATTCCACTACATAAGGATTATCATACAGGGGCTGTATTCCACTACATAATGATTAGCATACGGGGGCAGTATTCCACTACATAAGGATTATCATACGGGGGCTGTATTCCAATACATAAGGATTAGCATACGGGGGCTGTAATCCACTACATAAGGATTATTATACGGGGCTGTATTCCACTACATAAGAATTAGCATATGGGGACTGTATTCCACTACATAAGGATTAGCATATGGGGACTGTATTCCACTACATAAGGATTAGCATATGGGGACTGTATTCCACTACATAATGATTAGCATATGGGGGCTGTATTCCACTACATACAGATTAGCATACAGGTGCTATATTCCACTACATAAGGATTAGCATACGGGGGCTATATTCCACTACATACGGATTAGCATATGGGCGATATATATTCCACTACATAAGGATTAGCATACAGGTGCTATATTCCACTACATAAGGATTAGCATACAGGCGCTATATTCCACTACATAAGGATTAGCATACAGGCGCTATATTCCACTACATAAGGATTAGCATACGGGGGCTATATTCCACTACATAAAGATTAGCATACAGGGCTGTATTCCACTACATAAGGTTAAGCATACGGGCGCTATATTCCACTACATAAGGATTAGCATACAGGCGCTATATTCCACTACATAAAGATTAGCATACGGGGCTGTATTCCACTACATAAGGTTAAGCATACGGGCGCTATATTCCACTACATAAGGATTAGCATACAGGCGCTATATTCCACTACATAAGGATTAGCATACGGGGCTGTATTCCACTACATAAGGATAAGCATATGGGCGCTATATTCCACTACATAAAGATTAGCATACGGGGCTGTATTCCACTACATAAGGTTAAGCATACGGGCGCTATATTCCACTACATAAGGATTAGCATACAGGCGCTATATTCCACTACGTAAGGATTAGCATACGGGGCTGTATTCCACTACATAAGGATTAGCATACAGGCGCTATATTCCACTACATAAGGATTAGCATACGGGGCTGTATTCCACTACATAAGGATAAGCATACGGGCGCTATATTCCACTACATAAAGATTAGCATACGGGGCTGTATTCCACTACATAAGGTTAAGCATACGGGCGCTATATTCCACTACATAAGGATTAGCATACAGGCGCTATATTCCACTACATAAGGATTAGCATACGGGGCTGTATTCCACTACATAAGGATAAGCATACGGGCGCTATATTCCACTACATAAGGATTAGCATACAGGCGCTATATTCCACTACATAAAGATTAGCATACGGTGCTATATTCCACTACATAAGGATAAGCATACGGGCGCAATATTCCACTACATAAGGATTAGCATTCATTGGTGCAAACTGCCAAATTTAGCAGATTAGTTATCCCCCCTCCCTTGTGTAGAGCAGCACATTGTCTGCACTGTCAGAAATGCTGTCTAAATAATTCAGGGGGGAGGGGCTAAAAGCGCTGTTCTACTGGCACGCTGTCGATAAGCGTTCAATAACACCAGCGATAAATAACAAGAGCTGCAGTGCAGGCCACTCAGGGCCTTTCTAAAATGCATTTAGTCTCAGAACACTTTCAGGCACATTAGGGGGGGGGGTGGGTCTTTTGATAGCGCTAAATTTAATGGCAGAATTAGTCGCCACGGGATGAAAGCTAAGCTGGAACGCCCGCCCCCTTCTATTGCCTCTTGGGCAGAAACGTCTCGAAACAACAAACGTGTGTCGAAGCCAAGGCTGCCAAGAGGCAATGTTCTGGAGCCTGGGTGACTGGCCTGGGTGACTGGCCTGTGTGACTGGCCTGGGTGACTGGCCTGTGTGACTGGCCTGGGTGACTGGCCTGGGTGACTGGCCTGGGTGACTGGCCTGGGTGACTGGCCTGTGTGACTGGCCTGGGTGACTGGCCTGGGTGACTGGCCTGTGTTTCTGACGGCGCGCGAGGAGGATGGAGAGTGATGACGGCAGCACACCCAATATGGAGGACAGATTAAATTAGAAGGAAGGTCAGAGTGATAAAAACCCACTTTGGCGAGTCCTGCGCTGTAATTAGAATTCAGCTTTACGGACCATGACTCCTCACGGCCAAGAATGTCTGCCACTTCAAACACGTGTTGCAGAGGAGACACAAAACTACTCGTAGGAAATCAAAGTAGCGGACATCAAAGTGTCGGGGGCGGCCTAAGGGCGAGTCGAACCCAGTGTTTGCCGTTTGTTTTATAACAACAGGTTCTCCCGCCATTTCCTGTGAATATCAGAGAATAGGGATTACAGACGCTGTCACTCGCCGTTTCGGCGGATAAAACGGTACGGAAGGGGGTCACAAACGGGGCTCGGAGGCTCACAGGGCCCTTGGGGCGAAGCGCTTACCGAAGTAGGGTTCGTTGGGGCACCCCTTCAGTTTCACCCCCTTGGGGCTCGTCTCGATCAGGAAGTGTCTCACCAGCTCGTTAGTGTTGTCAACAGCTACAGAAAAAGAGAGAGGAAAGTCAGTTTGTTTGAGGGATCAACCAGCATAACACGTGAGAAGCATTAGAGCAGCGGTCCCCAGCCCTGTTCCTGGAGATCTACTGTCCTGTAGGTTCTCACTTCAACCCTAATCCCGCACACCTGATTCCACTAATTAGCAGCTCAATGAGATCTCTAGCTGTTGAATTGAGGTGTGCTTTGTTAAGGTTGGAATTAAAACCTACAGGACAGTAGATCTCCAGGAACAGAGTTGGGGACCACTTCATTAGAGGGAACAGAGGTCCCCTTTGGAAAACACATTAGCCATCCAGCTAATAGAGCGAGCATTATTAAATGTGTGAATGTGCCCCCTCTCTCTGTCTCTGTCTCTCTCTCGCTTTACTGATAGACCCTCTATTGAGGAACTCTACTGATGTAAAGCCTTGCATTGTGGGCCTGGCCAGAGGCTGTTCTGAGTAGGTGGATTGCAAACTTCAATTAATGTGCATTCATTCTAAACTAGAGGCTTGGAAGGCTTGGGAAATATTTTCGGGAGTTAATGACCTCATCCTCGTCCATTGTACCTGCTCAAGTAGCATTTATTGAGATTATTCTGTGAAAAGGTAATTTCTCACCGTCTTGCAGCTCAAAATGTTTATCCTCACATCAGCAGTATGGAAATATTGAAAGTATTTTATTATGTTGACGTGGTTGCAGTAAGTATGTGATGTGGTGAAAGTAGGATTACAGTGTGAAACTCAGCAAAGACTCTGGGAGAGTGGGTATGAATGTGAGCGATTGTACGAGTCCAACAGCACAATGACTTTACTGAGAGATGACACAATAAGCCTGACAAGGTAAACAAACAGGAATGCCACGGAGGCTGGTTCACTCAGGGAGACCAATGCCAGCAGGGCAGGCCACACTTCTGGCATTGTTCGAGAGGGGCGGGGCTGTAGCTTTGAGAGAGTCCTATTGGGGGAGAGAGGGGTGGAGCTGTATGCATGAAATGCTCCTCTTGGTGGAAAGGGGTTGATGGAGAAAGTTTAATACAGAAACCTTTCTTATTCTGCTGTATTTTAGGAGGGGTGAAGGGGAGAGGGGCGGAGTTTAGTACAGTACCTTTCTTATTCTGCTGTACTGTGGGAGGAGCGAAGGCCACTTTCATGGCCAAACCGTAGGCCCCGCGGAAGGAGTGGCTGTCGCGGATGACGAAGGCTCCTGGTTCGCGGTCTTTGAGCAGGCCAATGGCTGGAGAGGAAGAGGAGGAGGAGAAAGAGGACACTGTGATAACAGACCTCAGGGAATCTACGGTGGCCCTGCTGTGACATGTCAACAGATCTCTCACACTGCTCTTTTCGTGGAAGCAGTTGGTTAGAAAATGGAAATAAATAGCATTCTTACTGTGGTGTGGGAAGACGTGCCCATAACGTTTATGTAATATTCTGGTTTGGAGACGTTATATATGAACACATGCTGGCCAAAGCCCCCTGACTACGTGCACATGGTATTTGAGTGTAATGTCACTGCAGTTTCACATGTGTTCCTGTTTACAGGCATCTTCACCACAGATGATCTTATTCAATGGGAGTTATAAACTGAAACAGATGCACAACCTCACATACAGAGCCCACAAACCAAATAAACAAAGTGAAACGGGCCTTCTGCCGCTCTCTACAGGGCTGTGACACAGGAGTAAGTGTTTGGGTTCTTCACGCACTGTGACTGGAGGGCCCTTAACACCACAGTGCTTCTGTGAGGCCTTACCTTGCTCCCGGGAAATGTCAGGTTTGTACCAGAACTTGGAGGTGTCTTGGACAAACTTCACGTTGAGCCTGGTCTCTGGACTTCCATCTGTAAAGAGTTAAGAACACAATCACTCCTGGGCCCAGATCCAATACATTACATTAATTTAGTGCATGTTCTTCTCCAGAGTGAATAATAATAATAATAATAATGAGATTTTTAAAAAAAAACAGAAAATGGTGGCATCACATACAGCAATGGCACACTACACATGGCTACTGCATTCCTTTTAAGCAGGCTTTTTCCAACGGGACGGAAGCCTGGTTTTGAGTAACACTTTTCCTTAAATCTGACTTGCAAATAAATGCAAGTGTTGGCATTTTGTTTCAGAAACCGAGCTTAGCAAGTTAATTACGGTGATCGCCAAACTCTCAAAAAGAAAAACAGCTAAGCTAATCTAACGAAGGGTGATTGACAGTGGAGGACAGAGGCGTCCAGCGCACATGATGCTGTTCTCTTACCGCACACGGAGAGTTTGGAGAAGTCGGGAAGGGTGTGCGAGAAGGCGGCGCTGGGCGTGCTGCCGCCGCTCGACACGGGCGTGGCCATCTTCCCGTTGAGCGTGTTGTAAGACAGCACGCCGTTCGGTCGCTCTCCGCTGGACATGCGCCGTTTCTCCGGGAGCTGGGGTTGGGGGGCGGGGCTTCCCTGCCGGATCCCCGCCCCCTCCGGGTACGAGGCAGGCGAGATGGGGAAGGAGGGCGTGGAGGGGCCGTGGTATCCCGAGGCGCTGCTCTGCCTGGAGAGCGAGACGTGCCTGTCGTCGGGGGTGCTGAAGCCACCGTACATGGCGTGTCTGTCCAGACCGGGGCTCCCTGGGGTCACCTGCGTCGCTGAGGGGCGTCGACCCAGCATGGGGCTGCCGCCGACCGCATGTTCGCTGCCGTTGGAGGGCGGGGCGTGGCGGCTCATGGCCGGGCTACCCTGGTTGACCGGGCTGCCCTGGTTGACCAGCCTGCGCTGCAGGGCGGGGCTGGGGGGCGTGTTGGTGGCCACCGTGCGGTGTAGCGTGTGGGGGCTTCCCGGCACGGCATGGACGCCCAGCACGTTGACCTGGGCGCCATCCGACGGGTAGGGGCTGAAGTCCGGGCCCACGTAGCTGCCCGTCATTCCCGCGGGGCTGGAGTACGAAGGGGCGGGGCTCACGTACGAAGGGGCGGAGCCGCGGTACACGCCGTCGGGGGGCTGGGAGCGGAAGGCGGGGTCACTCGCAGGATGGGCCATGTGCACGGGCACCCTCACACCAACCTCAGCCGAAGGGTAACTTCTGGAGCAAGAGACAGCGGAGCGTGATCAGCTACACTAACCCCATTTATCATCTCACCCAAATCACATGGACTTACATTACCACAGGCAAGAGCAATCATTTTTAACACCTGCGCCTTTGTGAACCGCGCAGGCAAGACGAAACCTGAACAAAGAAGTCAAGCAGTAAAAGAAGCAATGGGGGGCATTTGTGCTCTGTGTTCCAAAGGAAGAACGTTATACGCCCCCTGAGTTTGAGCTATTTGCTTTACGTCAACTTGAGAGAAGAAAATATGAGACTCCTCTGTGCATTCTCTGGGGTTAAGAGATGAAAAGAGCGCAGAGACACGCCTCTCCTCCCGTCTGGCTCTGGGACAAACTCGATTGCCTCAGAACCCCTCTCACACGGAGATGAGCTCAGTGTGGCGATTTGGGACTTTCCTTTACCCTCATAACCACTGTGTGAAATACAGAGTTACCTCTGGGTGGAGAACAGGAGTGCCCATGTGGAAGCAATGCATTATGGGGCCGAGCCACACCTACCCTTCAGGACTGTAAAGGGGACTGCTGGAGGACAAGGGGGGTGCAGCCTGCCTCACAAAGCTGTCGTCAGGGTAACCTTGGTGGGCGGGGTGCATCATTGGGCCGACACCTCCTCCTCCTCCTCCTCCTCCTCCTCCTCCAGCAGCCGCTGTCCTGGCCACTGACTCCACGTAGCTACGGGGCTCTGCAAACGAAGGGAGGAGAAACCACTGACATCAGCAGTGACATCACCACTGACATCACCACTGACATGACTGGGCCCAGCAAAACAATACATGAAATAAACCTAAAATAATAATAGAGAACATTTTTTTTAATAAAATAAAATATTTGCCAGTTTTGTTCTGAATGTGAACCACAAATACACCCAGAGCAGGAAGAGAGATGCAGCGATGATGTCATTCACCAGGAAACAGCAAACCAATTAAATAAAAGATGTTATAATGACCCTATAAAAAAAAACTGACATCACTTCTGGCCTGTTTCTTCACAGCTTTTCTGTCCGGTTAGAAGCGTTTGTGTTTGCCTTTACGAGGAGAAATCCAGCTGAATGGTGCTTTATTACAAACATCTTACAGGAGCTACCGTTAGAAAAAAATCAACAGCACTCCATTTAAGGACATCAAACCAAATCTCACGCTGCATAAATAACGCCCCAGGAAAGACAACATTCCTACAATGTGTATGAAATGCAGTAATCACGCTGTTAAAATGCTTCTGACATGGTATGAGAACATTCACTGGGCACTGAACCAACACACGTTTTCTTGTACTTCTCTCTACCTTTATAATACAGATGAGGTACACACAGTCAGTTAACCCCAGGTGTAAAAAAAAAAGTACATATACTGCATATGAATGGATCTCTGTGGGAATTGGGGGCTGGGACTAGATTTAGCTGTACATTATGCTGGAACAGTATGGAATACATGGTTGGTAAAATGGCTGTAAGTCATCAAGGGTCTGAGGTATCAAACAAGCTTCAAACCATCACTCTGCTGCCAGATATGCAGTAGATATGGATGGATCACTTTAAGGGTTGTTTCTCCTGACACATTTTCCTATTGAACTCTATGAAAAAGTAAGTCAGAGAAGAACCCTTCAAGTTATCCATCCATATCTACTGTATATCTGGCAGCAGAGTGATGGTTTAAGGCTTGTTGGATACGTCAGACCCTTGATGACTTAAAGCCATTTAGCCAACCATGTGTTCCATACTATTCCAGTGTAATTTACAGCTAAATCTAGTCCCACCCCACAATTCCCATAGAGATCCATTCAAATGCAGAGATGTTATAGTATCGCTTGTAAGAGTACCAGAAAATAAGGTATCAAGAGTCCTTTGATGTTGTTGGGTCACAGACATCAGGAAGTCATGGCATGCAAAGGATATGCGACCAAATATTAAAGATTTTATTCTATATATAAATGCAGGGGTGCCAATAATTGTGGCACACATGGTTTTGTTAAAAATAATTATTACTTGATTTTTCTTTCTCATAATACATTTACTTCAATTAAAGGTTGGATTTTTCAAATTTCTTCAGTGTGAGATTCAGCTAATTCACCAAACGATTCATTTTCTATCACCCTTTTTACTAATCTTTACCAGGATTTTGTTATTTTGGTTCTGTACTCTAGCACTTTGAGTTTGAAAGGTTACAATGACAATGAGGTTGAAGTGCAGACTGTCAACTTTCATTTGAGCTGTAAAATGATGACTTTATTCTACATTATGTTAAACTGTCCAATATTTTTTGATGGGGAGCACTGTGTACAAAAGGTTCTATAATTTCTAAACCGATATGGATGACAATACCCTCAAATTAAAGCTGACAGTCTGCACTTCAACCTCATTGTCCTTGTATCCTTTCAAACTCAAAGTGCTAGAGTACAGAACCAAAATAACAAAAAATGTGTCACTGTCAAATTAATTATGGTGCTCACATACATACAATGGGGGAAATAAGTATTGGACACGTCAACAATTTTATTATCAAACATATTTCCAATGTAGCTATTCACATGAGATTTTGACCAGACATTGGTATTAACTCAATAAAACTACACAGCTAAAGAAATTGTAACGTTCCAATTCTTTAAAAAAGTTATGTGCAATAAAGTGAAATGACACAGGAAAAAAGTATTGAACACGCTAAATTAAATGTGGTAGAAAAGCCATATTTTTTATATTTGGTTGCATATCCTTTGCATGCCATGACTTTATGATGTCTGTGACCCAAAAACATCAAAAGGCTCTTGATATCTTATTTGCTGGTACTCTTACAAGTGATACTATAACAGCTCTGCATTTGAATGGCTCTCTATGGGAATTGGGGGGTGAGACAAGATTTAGCTGTAAATTACACTGGAACAGAATAGAACACATGGTTGGCTAAGTGGCTCTAAGTCATCAAGGGTCTGATGTATTAAACAAGCCTTTAACCATCACTCTGCTGCCAGAAATACAGTAGATATGGATGGATAACTTGAAGGGTTTCTTCTCCTGACTTATTTTTCCATAGAGTTCAATAGGAAAATCTGTCAGGAGAAACAACCCTTAAAGTGATCCTTCCATATCTACTGTATTTCTGGCAGCAGAGTGATGGTTAAAGGCTTGTTTAATACATCAGACCCTTGATGACTTAGAGCCACTTAGCCAACCATGTGTTCTATTCTGTTCCAGTGTAATTTACAGCTAAATCTTGTCTCACCCCCCAATTCCCATAGAGATCCATTCAAATGCAGAGCTGTTATAGTATCGCTTGTAAGAGTACCAGCAAATAAGATATCAAGAGCCTTTTGATGTTTTTGGGTCACAGACATCATAAAGTCATGGCATGCAAAGGATATGCAACCAAATATAAAAAATATGGCTTTTCTACCACATTTAATTTAGCGTGTTCAATACTTTTTTCCTGTGTCATTTCACTTTATTGCACATAACTTTTTTAAACTGTGTAGTTTTATTGAGTTAATACCAATGTCTGGTCAAAATCTCATGTGAATAGCTACATTGGAAATATGTTTGATAATAAAATTGTTGACGTGTCCAATACTTATTTCCCCCATTGTATATATATGCCTAAGCCTGTTGAGACCAAGACTATTAGATTACGTCCCACTGTGGGGACCCCGGGTTGTTTAGGGCGGGCTCACACCTGCTTGAATGGGTGCTTCTCTGGTCCTGTGCACCCCGTTTTCATGCAGGGAGCCCATAATTCATGTTTTTACGGCATTTGTACTGCACTGCATGTGATACGTGAGAATATGGATCTCAAATGGCCCCAGGTGCAACACTGTTTCTCATTCACTATAAATAGTGAGTCACACCTCTCTCCACCAGCTTATAAAAATAATTGGACTTGACCCCGCTATGCTGAAATGATTGGTCTTTCCAACCTGTCTTTAACCCTTTGAAGGGTATATTTTTGAAATGTGTCAGTGTTCTCCAACTCCATTGATTTCAATTGTCAGTAGTGACTGTTACATCAGCATTAGAATGTTCAGTTCAAAACATTTTAATCACATATTTGTGAGCTTACACCTCACAGCCGTGCTCAGCTTGGATGTTGGCTGTCTGACTTATAGGACAGCCCCTGCAAATGGCAGAGAGCAGAGATAACCTGTGGAGGGCGTGGTGGAACGTTACAAACTTCAGTGAGTAGGATGGGAATGGTGGAATGTTCCAAACTTAGGATGGGAATGTTCCAAACTTCAGAAAGTAGGATATGGGCGTGGTGGACTGTTCAAGTCTTCAGTGAGTAGGACGGACATGGTGGAACATTCATAACTTCAGTGAGTAGGATGGAAATGTTTGAACGTTCCAAACTTCAGTGAGTAGGATGGGAATGTTGAAACGTTCCAAACTTCAGTGAGTAGGACAGGAATGTTGCAATGTTCCAAACTTCAGTGAGCAGGATGGAAATGTTTGAACGTTCCAAACTTCAGTGAGTAGGATGTAACATGGTGGAAACTTCCAAACGTCAGTGAGTAGGATGGGCGTGGTGAAACCTTCCAAACTTCAGTCAGTTGGATGGGAATGGTGGAACGTTCCAATATTCAGTGAGTAAGATAGAAATGTTGGAACGTTCCAAAATTCAGTGAGTAGAATGGGAATATTGGAGGATGGGCGTGGTGCTACAAATGAGACAGTGGGACGGGGCGAAGCAGGATCTGGGAGGACCGCTCATGTCCTCTGTGTGGGTGATCAGCCTAATGGAGAAGTCTGCAGACATTGTGCAGAGAGGACGAGCTGATGGATGAGCTTGTTACCATGGAGATGCTCTTACCTTCCTCAGCATCAGTTATAGGGCTAGACTCTCCATCTGACAGCAGAAGGGTATTAGAGAGAGATAGAGAGAGAGAACGAGAGAGAGAGAGGGAATAGTTGAACATGACTCTAGGAGGTACAGAGTTCACTACCCAGAGGAACAGACCCATAGGTTGGGGGGAAAGCAGCTAAGATGGTGTAATTAATCTCATTCTCCATATGGACTCAGACTGCAGTCAGCTGTACCAGTGATGATCACTTCTGTCAGAATTCCCAGTGATGATCCCAGAGCACAATACCCTGTTTTCTGTTGCCAATTAAATCTTCTTGAATAGTAACTATAGGAGGGTTTTTTTTCTCATTCTCTCTTTTTGCTATTTTTTGAATAACAGAAGTGTAACGTGCGTCGTGCTTGTCTGCGATGACTCATAGTCTGAGGGCAGAACTAACAGCGAACCTTGAAGGGTCATGCAGATGCTGGAGCATCCCAAGCATGGCAATAAAGACAACAGACATCTGCTCAACCCTCCTCCAAGTACTAAACCCTCCCATCATCAACCCCAGACTAAATCCTCTCATCATCAACCCCAGCCTAAACCCTCCTCCAAGTACTAAACCCTCCCATCATCAACCCCAGACTAAATCCTCTCATCATCAACCCCAGCCTAAACCCTCCTCCAAGTACTAAACCCTCCCATCATCAACCCCAGACTAAATCCTCTCATCATCAACCCCAGCCTAAACCCTCCTCCAAGTACTAAACCCTCCCATCATCAACCCCAGACTAAACCCTCTCATCATCAACCCCAGCCTAAACCCTCCTCCAAGTACTGAACCCTCCCATCATCAACCCCAGCCTAAACCCTCCTCCAAGTACTCAACCCTCCCACTATCAACCCTAGCCTAAACCCTCCACCAAGTACTCAACCCTCCCACCATCAACCCCAGCCTAAACCCTCCTCGAAGTACTCAACCATCCCACCATAAACCCCAGCCTAAACCCTCCTCGAAGTACTCAACCATCCCACCATAAACCCCAGCCTAAACCCTCCTCCAAGTACTGAACCCCCCCACTATCAACCCCAGCCTAAACCCTCCTCCAAGTACTCAACCCCCCCACCATCAACCCCAGCCTAAACCCTCCTCCAAGTACTCAACCCTCCCACTATCAACCCCAGCCTAAACCCTCATCCAAGTACTCAACCCTCAAAGTACCAGACCAAATAAATGCATGTGACAGAAACCAGTCATCATCCATGGCCAATACAGAACACAACATATGTATTTTAGGACATATGTATTTTTGTATCATATGTACACCTTCCATGTATGTGGTGATATCTGTTATTTTTTCACTAAAGTTGCTCCTTAAGCACACTTCTATGAAAACTAAATACCTACCAGTGTCTCCAAATAAAAAATTTAATATGTTTAAAGCAATAATTTACGATTTCATATTTCGGGGGCTCGCCCAGTTTTTCTTGTTGGCGGTGTAAATGTGAGTCTTAAAACAGGGTCTTCTGTTTGAAGGAAGGCAGTCAATAAGTCAACCCCCTGAGCTGGAGCGGGGAGGAGCGAACTCACCAAAAGCACCCGAATGAAGGGCTAATTAAAGAACACAGCGCCCCTTTCACCAGCACTCATGCTATCACTGTTTCAAAAGGAGGCGTTCGCAAAATGAAAAGTGCTTTTGATACGAGGCTGAGACGAGCGCTTTCTTCTAACAGGTCATATAACACGCGTGCCTTGTGGGTATGTATCTATGGCAACAACCCCTTAAGAACTGTGGGGAATGTGCGGGTGTGGGCTTACCCGCTCCTCTCTGCTGCAGCAGGATATCGGCTGGGTTGTGGGGCTTCAGGCCCAGGGCGGACAGGGGCGTCTTGGCCAGGCCAGGGGGGGACCGGCCTGCATGTGGGGAGGGGGGGGGACAGTGACAGCACTCTGTTACTCACTCACCCAATCACATCGCTTCAGCAGCTCAAACCTGCGCGTGTCCTCAGTGCGTCTGCCGCATCAGAGGCCCAAATCAAATGGAGATTTTCCCTCCGTGTTTCGGTCCTGAAAACGCAGCGGCCCGGTCCACGGAACACGCTACTGAACGCGGCACACGCAGGTCTGGAGCTGGTTCCGCATGTACAGTCAAATAAAAGGCACAGTCGCTGGGCACAACACACAAGTACAGACAGGAGGCAGAGGGTGATGCTGGGTAATGATGCCCGAGGCTCGGTGGCGTGGCCATGCAAATGTCTCTCCGAGTGGTGGGTTAGGGTTTGGACGCCGCCCCTCGCGGCACAGAATGACAGCGAGTGGGCGGGGCACACCGCGCATGCAGGCACCTTCACAGAACAGCGCACGACCGCAAGGTCGCCACGACCGCCCGGCGGAAACCCTTCCCCAAGGCGGAGCCAAGGCAAGCGGTTAACTCAGCGGCATTAACAGGACAGAAGGAAGCGGTGCCGGACGAGATGAAGCAGTGATGCGGTGAATATAGGCGCGAGCGCAAAGCAGGCCTGCTTCAGACAGTAGGCGCAATGCCTTGCTTCAGACAGTAGGCGCAATGCCTTGGATCCTATCAACATCTAAATTTACATTCACATAGTAAAGATGAAGAGCGAGTAAGAGTCCGTCTGAACGGGGCCCTTTCTGTGGCAGGGCTGCTGTCCACGCGCATGCCGGGGCGGGCCAAGTGAAATGGGGGTGGGTACAGGGGTAAGGTGCGGCTGTTACATGCATCATGGATCCTCCACTTACCAAAGAATCCCAATCAATTCTTTGTTTCTGGGCCTAAAGACCTCCTCTAGAGGCAGCTCTACAGAAGGGTTCCTTACAACTCCTACAGTTCACTGCAGGAAGAGGGAGCTGGGATGTGCTGTTAATGTCACCCAATCAGAGAGCACCGCCTCCCTACTCTGCTAGGGTCAAAGGTCAACACTGTTTTTTTCCTCAGGATTGAGAGGAACCACTGTCAGTCTCTAGACCTGGTCTCCCTTCAAAAAGAGACTTTTGTGTGAACGGGATTTACCAGGATAAATAAAGCCTAAATAAATAAAAGTTTTATATCACTGCAGGGCGGCAGGAGAGGTAAACAACAGCACATAAATTACAGTGCTTTTATTACCCCAGTGTGTGTGTGTGTGTTTGCTGCACGTTGGCTTCCGAAGCCGGTGGTTGACTGGTTAATGGCGCACTTTTTCGGCCACACAGGTGTAGCGTGGAGTTAAACAGGAGAGAAAGGGAAGTCTTTCTGACACACGGGTTTGAAGACTGCCTCCGGTCCGACACAGGGCCTTCCGGTCCAGAGAAAAGCCCAATTCCTCAAGTGTACCATTTCAGCGGATCGCCGTACGAGCGTTCTGTCGATCCTAGCTAGCTGGTGTCGAATTCCACCTTGGTCCAGGTGAAAAAGTGAGCGCATAAATCTTCAGAGATAAACAGCCTGGCTCATTCCCCCCCGACCTTCTAAACTGTAAGCAGTGAGTTCTCTTCACTCTTGTACATGAACACTACAGTCTACAACACAAGAGCTCAATGTTGATTCAGAGAGCTGTGTGCAAAGGCTTATAGATGAGTGTTAATATACTGTATGTGTGCTGCTAAATATGTATTGAGAGAAGAGAAAGAAAGTTTATCTGCCACGAAAACAAACCCACCACCAAGACCAACGAGGTTAGCCCAAACCAAATCAATCCCCTCTCCCTAAAGCAGGAAACAGCACACTGCAATCCATTAAAAACAACACTATAACAACCACCCATTTGGAAATCAGTTGTTATAGACACGTAAACCACTCCTGAATGCTTACAGAAGAGATCCCGTGCATTTACAACCTGCACAAACATGCTCTTCATTTAATGCTCATTTTTTAGAACTATTTTCTTTTTTAAACTATTACCAAAAGTAATTATTACTTTTCCAAGGCGGATTAATTCCGGATGTTAACCGTGACTGGCATTTCAAATAAGCATCTCGTCTAAATCCTACTTACAGGAAAACAAACTGGTCAACAGTCTGGGCAAGTTTGACTTGTTTAAACATGTTTAAATGTGTATGAGGTTAGACTTTACTGCGGTTCCACTGATCTGATTTACTGATCTCTCTCTGAAAAAAAAAGCTGAGAATTTTAACCCTTTCAGGTGTTTTGGGTGAATAAGGTGAATATGGCTGGAGACGCAACAGTGATGGGTTTTAACAGGTTTTCATTTATGTAAGGCCAACACTACGTGCCTACAGCTCCACAGCGCCCTCTTCCTCCAGGAAGGTGGAACTTACACATGTTGAAGTAAGGGGTTTGTGGCGAGACGGGAAAGGCAGGGGTTGGGGGATGGATCTCACCACCACTGGGTGAGGGGCTGGACGGGGCATCCATGTCTTCAAAAGCCTCTCTGTAGCTGTGCATGTGTCCCTGGGAATAAAAAGAGTGGAGAGACACACACACACACACACACACACACACACACACATACACACACATACAGAGCAGGCAGAAGCACACACACACATGCACGCGCACGCACACACACACACACACACACACACACACACATAGGGTTATTCATGTGGATACTACTTTGGGGCGGGGGAGGAGGGGTGGGGCAGTGGGATAAGTGCTGGATGCTGGGGTAGGGAGAAGATTGGGTGTAGGGGGGCAGTGGGAGGGTAGGATTGGGTGTATAATTTGGTGTAAGGGGGCAGTACCTCCTTGGGTCTCCCCCCAGGGTTGAGGGCGATGGCGTTGACAAACTCAGGGGAGACGCAGCGGATTGGGGAGCGGACGGGGCCAGACGGGGTAGGGCCTACTCTATCGTGGCCATTCTGGTACTGTCCCTCGCTGGTGGTTCGACGTCGCACAGGGGCTGAGGCGTTGTCCGGAGTCATCCCCTGGGACCGCATTCCTGCCAATCAAAGAGGGAGGGGGGAGTGACATTCCCACAGTCAGTCAATGTGCCGAGGATTCCGTACCCACAAGGCAGTGCTCCTCACTCCTTCTGCTGTCAAAAACTCTTCCCCCAAGAGATTAGTCCCCTCAGAGAAGAGGGAAATGCCAGAGCTGACCTTTTAAAAATGCTACTATCTGTCAAAGAATCTCAGGCTGGACATTCCCACCACAATCACAGGCTCCCCGTCAGATCTATGGGCTCGGACAGAACAAAGTCCTCATTGAACGGGCCCTGATTCTCTACAAAGCTACAGCACATGTGTGAAACAATATTATTTTATTGTTATCAAAAAGTTGCAGTCGGGTCTAGTACTCTGGACCAGCCTCAAAGGAATCGGTAAGCTCATCTCAGCAAGATGCTTTTTGATCCAAAGAGCAGTCAGTCTAAAACCAACAGGGTTTAGTAAGCATATTACCCCAGTGTGTGTAGAGTCAAGGGAGAGGAGGTGAGGTAGCACACCTCCTTCACAGTGAGTTGGGTTTGCTTAGTGTGGAGAATGAGCTGAGATCCTGTGATGCCAGTGATTGGTGGTGAAGTATGCATATTAACCATCATGCAACTTGTACTACTGCAACTGCTAACTGTATGTGTCTTGTGTTTTTTATTTATTTATCCCTTTTATTAATGAAATATACTGCAATATATTGAAATAAAATATATGAAGATATTGCGACACAAATAATTTCAGCTTTCAGATATTGTAACATACTATATAATATAGTATATATATATATCATTTTATCATATTATAATATAGTATATATTATATATGTATTCTTTTTAATAGCATTCTGTTTCCCCAAATGCTACGTTGCAATATATTCCATTTCTGTAAGGCATGACTTCAACCACTTCCTTTGCCTGAAATTAATTTGTCATGATAATTGACATCTAAATATGTATATTTCCCCATCTAATTACAGATGAATCACAGAACATGAGCTTATTATGTGTTATTATGAGCTAGTATTACAGCTACGAGATTTGTAGCACTGCATGATTTCACATGCAGGCCTCTGCTTATCACATGCAAACCCACACAACTGACTAACACAACAACAACAACACACACACACACACACACACACACACACACACACACACACACACACACGCACACACACACACACACTCATACACACACACACACGCACACACACATTCACAAACACACACGCACACACACAAAATATGACAAGCACGCGCAAAATCAAACACGTGTGTTCGCCTGCGTCTCCCCGCTGATCCGTCCCAGCGGTGGGAGGGGGGAACACGCAATGGCAGGGCGTGAACATGGAGAGATTTAGATGCTAGGCAACAGCATAGGGAAAATATTTACAAGTTGTGAGAATTTTTGGCACGGGAGCAGTCCTGGGGAACATGCAGCTGCAGGAGTCTCGTTAGCCCAGAGAGCCGGCCCCTGCCGTTAGCCCAGAGAGCCGCCCCCCGCCGTTAGCCCAGAGAGCCGCCCCCCGCCGTTAGCCCAGAGAGCCGGCCCCCGCCGTTAGCCCAGAGAGCCGGCCCCCGCCGTTAGCCCAGAGAGCCGCCCCCCGCCGTTAGCCCAGAGAGAACAGCAAACTGAGCATCCAAACCCCCAAGCTCTACACTTTCACTGTATAAGTGTGCTTTCATGGATTAATGTCACCTGATGCTCTATGAATTTTATATGATAGAATAATAATAAGGCTGTGGCTCAGGAGGTAGAGCGGGTCGTCCGCTGATTGCAGGGTTGGCGGTTCGATCCCCGGCTCCTCCTGTCCACATGTCGAAGTGTCCTTGGGCAAGACACTGAACCCCAAATTGCTCCCAATGAGCAGGCTAGCACCTTGCATGGCAGCTGCCGCCATTGGTGTGTGAATGTGTGTGTGAACGGGTGAGTGAGAGGCCATTGTAAAGCACTTTGGATAAAAGCGCTATATAAGTGCAGTCCATTTACCATTTACCATAATAATAATAATAATAAATAATAATAATAATAATAATAATAATAATAATAATGGTGGTATAAAATGTCCATGACGGAACAACAGCATTTTGGTCCCCATGAGAGAACATGAGGACTGACAGAATGAAATGTTCCAAACTGCTGAAACATCCACATGAAATCTATTCACATTCTACATCTGTTTTTAATGGTGTTGCTACGGAAATGTCAATATGCAGGGCTGCGTGTGACTGATCGGGGAGCGAGGGCAGCTTGCGCTAAATCTCCAGGAGATGTAGCTGTGCGTAGTGCCCCACATGTCTCGAGGCGACGGTGACGTACAGCTGTTGGGGTCAGGCGCTGGACCTGGTTACCCTGGCGATAGAGCAGCCACAGATAATAGAGCCCAGCTGGAAATCCCAACACTGATTCCATTTGTTCCTCTGACTATGTTTCTAACTATCACATCAGAAACAGGGAATAACAGAGACATCAACGTCATTCTCTCCTTCTTAAATGAGAAAACATAAAGTCACACTGGACCCCTCTCTATCTCTTTCACACTCTCTATCTCTCACTCTCTCTATCTCTCACTCTCTATCTCTTTCACTCTCTCTATCTCTTTCACTCTCTCTATCTCTTTCACTCTCTTTATCTCTCACTCTCTCTATCTCTCACTCTCTCTATCTCTTTCACTCTCTCTATCTCTTTCACTCTCACTCTCACACACTCAAGTTCAAATGGAACGTTATTGGTACGACAAATAAAACTGTGATGTTAAAGTGTACGATCACAAATGCAAAATTAACAGCCTAAATCTATCTTTCTTTGACCATCAATCTCTGATTCCCTGTGACTATCGTTCGCTCTCTCAATCTCTACTCTCTCAATCTCTATTCTGTCCCTCTATCTCTTGATTTAGCTCGGTCTCCTCCTCCCTAGCTGTGTTTGGAATGGCTCACTCATTCACTCCCTCCCTAAACACTACTTAGGGAAATCTACATAGAGCACTAGATAGGGATTCACTGGTGAAAAGAGGAGACTATTTCGGACACAACCGTTTCTGAGCAGGTTACTTAGCAACGCGCGAAAAAGCATGCAAGAAATGGTAAAAAAGTGTTCTTTTTTATTTTGAACAAGGGTTTTGTTGTCTCGTAGGTAGATAGGTAAGTTAGGTAACGGGGTAGCTAGCTAGCTAATTAAGTTGCATTTTCCATTAAACAGTAATAATTGTTAAATTTAAAAATGGTTAACACTTTGTTATATATTTAATCTACCACGTTTATTTATATTTTGGTTATAAAGCTGACTAAACTGATTTAACATGCAAGATGAAACTTGCATTTATATTAACATTTGTAGACCAGCGCAGGCTCAGCCGTCGCCATCTTGACAAATAAAATGTCTCCGGTGATTCTGTGCTGCATTGTGGGGGATATTGAGTGAATTATTTAGGGTGTCAAGTTTGATATTTTGAATTCGGACACCCTACAAAATGGCCGATACCCTAAATAGTGCACTATATAGTAAATAGGGAGCGATTTCAGACACAGCCCCTGACTATCTCTCACTCTATATTCTCTCTCTTTTCTCCGCTCTATCTGTCTTTCAATTGTCTCCCCCATTCCCTCTCTCTATTTCCCTGCAGTAAGCATCCTATCCAAATAACCAGGCTGTTATCTAAGCTTGGTGCTGTGAGGCGACTCTCTTTCAGCGTGAACCAATTCCACAGAAATGCCATTGTCACATCCCCAGTAATGCAATCAGCCGGACCAGCAAGTGCACAACAACTGGGCTCCTCTGAGACAGTCCCAGCTACCAGCTAACACCCCCACAGTCCCAGCTAACAGCTAACACCCCCACAGTCCCAGCTAACACCCCCACAGTCCCAGCTAACACCCCCACAGTCCCAGCTAACACCCCCACAGTCCCAGCTAACACCCCCACAGTCCCAGCTAACACCCCCACAGTCCCAGCTACCAGCTAACACCCCGACAGTCCCAGCTAACAGCTAACACCCCCACAGTCCCAGCTAACAGCTAACACCCCCACAGTCCCAGCTAACACCCCCACAGTTCCAGCTAACAGCTAACACCCCCACAGTCCCAGCTAACAGCTAACACCCCCACAGTCCCAGCTAACAGCTAACACCCCCACAGTCCCAGCTAACACCCCCACAGTTCCAGCTAACAACCCCACAGTCCCAGCTACCAGCTAATAACCCCACAGTCCCAGCTAACAGCTAACACCCCCACAGTCCCAGCTACCAGCTAACACCCCCACAGTCCCAGCTAACAGCTAACACCCCCACAGTCCCAGCTAACACCCCCACAGTCCCAGCTACCAGCTAACACCCCCACAGTCCCAGCTACCAGCTAACACCCCCACAGTCCCAGCTAACACCCCCACAGTCCCAGCTAACAGCTAACACCCCCACAGTCCCAGCTAACAGCTAACACCCCCACAGTCCCAGCTAACAGCTAACACCCCCACAGTCCCAGCTAACACCCCCACAGTTCCAGCTAACAGCTAACAACCCCACAGTCCCAGCTAGGGTTGCCAACTACCAGAAATTGAAATAAGGGACACCTTAGCGGCGCTCGCGGCACAGGCCAATTTTTTAACCTTTTTTTACACCTGCATTACTGCATTATTACTACACTTTAACATATAATATAGGCCTACTTGGTTGTAACAAGTCCTATCCATATACCAGACATGCATCTGTAATAAGCCCATGTACTAAGACACACAAACCTGAATTTGATCAGTTTTGTATTTTTGAGGAATACGTGGGAAACATTATCATTCAATAATTTATTTTGTCAGTGCAAAATAACAGTTCTTCAACACTATGTCGAACTTCAATTTAAAGTAAAATGAGGCACAAGGGCCTATCTATCCTAGCAACACTGACAGCAATTCGAGTCATGACCAATGAGCTGAGTGCATTCTCGCACATAGACAAGATTACCGTAATTTCTCATATAAATCGCTCTGTCATTCATTGAGTCCCCAAAATAAGAGACAAACTGCGTACCTTATCAGGGACGGGTCTTTTATTTTCCAAATAAGGGACGGTCCCTTATTTCAAGGGACGGTTGGCAACACTAGTCCCAGCTAACACCCCCACAGTCCCAGCTAACAGCTAACACCCCCACAGTCCCAGCTAACAGCTAACACCCCCACAGTCCCAGCTAACAGCTAACACCCCCACAGTCCCAGCTAACAGCTAACACCCCCACAGTCCCAGCTAAAACCCCCACAGTTCCAGCTAACAGCTAACACCCCCACAGTCCCAGCTAACAGCTAACACCCCCACAGTCCCAGCTACCAGCTAACACCCCCACAGTCCCAGCTAACAGCTAACACCCCCACAGTCCCAGCTAACAGCTAACACCCCCACAGTCCCAGCTAACAGCTAACACCCCCACAGTCCCAGCTAACAACCCCACAGTCCCAGCTAACACCCCCACAGTCCCAGCTAACAGCTAACACCCCACAGTCCCAGCTAACAGCTAACACCCCCACAGTCCCAGCTAAAACCCCCACAGTTCCAGCTAACACCCCCACAGTCCCAGCTAACAGCTAACACCCCCACAGTCCCAGCTAACACCCCCACAGTCCCAGCTACCCGCTAACACCCCCACAGTTCCAGCTAACAGCTAACAACCCCACAGTCCCAGCTAACAGCTAACACCCCCACAGTCCCAGCTAACACCCCCACAGTCCCAGCTACCAGCTAACACCCCCACAGTCCCAGCTAACACCCCCACAGTCCCAGCTAACAGCTAACACCCCCACAGTCCCAGCTAACAACCCCACAGTCCCAGCTAACACCCCCACAGTCCCAGCTAACACCCCCACAGTCCCAGCTACCAGCTAACACCCCCACAGTCCCAGCTAACACCCCCACAGTCCCAGCTAACAGCTAACACCCCCACAGTCCCAGCTAACACCCCCACAGTCCCAGCTACCAGCTAACACCACCACAGTCCCAGCTAACACCCCCACAGTCCCAGCTAACACCCCCACAGTCCCAGCTAACAACTAACACCCCCACAGTCCCAGCTAACACCCCCACAGTCCCAGCTAACATCCCCACAGTCCCAGCTACCAGCTAACACCCCCACAGTCCCAGCTAACACCCCCACAGTCCCAGCTAACAACTAACACCCCCACAGTCCCAGCTAACAACTAACACCCCCACAGTCCCAGCTAACATCCCCACAGTCCCAGCTAACACCCCCACAGTTCCAGCTACCAGCTAACACCCCCACAGTCCCAGCTAACAGCTAACACCCCCACAGTTCCAGCTAACAGCTAACAACCCCACAGTCCCAGCTAACAGCTAACACCCCCACAGTGTGTGTTTTTAGTGCAATACAGCCTGAGGAAGCTGCTCATAGTCTCTAAGGTTGGGGTCAACTCCATTTCAGCTCGGTCAATTCAGCAAATTATGAAAAAATCCTGATTATGGACATTATATTGATTGAACTGACAGAAGTTGAAGCCAAACCCTGCAGCTCTCCTTCATTGAGGATATGTCAGGGGTACAGTATAGTACAGCAGTACAGTATAGTACAGCAGTATAGTAGAGCAGTATAGTATAGAAGAGCAGTATAGTACAGCAGTACAGTATAGTATAGCAGTACAGTATAGTACAGCAGTACAGTATAGTACAGCAGTACAGTATAGTATAGAAGAGCATTATAGTACAGCAGTATAGTATAGCAGTACAGTATAGTACAGCAGTACAGTATAGTACAGTAGTACAGTATAGTACAGCAGTACAGTATAGTAGAGCAGTACAGTATAGTACAGCAGTACAGTATAGGACAGTAGGACCCATAGAAAAAACCCTCATAGAAAGCTAAATTTTAAGAAAATGGTGAACTAGGCAGGAAGACGTGTATGAAGAAAATAAGAGCCATGGAATAAAGAAGCAAGGGAGTTGGGTGAGTTGGACAGGAGGGATAGAGAGGGAAAGAGAGAGGGAGAGGAAGAGAGAGAGAGAGAGAGAGATGGAAAGAGAAGGAGGGAGAGAGGGGGAAAGAGAGAGGGAGAGGGAGGGAGGGAGAGAGAGAAGGAGAGGGAGGGAGAAAGAGAAAAAAATGAAAGAGAAAGAGAGGGAGGTAGGGAGGGATAGAAAGAGAGAGAGAATGAAGGAGAGAGAGGAAGAGAAAAGCAGGAGATAAAAAATTGAGAGTGAGAGGGACAGAGAAAGTGAGAGCAATAGGGAGGGAGAGAGAGAGAGGGAGAGAAGGAAGGAGAGAGAGAGAGAGGGAGAGAAGGAAGGAGAGAGAGAGAGAGAAGGAGAGAGAGGGAGGCAACAAACCAGAGAAGGAAAAGGATCGATGGCGGGTGGCCTGGGGCAGCATAAAGCTTTGTTTCATCCCCCGGATGCGAGCGTTGTACTCTGCAGCGGGACGCCCCGGGGGGTGATGGGAGTCGGGAGGAAGAGGAGGAGCGAGAGCAGGATGAGGAAGGAGGTGGAGAGGGAGATGTGGTGGCGTGAAGGGTGGTCCGCAGGGTAGAAGGGATGGAAGACGTGGCACAAAAGACAGAAAAAAAACACGCAGAGAAAAGAAAATAGACTGGGTTACTTTGTGAGGTGTTACTGTCTCAACTGCAGATACTTTTCAATGTCAAATCTCTAACTGGCATAGCAATGGCAGAATCCTCAGCTCTCCCCCTCCACTATCACATACCCAGAAAGGCCCCCTGTGTCGGCCTTAAAAACTGCCTGCTCATAAAACAACGGTTACTGTATACTGACTGAGTACTTATTCAAACGTCTGAGAAACAATGCGATCCTTTCTTTCCCCGTCAGTTCTGTTGCCCAGATGTGATCATGCATTAAAGGTCTCAGCAAAATTCCATTGGTAACAGGAGCCATGATTTAAAACATGGGCCACCTTTAAAGACACATATGCTGTATCTGTAACAGGAAGCAGTGGACTACGGTTCATCTACAACAGGGGTCTGCTGTCTTGTTCTTAGAGAGCCGCGGGGGCTGCTGCTCTTTTGTTGTTACACGGCACTTAATTGACCAATTAAAACAGCCTGTTTCTTTGGGGGGTCTGAATTGTTTGCCAATTTTAAGGTGAAAATAAACACCAGCAGACCCAGTGGCTCTCCAGGACCGAGACTGCCGACCCTTGGACTACAAAGTGTACCTGTATGCCCTGAAAGGAGACGTAATGACAGGCGTCAGACACATCGCTTCCAGCACAAACGCTTCGCTGCAGAAGGGATGACTGACAGGCGGGAGGGCGGAACCTGGGCTACTTATCTCTTCGGCCGGAGCTTTTTACTGTCCGCTGACGGTCAATAAAGAGAGAACCGCCGCGTTTTCACTCTATCAGCGATAAAACCTGCCAGCTCTCCGCCTCATATCAGCACAGACCGTCCTTCTTTTAGCAGAGACGTTTCGCCATGGGATTCATTTTAAAAGGCGCTTTCATCTCGGCCGATTACAGGATGCCCGAGCGCACTCATTCCAGGTAAACGGCCTGTCGTATTTGAATGAGGTCTTCCTGTGAGACTCCCCCCTTAACCTCAGATCGCTAATGTTAGGGCCGCGTGCCTGGACAGTGTTTTACTCCTGTACGCCACACACCACAGAGAACAGAGTCATAGACCTTTCAGTAGATGTAACACCATACCTTTTAAAAGACTGCGTTACAGTGCAGCTTCCACTTTAAGATGCTTTGTCACATTAGCACAGGCAAATTGTGCGCAGAATTATTTTCACAAAAGTGAAAAACAAGATGAAGAAACGGACGCACTTCAAGCCTCAGGAGTGTTTACAGTGAGCCTTGGCTTTGCGCAAAGTGTCTCGTCCTCTCCTGCAGAGGAACGAGGCGGCAATCCCTCGTTCCGCCACTAGGGGGAGACTGCACGCTCGCTGCAGTGACTTCACAGGCGAGGTATCTGATTACTGCGGGGAATGTACTGCATGGGACTCTGAGAACCGAAACAGACGGTCTATTCTTAACTCCTTACATTTTATACGGATGCGCTTATCTCTGTCCCCGCACTCTGAGGCGGCTCACAGTGTGTTTTGGCCGTACTGTAAGAGAGACGCTAAGAATACCTTGATTCCAGAGCGGCTGGACTCTGTGACTCCTGTGCTGGTTATTAGATAGACTTGAGAAGGCCTTCGTCTTCTGCTCCTTTAGGCAAGCAGCCCAATATTATATCTGCCCCGCGTACACTGATGCAGCTATGACAACATAGGCTGTGCTATAAAGTAAGTATAGAAACCAGACAGTGTTGCTTAAAGCTTTCATTAAAGCAGACCTGGGGGAGCCACCCAGCTGGTCTTACGGACAGGGACTGAGGCTAGATTGCATTTACCCCCCACTGTACACAAACCAATCACGAGGCAAAGAAAGCGACTTCTCTCTTGCCCTGTAGGACATTGACAAAAAAATATGTTTTATCCCAAAATCAGAAGGGGCAATAGATATCATATCCCCGACCCCCGGACCTCACTACGGAGGGGGTTAGCAGATCTCCTGTTCTGGACCTGATAGCCTATCGCCGTGGTGATACCGTGGGAGAGAAATGGTAGCCGATCTGGGCCGAGCCGCAGTGTGGGCAGCAGAAACGGAACGGAACACAGCGGCGCGGAACAATGCCTCTATTGTGACCTCACAATGCGCGTGTATCTGAACAGCAGGCACACAGAAACGGGCCTTTGTCCATAAAAGGTTGCCTTTGCATATTAATGATCTCAATCAGCCCCAGTGGATATTAGCATTTCAGCTACTCTAGGAGAGAAGCAGAAGTAAAAAAAATTAGTCTTTGTTATTATTAAAAAAACAAAAGGCGTGTTTGAAGGCGGAATGTTTCGGACACTTTTGGCCTAGCTACTCTCCTATGCTAATGAGCCTCTGCAAAGCATGTTAATGAGCCTTTATGAAGCATGTTAATGAGCCTTTATGAAGACCCAGCCCTTATGTCTAACAAAGACATCTTTCAGTGAAACTCGCAGCATTTAATTTCCTTTCCAACTTTCTGCGTCATTATTTTCCATTTTCAAGGCGAGGCATGATTAGTGGCTGTGCCACGAAGTGAAACAGTGTTCATGGAAGATCACTGGGCTCTAGCACATTTTCCCTCTCAATATTCCCCAGGACTCAGGCTCACTTGGTACATATGACTACTGGCGTATTGAATAAACTCGCATAATACACAGAAAAACTCAACATAGTAATACTGCACAAACAAAACACTACCATAACTTTCTGAGAGCTGCACTATTAATTACAATATAATATTACAAGATAACTGAAGCCGGAAAAGTGCATGGATAGAATTAATAATAAATAAAAGTAGCCTTAGTTCCGGTTTATTAGTTGCAATAAATGGTAATACACTTAACAATGCGTTAAGAAGTAGCGAGCTGGAGCATGTGCAATAGAGGGCCTGCCGTATTGTCCTTGGAGCTTCCTACACAAGTTACCAGCAAGCTCTCAGCTCCTTGGGAATTCTGTCTCTCGTGATGAGGAGGGAACAAATCCGCTTGGAATTTGGAGTCCCGTTTTTCAGACCGGCTCCCCCGAGCTAACCCCCCCAACTCACCCCCCCACTCACCCCCCCACTCACCCCCCAACTCACCCCCCCACTCACCCCCCAACTCACCCCCCAACTCACCCCCCAACTCACCCCCCCACTCACCCCCCAACTCACCCCCCCACTCACCCCCCAACTCACCCCCCCAACACACCCCCCCCAGCAAATATCTGCCCCTACTACCCATAATGGTCACAAACGTAACACACCACAAACTAGAACGGGCCGCTACCAGAACTCCCCATTCCTTATCATGCAAGACTTATCAATAAACACACCCTCATTCTTTTCCTCCATTCTGCAATGAATATATGCTGTATCCTGTTTATCATGCATTTTTATTATATCTGTTTGAATATATTATTTGTGATATAGCCGATGTACATGATGCATGATGTATGCTAATTAGCGTGTGATTATGTACATGATGCATGATGTATGCTAATTAGCGTGTGATTATGTACATGATGCATGATGTATGCTAATTAGCGTGTGATTATGTACATGATGCATGACGTATGCTAATTAGCGTGGGATTATGTACATGATGCATGACGTATGCTAATTAGCGTGTGATTATGTACATGATGCATGATGTATGCTAATTAGCGTGTGATTATGTACATGATGCATGATGTATGCTAATTAGCGTGTGATTATGTACATGATGCATGACGTATGCTAATTAGCGTGGGATTATGTACATGATGCATGACGTATGCTAATTAGCGTGTGATTATGTACATGATGCATGACGTATGCTAATTAGCGTGTGATTATGTACATGATGCATGACGTATGCTAATTAGCGTGTGATTATGTACATGATGCATGGCGTATGCTAATTAGCGTGTGATTATGTACATGATGCATGACGTATGCTAATTAGCGTGTGATTATGTACATGATGCATGATGTATGCTAATTAGCGTGTGATTATGTACATGATGCATGATGTATGCTAATTAGCGTGTGATTATGTACATGATGCATGATGTATGCTAATTAGCGTGTGATTATGTACATGATGCATGATGTATGCTAATTAGCGTGTGATTATGTACATGATGCATGATGTATGCTAATTAGCGTGTGATTTCAGTCTGTGACGGCTAAGCACTAATAAATTCTACTGCTACTACGAAAGCTATATGCACAAAGCAATAATGATTGAAATACTTTATTGCTTATTTTTATGTGGAGGAGATGTAGATTTTATGAGCTCTTACCTGCCACGCGGTGGGCCACCAGACCCTGCACGCCGAGGTTCTCCTCCTCAGGGTCCGACTCCTTGGGGAGGGGGGAGGAGGAGGCGCTGTAGCTGAGCTGGCCGGTGGGTTGGGGTTGCTCCTGGGGTTCGGGGGTACCGACCGCCCCGCTGGAGGGGTATGTGTTGAGGGGCTTCAGCTGCAGCTGGCCGAAGGTGGGGGAGGGCCCGGCGGGGAAGGCCAGGGCCCCGGGGCCCGGCAGGTACGGGGGGCTGGCCGCAGACTGCTGGTAGGCGGCAGGGTCATACGACTCCACGGGATACCCTTCGACGGGGCTCGGCGGGTACGGGGGGCTGGCCGCAGACTGCTGGTAGGCGGCAGGGTCATACGACTCCATGGGATACCCTGCGACGGGACCCGGCGGGTATAGAGCGGCCGAGGGCTCGCCGTAGTACCCATGTATGGCGCTGTCGGCCTGGTAGGAGGGACGGGCGTGGGCGTGGGCGAGGGAGGCCTGGGCCATGACCACGCCCGGCTCTGCGGGGGCACTGTAGGACTTGGGGACCTGTGTGAGGGCCGGGTCCAGGTCCAGCATCAGCATGTTGAGGGTCTCGATGGACTGCTGGATCTCGTTCTGTGAGGCCATGTGGGGAAACTCGGGCAGCCCGTGGGGTGAGGGGCTGTAGAGAACGCCTTCCGCCAGCGGCTCCTCTGGGACGCCGTACTGCTGCCAGACGTTCAGGCCCCTCTGCACCGCCTCCCTGCTGCTGGTGCTCCGCGCAGGGGCACGGGGCATGGCTTTGGGGGCCGCCTCGCCGTAAGACTGGGAGCGGTACATGGCGCCGTTCTGCTGAGGGGCGTAGCTGCCCGGGGGAAAACCGGCGTCCGCCATGCGCTCCTGGGCCGAGGCGGAGCCGTGTATCCGGTGCACGGGCATCTCCGGCGCCTTCTCCTGCTCGCCCTTCTCCCGGTACGGGACGTCCTGGCCGTTGATGACTGTCTCGGGCTGATAGTACAGCTCGGCGGGTGTGGCTCGACCTTCGAAGGACGAGAGGGTGCCCAGGCTGTCCACGCTGTTGGCCTCCTGGCTGGCGGGCAGCTCGTCGTCCAGGATGTCCGTCTCCCGCTCGGCGCTGTTCTGCCCGTTGACGTGAACTTGCGCGGGCACCAGGTGGAGCTTGCCTACCCCGGGGCTGGAGGTGGGGGCCAGGTAGGCCTGCTGGCTGGCTGGGGTCTCCAGTCCACTCAACAGCTGGTCCAGCTCTTTCTTCTCCTCGGGGCTCAGAGGCTGGGGGGGCGGTTGGGCGCCCGGGACCTGCTGCTGCCCGGGTTCATCGGTGCGGTCTGTCTTTATGGAGGCGGTGGAGTTCCCCGAGTCGCTGCTCACTGAGAGGGCGTGGTCCACAGCAGGGAGGGTGTGTTCCGGAGCGGGTAGGGCGTGCTCAGCAGCGGGCAAGCCGTTGGTTGTGACCAGTCCCTCCAGGGACTCCTTCTTGCGGACCTTGGCGTAGAGGCTCCCGTCGAGAGGACCTTGCGTGTGAACGACGTCTGAAAAGAACACGGGACAAAGAGAGGTCTCAGCACACGCGTGTACGACTGCAGCAGCGCATATCCACATTTGCAGGGAAAGATTGCATTTCAATGATCTATGTTACCTGAAAACCGTAAGCAGGCCGTTAGTGATTTCAAACCACGTATTACGAACCCCTGATGTACTGTGTACTGAGATAGCCAAAATGATGTGGATGAGTTTACCCCGCACTGCATTGTGGGATAGCCACACCTGCTGAATGGTTACAGAGTGGCTCTCTGAAACAGCAGCTGTGTTACTGCTGTCTAAACAGAAAGAGAGACTCAGATGACCTGCGCCTCCAGTCACCTGCCACCTCATGCAGCTTCTCACTGCTGACTGGTACAGTTCTTTGGTCTTTATAACTCATTTCAGCACCAGCTGGTATCTAATGCACTGGTCAGTATGATTCACTACTGTCCAGCGTACAGCCATTGTTTAGTATTTAACTTGAGCTGCTAGGGTAAGAGATCCAGAGCCAGGCTCACTTTTTCCATGAATATGTGTGCCTGCTAGGAAAAGGATGTATTGAACATTCCCTGTCAGTGAAAATGTGACACACTCCTACATTATAGCAGCATTTCAATTTGTTTTAAAAACAGTCACACCCTGACTGTAAGTCCAGCCAAGCTCACCCCTGCTCAACATTTTCCATTAGTGACCAACCCTCCTGCACACACACACTCACACTCACACACACACACACACACACACCCCTCTCTCTCACACACACACACACACACACACACACACACACACACACACACACACACACACACACACACTCACACTCACACCCCTCACACACACACACACACATACACACAGACACACACACACACACACATACACACAGACGCACACACACACACACACACAGTAGCTCTAACTAAATCCCAAAGCAATAGGGCATTCTCAGGCAAACCCACAGGAATGACTCAGTCATGGAAAAGAAGCATCTAAAGCTTTTCCTGCCCTTTTGGATTCAAAACAAATATTTCCTTCTCCTTCACGCCACACACCCCTCACTCACACACACCCCTCACACACACACGCACACACAGAGCCACTCGCGCACACGCCCCTCACTCACACACACCCCTCACACACACACTCATGCACACACCCCTTGCACACACACGCACACACACACACACACACACACACACACTCGCACACACACTCACGCACACACCCCTCACACACACACACACACACACACCCCTCACACACACACACACACACACACACACACACACACACACACGTCTCTGATACTGTCAGGCTTCCTGGAACAGAGTCCCCATCCGGACTGTGTCTCCATTGTCCCCCGATTGCCAGGTGACCAGGCCCTGTCACAGTTTGTTATTTTGGAGAGTGATAACACAAAATGGCTTCTCTTCACTGTCACCCCAAACCACCGTGACAATGCTTCATTAAGAATGTAAAGAATGTATATAATAAGACATAAAATCTCCTCAGGTTGTGCTATAAACGTCTCACACCTCTGATCAGCTGCCCTTAAAGTTCAAATAAAATGTCAGTGGTGGACTGCTGGACAGAGTAACGTGCTTCACAGACGTATAGTCCTGAATGATAAATGGTTGAATGTATTGTACGTGTTACGTCTTGCCCTTGAATGTGCTTCCTCCTCATAAAACCAAAATAACTAGACAGTGAAGTCGCATGTAATCTAATCTAATGTCAGGGTCCTGCCTATTAACAGAGCCCTGGTCTGCATTTCTGAGAGTCTAAGACACTGTCACGCTGTGTCCACAGTCCCCTCCTGACCCTGCACGCCTAGCAGCAGCAGCAACAGGGGGCTACTTCTCCTTAGAGACAGCTGGAGCGCATGCACTCTGGCCCCGCCCGTCCCCGCTACCCAGACGTAGCGAAACGTTGTTCAGACGACGCTAACTCGCCGTGCAGTCTTCACGGCCGCCGAGGTCCCGTAATGTGATCTCTGCCCAATCCGCAAATCTAATAACACGGCCACAAAACACGGCGGAAAAAAACCACCTTTCGGTGAGCTAGGGCGGATTCCGCGCTCTCCCGCGTGTTTTAGCAAAACGTGTTCCAGCTTTTGCACAGAGCTGTGATTGTGAGTCAGAATCAAGGTCAGAGCGCTCGCTCAAAATGCCGCTGCAGAAACATTCACACGGCGCATTATGGAGTGTTCATTCTTCCCCTCTAGTCAGAGGCTTATTTAAACCTGCAACACACGGTGAGTGACATCCCTGCCCCATCAGCACTACTGGCTTCCAAGCAGATTCCACTGTCCCTGCTCCAGGGTAATACCGCTTTATTGACACGCCCTCTGGATTAAGCAACGCGACCTGCATTTTCACAAAGGCTGACATCGATTGTTAAGAGTAGTTCTGGGGTACTGGGGTCACTGCATAGGCCATTGAGATTCTCGTGCCCGGCTCTACGCTGACCTGCTATAACTGGGTCCTGTCTAAGGGGGTCCAGGAAGAGACGCTTCATAGACGCCCTCAGACCCTGGTGCTGTCTTCCAGACCCGGATTATCACCCCTGATGTTGTTCACCCCCAAAGCCCACCGTTTATAAAAATTCAGTTTGGAACAGAGTTGCTAATGCATCCATTTAAAGAGAGTGAGCTCCAATATAATCTTTTTGTTTGCGTTGTTAGTTAATATTATCCTAATGATTGTAATGTTCACGCCAGTAAGTTCCATCGCTGTTTTATTTCACCGTGCAAGCTGCCGAAATAATATCCAATGCGAGGAAAATAAAGTCCTGGTGCACACGCCTCAGTCTGATGAACATGCAGCGGCATCCGATGGGAATTAAAACACGCGCCGTTAAAACAAAGCGTGGGGAGCCTGGACGTGTGTGGGCTTCACTTTGATTTTCACAACCTTTATTCCCGCCTCATGAGCACGGGAAACGCTGTTTGTGAACACGACTTCTGTATGTATTACCCATCTGTAGATACAACAGCACATCTGTGACAGATTACTTTTCCATGAAAGACAAAGGAGAAAATAAAGTAGAGCGCTTGAACACGGCGTTTGTGCCAAGTGTGATTTTATGGACAGTAAAATGGAGTTTAGATTCCCAGGTTTTTTGCTTGACGCTGTACTCGTCGGAGCACAGCGATTGGATCATGTGTGTACGCCTCCTCGTCGCTACGTCCATTCACACGTTAAAATACCATCGTCTAATGGAGCGCTCCCTCAGAACCCCTTCCCCACGGGATAACCGCTCCCTTTCAAGTCCCTTTCAATGGTCTGCACGTCTTTTTTCAAACGTCTCTCAGAGACACTTTGACTCATTTTAAGCTTCCTGTATGATGTATCCCACTATCCACGGCGTGATAGAGCAACACATGCCCTACACACGGTGGGAAAGTGCACAGTCTAGTACTCACTAGCTCTATCAACATCAATTTGTCTGCTCAGCAGAACAGCATTCCCAGTGGGACTCAGGTACAGTACATTTATCCAGATGGGTATTTATTTAAAGTATTCATATTCACCAAAACCATGTTCATATCGACTATGTGCCTTATTCCAAAGGTACAGCCGAAGTGTGTAACCTAAGGTTGGAGCCTACAAGCAGAAACCTTCTGGTCATGGGTCCATTTCCCGGACCAAAGTACAGACAAGACAGCATCTTTATGAGAAATCACTATATGAGAATCAGAATTGAGAAAAGCTGTCAAGGTGAAAAAGCCTGTCTTTGTGGCCCCAATGGTGGCCCTCAGACTGTGAAAGAGCATGTCAGGGCTGTGAGAGTTAACCAGGGCCCAGTCTGCGGCATGTGGCACCGGGATGTGGCCCCTGACTGGACAGCATGACATCGCCCTGCAATCTCTGTTCAACAGATCCGCCGTCTCTTTGGCCCTTTTTAAACACTCCGATACTCAGAGACGATTCACCCCTGGGCCCCGTGTGGGGCCAGGGGGGGGGCGGGGGGGGGGGGGGGGGGGTGCACAGAAACTATTATGGGTCACATTCTGTGGACTCACACCGTACTTTGACTCACTCTATCCTGGCCTGGAAGCGAACACCCTCCCTAGCGTCACCTTTACTGTACCCTCACATGGCAACATTTGCACAGAACATGCGCACACGTTAGCCTTAAAAAGACCTGCTCTTTATTTCACACCTTGGCCTTAAAAAGGACCTGCTCTATATTTCACACCTTGGCCTTAAAAAGGACCTGCTCTATATTTCACACCTTGGCCTTAAAAAGGACCGGCTCTATATTTCACACCTTAGCCTTAAAAAAGACCTGCTCTATATTTCACACCTTAGCCTTAAAAAGGACCTGCTCTATATTTCACACCTTGGCCTTAAAAAGGACCGGCTCTATATTTCACACCTTAGCCTTAAAAAAGACCTGCTCTATATTTCACACCTTGGCCTTAAAAAGGACCTGCTCTATATTTCACACCTTGGCCTTAAAAAGGACCTGCTCTATATTTCACACCTTGGCCTTAAAAAGGACCTGCTCTATATTTCACACCTTGGCCTTAAAAAGGACCTGCTCTATATTTCACACCTTGGCCTTAAAAAGGACCTGCTCTATATTTCATCAGCTTACTTATCACCTGCTTACAGGCAAACGTGACATACGATCAGCATACGATCAGCGACGCATTATAAATCACAACATCAGCTGGGTATGCACATTATAAATAACAGCACTACTGTAGCACAACACGCTTAAACGCTTCCACGTAACTTATTTTTTAAACACAAAACACGGCATATATGTAAAATAAATACCCTACCTTTCTAACCGTTCCCTGTTTATAATCCAGATAACCCCAGAGTTGCTTGGGGGAGGATAATAAAAACTTTAGAAAGAGCCTGTGGTGCTTTAGCAGTCATAGAGATCTCAGCGGGGAGGGTTAGGGTTAGGGTTAGGGAGGCTAGCAGGCTGATGCTGGCTTGTGCTGTGCTCCCCTGCATTGCGTAGAGTGGAGTACAGTGAGAGATTTAGTCCTGTGGAGTCTAACTGCCGTTCGCTTTTAGCGCCCCCCCCCCCCAACCCCCCCCAACAGTAGGTCTGCATCATCTCCTAGCCACGCCTCTGACAGCATGACATCACCAGGATGTCCACCCCTCCCTCTATCCCCACTCCTGACCCTCTC
Organism: Ilyophis sp. 1 JC-2022; assembly: GCA_022702515.1. NCBI lineage: Eukaryota > Metazoa > Chordata > Actinopteri > Anguilliformes > Synaphobranchidae > Ilyophis > Ilyophis sp. 1 JC-2022. Next base: position 1,290,137 of record CM040398.1, on the reverse strand, counting down.
TCTCTCTCTCTCTCTCTCTGTCCCTCTCTCCTGGCAACTCTGACATCCAACAGTTTCAAAAATACTCACAAATGTCCACAGACGTCCACACATGTTGACACACACACACACACACACACACACACACACAGAAACACACACAGAAACACAAACGCAATCGTGTGAAGAAAAGTCCAGATTCAGATTATCCTGGCTCATCTTCACGGTACAGCTCGCCCTATTTAACACATTCCCTTCAGAATCACGCTGGATTCTCTGTAGAAAAACAGCAAAAGGAAAACCTTCCACTGCCATGAAGGTGAGCAAACTGAAAACATGAATCCGATCTGATAACGTATGCCAAAAAAAACAACAACAAGCCTTAACATTGTTCCATAAAAACAAGGCTTGACATTGCTCCATAAAAACAAGGATTGACATTGTTTTGTGTGTATGGTAATACATCTGAGTACGCTGGCCCTTTAAGAGGGAGATACTCGTGGTTATTCTATATGTGTTTGTGCAGTATAGCCTACGTGAGCTGCCACTCGTGATGGCAATGACTAACACGCAGGGGAGAGAGACCAGGCCTATCCGTCTGTTCCATTAGCTAAACTCCACGCGTAAACCATCCCTTTCCTGCGTGCTGTCTGCCGGCCCGAGCAGAGGTAACCTTCTCATTAACCACAGTGTCAGACCATGTATAAGACCATGTATAAAACCACGGACTCTGATCCCCTAACCAGCACAAACGACTGCACAAGTGCTCTCCAAGGTTTCATGATCAGAACAAAAAATATATATTGGGGAAAATAAAATTCTATCAAACTTTGCATCTGGAGATGAAGGCACAGATCTGTTCTCTATACATTAAGAAACTATGTTATTACCATTTCATAGTCATAGTATTTTCCATTATATGCGGATACAAATAAGTTACCGTTTAGACCAGAGGTCTTAAATAGAGTGTGAACCAGCATGTATGAGATTCCTTTATTAAAAGGGTAATATGGTGGTTGAATGTGACGCATGCCAGTTATCTTTAGGTAACATCAAAGTGAATGTGTCCATCAATGTTGTTATTCTGTCATTTTTAAGTACTATAAAACTCCTTTTCATATGCCCAAATTTTCCACTCGACAAGTTCATCTCGTTTTGTAGGCGTATCAATGAGCACTGTCAGTCAGATAGTTACCATAGTTACCTCAAGACTGGATTTACCAGGAAGTGGGCATTTATAAAGTCCTTAATATAAGCAATGTGAGATGTCACACCACAGCTTTTAACCTCCAAACATTGTTAAGGTGCACGCTACCTACCAGGCCATATCCCCAAATTCTTCCAGGTATCCCATTGCCAAAAGGGGACATATAGTATACTGTATGAAGTCCATGCAATGACTCTAGAAAGCTTCTTGCTGCGATGGATGACTAACGGTCATTTCTGGTGACGTGCTTTAGAGAAAGGAGGGGCCAGGTGGGGGTGGGGCACTGGAAGGGTGCAGAAGAAGTATTTCTGAATTCATAAAAGTGACCTTCAGTACAGAAGCGATACTTCAGGTTGAGTTCTGGAAATTGGATCAAGGTAAATTTCACACTGATATCAGAAAAGTTATTTTTATTTTTTATTATTATTATAATCATTTTTTTTTAGACAGAGCATAGTCAATGTATGGAATAGCTTGCCCAGTCATCTAGGATCTGAGGCCTTCTGGGTGATTGAGTCCAGGCTTGATGCAGTGCTGTAAACCATATATAATAGGCGAGGGATGATCTGAATGGCTGATTCTTGTCATCAAACCTTCTCATGTTCTTCTTATTGGCCGATGCACAGAATGGGAGGAATCCCAGCTCTAAAGCGCCGTTGGGAATGGGTGTGTCTGATGATGATGACCTTAAGTTACCCAGCGGAGACTCGGGTTGCTTGTTTAGGTTCGGCTGGCCCAGGGATAATCTGCACCCACGGAACTGCAGAGAACATGAGCCACGCTCATTCGCAGCTGACACGGAAAAGTCAGAGCAAGACACGCGAGAAACATCTGAGCAGCGCGTACCCACCCGGCGCAACGTTCTAACAACGTACCCGCAATGGCGGCACGATGTTCCATCAACAGCCTCACAATGGCGGCACAACATTCCATCAACGTCTCCGCAAAGTCGGTGCATCATGACAATGTCAAAGCCACACAGAGGGAACAGTATTTGCTCTCTACTCAAAGTGTTCTCGGCGAGCTGCGGCAAACCTCGTCCGCACCCTTGAGGATTCCAAACCACCGCACCTGCTGGGCGCCACCAGAGTGGGAACCCTGAACGACACCGCGGGAAACAGCACGGGCCTCACACCGAGGGAACCCTGAACAACACCACGGGAAACAGCACGGGCCTCACACCAAGGGAACCCTGAACAACACCACGGGAAACAGCACAGGCCTCACACCGAGGGAACCCTGAACGACACCGCGGGAAACAGCACGGGCCTCACACCGAGGGAACCCTGAACGACACCGCGGGAAACAGCACGGGCCTCACACCGAGGGAACCCTGAATGACACCGCGGGAAACAGCACGGGCCTCACACCGAGGGAACCCTGAACAACACCACGGGAAACAGCACGGGCCTCACACCAAGGGAACCCTGAACAACACCACAGGATACAGCACGGGCCTCACGCCGAGGGAACCCTGAACAACACCACGGGAAACAGTACGGGCCTCACACCGAGGGAACCCTGAACAACACCACGGGATACGGCACGGGCCTCACACCAAGGGAACCCTGAACGACACCGCGGGATACGGCACAGGCCTCACACCAAGGGAACCCTGAACACCACTCCGTGACAAGCAGCACGAATGGCGGACTCTGTACGCAATAAGCCTTCTGCAACATGGCGGGAAATTAAGAGCGCCCGCCCTGTCAACACTAAACCTGTGAAATCTCAAATGTAATATTATAATCGCAAAAAAAAGAGAGACTAACAGTCACAATGATCACAAGTCACTGAGCCCCATGGGAGAAGAGCCGGTTGAACCATTACATAGACAATGCCCTCATATAAATCCAGACTGAAATAGGTTCTCTATTAATAAAGAGCTCTTTAAGTGTTTTTTTAGTGTACAAACAGCAGGTGCGATGCCCGTGGCTTTCTCTATAAATAAAACAAACATGGAAGATGGTATTAAGGCGTTCCTGGATGTGCACATCCATCAAAACAACAGTAGTGTGCAAAATGACACATGGGTGAGAGTCATGGCTTAGCTCATGAGAGACTGCAGTTAGCCAGAGTCACACTCCTGTACTAAATCAAGCAGGAATCATGACCGCCTGTTCGGATCGCTAATCAGTGAGGAGAGTCGCGACATGGCTGTGTGGGGCTGGGGATGGTTAGGGTAAACAGCCTGAAATAGGCTTGCGTGCTCTGACTAAGAACCTCTGGGGAGGAACAGATAAATGGGGAGAAGATACCTGACCTACTCACTCTCTTGCTGTGAGCAGCAACACCAGAGTGCAGCAACACCAGAGTGCCCCCACCCAGGACTCCCCCCCCCCCATCCCCGTCCCCAGAGGGGCTGTGAGCGTACCCACCTAAACGCCCTCTCAGGATGACTCCACCATCCCACTGATCCAGCCGCCAAAATTCTCAACAGACGCGGGCGTGGCTCACTGGCTCAGTCCCTAGTTCAAAAGTTTCCGCGGGTAGTATCGTTTTGGAAATATTAAGCTCGAGTCCCATGAAAAAGCATTACACTACACTGAAATCCTGATGAAGAACAATCCCTTGTTGATACTACAGGTTGCTTTGTTCCTGATGGCCGAGACTACCAGCAGTACCGAAGCGTGTAGCATGACAGCATTGCTCCAGAAGTGAACGGATCCTTGTTGTTTTGAGTGTTGGACGGAGCTCAGCAGCTGGAATGGGAAAAGTCACGGACGTGTCACCGAGAGGATGGATGCAGATAAACAGCAGTTTAAGAGCCTGCGAACATCGAACCCTGAGCGGTGCGGGAGAGCACGAGAGTGGAGCTGAATGCGGCCGCTCCGTGAATTCACTTGTCCTCGTTTCTCCCACAAACACTTAAGCACAGGAACCCATTGTGTGGTAATTGAAGCCTTTAAAATAATGCACATTAAAAATTTATTAATGATGCCCAAACGGAGAGATGATGTGGGAACTTCTCAAAGTAAATAACGTTGAATGAACAGAAACAACAACCTAAGCATAAATTAGAAACAGAAAAAAATGTGGTTTTTGTAATGTCAGTGTGTTTCTCTTGTAAACACACAAGGTTAGCAGAAGGGCAAAGTTCCATAAAGGTACCTCTGATGTGTCGTACTGAAAACAGAACTCAACTGTGACCTGCTTGGACTAACTCCCTCCTCTCCTTCCCAGAATTCCAAACTGTGGCTGAGTAATGTCTCCCCATGAGGTAAGCGCAGACATGCTGCTGACCCAGGTCAAGTCATACATGTGGGATATGACCTTCACCCTCCCACAAATCAGATGCCTTTCTGTGCTAAACACCCACAGAGGTGACCTTTGAGTTGACAGAATTTAATGGCAGGCAGATCATTACACTGTCACATTCTGATCATGACACCTCGGAAAGCCTGTTCTGCAATATAGTTTTACCTGGGATTCCTTATACGGCCACGATAAAAACACTATCCCTGTGAGTGACACATAGGCAAAGACCCCTGGACACACAGCTGTACGTGCACATACACACACACACACACACACACACACACACACACACACACACACAAAATGAATCAATGGCATTGAGGGAATTCTGGGAATTATTCCATTATCGGTGACATGATGTCTCAGGAAAACCAATCAAGCCCCGTTGGTTATGCTGACAGTGGCCCCCCCACCCCCCTTCTCCGATTAAGGCCTTGATGTGTGTGCGACGGCCCAACTGTGGTTGGGACCGAGCCCAGGAAAAATGGATCGCGGGCTCGCAATTCCTGTCGTGCCTGAAACCCAGACCCAGGCCGAGTTTGGGAGGCCAGCCTTCCGCACGTCCTCTGGGCCAAACCCGGAGAGAGGAGACTTTCGCTTATTTCTGCGCTGGGAATGCCAGAGCACGCCGATTAAGCCGCTCTCCGTTTTTCTATGAAAACAAATGAGAAAGCTCTTTCGCAACACAGGAAATGCGGTGTCTAATTCGACCCTCCGCGGCGGCGTCCCGCTCCCTGCTGCTCCACCGCCCATGACACGGGCATCGCAGTGCCCTTCTGTCACATGATCCGTCTCGGCAGAGCGCCACATTTTGACAAGCCAACCGCCATCATTATGCGCCAATGCACGTTAATTTATGCAAAAACAAGAGCGGGAAATAACTGGCTCATTATTGTAGTCACCTCATGTGTAATGAGATGCCAATTAACTGGGGGGCTTGTGGCCCAGATCAGAGGCTTGGCTGGGGTTGGTAACGGGTCACTGGGACGGGACAGGAGATGATGCCTAGTCTGGGAATCAGGATGGTCTCTGGGAAAACATCCCCGCACTCAGAGAGGCTTCCGTTGCGGTGGCTGATGGGACGTTAGAAACCGCATGTCCTCTGTGTGTGCGACCTGACCGAGAACACGCGCCGGGGAGGGTAGCGGAGTTATCGTCACGCGTGTCTGACGTGCGGGGGACTTTGTGAGCGGAATGCTGTAACAGGTCCCCTGGCGCCTGTCTATTACCGCCGCCCAGAAAGTGCAAAGCTTCCCTTCACACCCTCCGGCTCCCGCAGATACGCCAGCACCGCCACCATCTGCCGCAGGTCAGGGGCGGCTATTTAGGGGGAATAGCTGACCCATGCAGGGTGCTCGGGGGTCCCGGAATGGCAGGAAATGAGTCAAACGTGACTTATAAAGACGAGGAGCCGGGGGGTCGGAATGGCTGCCTACGCCCTGCTTTCCGAGAGGTAGTTAAGGCACAAAGACAAACAATGTTACCCTTTCAGATCAACAGCTGAGAAAAGCCTGACGAACCCAGAGCGGAGCAGCTGGGTGTCAAAGGTCAGCAGCCATCACTCCCTTCACATGGGTACAAATCTGGGTGTCCCGCAAACAGCCCGACCTCTGCCTCCCCTTCCCCAAATCCTCAGTCACCAGGTGCCCCCCACCCCACAGGACACAGAGGGTCACCGAATCAGTCCGATGGTGTTCCCATCTTCTCACCTCCAGTGAGGTCGGAAGTGAATCGAGACGAGCGTTTGCAAGAGAAGAGCGGCTTTGTGCAAAATCTGCTGAAGACTTCCCCACAGGCCCCAAGAAGGGGGAGTCATTGGCCTTCAGCATAACGGGAAGCAGGCACAGGGCCCATCCCGGAATCTGACCTTCCAGAAAACAGGAGAAAAAAATAAAAACACTGGTAATCCAGCCATTAGTTTCTCATTTAATAAATAGATAGAAGAACGACCTCAAATGCTGTCCTTGCCTGCAGACGAGGGGAAACCACGCCCGACTAGTGACAGCCAAGAGGGGCATATTGCTATCTCTCACCTCTCTGCAGAAGAGAAAGTGCTGATAGTGTGCGTCCAGCCACCCATTTTGTCAAACAACTGGTTTGTAGTGCCGTGAACATGACAGCTTTACATCTCAGCTAAGCACATATAACACTTTAGAAAGCCACAGGATTCATGGGCGTGAGGAAGCCCCTTCATCTTTGAGGAGTTCACAGTGCCTGTCCAGAGATGAAACGAGGCTTTCTGGATCAAGGTGGGAAAACCCAGCAGCTCCAGACATAGTGTACCTGCGCCCAAGGCATGGACATTTAGAACAGTAGAGGAACGTGATCTGCTACTGTTGCTAAACGTCCTGTCACAGAAGGGTGTAGCCGCTTTCACACAATTATCTGTAAATTTACAGCTGCAAAAGGTGTCTCTCCTAACAGCCCACTCACCCTCCAGCACAGGCTCTCACTAAAGCAGAACACAGAGATCGCTCCAGCACAGGCTCTCACTAAAGCAGAACACAGAGATCGCTCCAGCACAGGCTCTCACTAAAGCAAAGCACAAAAAACGCTCCAGCACAGGCTCTCAATAAAGCAGAACACAGAAAACGCTCAGGCACAGGCTCTCACTAAAGCAGAACACAGAGCTCTCTCCAGCACAGGCTCTCACGAAAGCAGAACACAGAGATCTCTCCAGCACAGGCTCTCAATAAAGCAGAACACAGAAAACGCTCAGGCACAGGCTCTCACTAAAGCAGAGCACAGAGATCGCTCCAGCACAGGCTCTCAATAAAGCAGAACACAGAGATCTCTCCAGCACAGGCTCTCACTAAACCAGAACACAGAAAATGCTCCAACACAGGCTCTTACTAAAGCAGAACACAGAAATCGCTCCAGCACAGGCTCTCACTAAAGCAGAACACATAGATCACTCCAGCACAGGCTCTCACTAAAGCGGAACACAGAGATCTCTCCAGCACAGGCTCTCACTAAAACAGAACACAGAGCACGCTCCAGCACAGGCTCTCACTAACGCAGAACACAGAGCACACTCCAGCACAGGCTCTCAATAAAGCAGAACACAGAGATCACTCCAGCACAGGCTCTCACTAAAGTGGAACACAGAGCTCTCTCCAGCACAGGCTCTCACTAAAGCAGAACACAGAGCTCTCTCCAGCACAGGCTCTCACTAAAGCAGAACACAGAGCTCTCTCCAGCACAGGCTCTCCCTAAAGCAGAACACAGAAAACGCTCCAGCACAGGCTCTCACTAAAGCAGAACACAGAGCACGCTCCAGCACAGGCTCTCACTAAAGCAGAACACAGAGCTCGCTCCAGCACAGGCTCTCACTAAAGCAGAACACAGAAAACTCCCCACACAGAGGGGGAGAGAAAGAGCATTTTAAATAACGGCACAGCGGTATTCTGGGCTGCACTGGCACAAGCTGCCTGCTACTGCTTCCATGTTTGTGTCTAAACAGAATATACAACTCTGATAAACACACACTGATAAACACACACTGATAAACACACACTGATAAAAAAAAAAGCAAGCGACTTCGGCAAGAAATTTAATTGCTTTCAAGAATTTACTCAACAGTAATTTAAAAAACTCTAGTACTCAAGTTGTTTTTTTTTAAACTGGAAGAACACCATTACCAAGATCTTCCGCACAATGTAAGCATTAAACACAATGTTGCCAAGTTCTGTGATTTCACGTTGGATAACAAAATCAAGTAACAGCAAGACACACCATGCAATACATTATTCAATTGCAACACAAATAGGTAACAAGACATGACAACTGATCCTTTCAGTGATAAATAACGCTAATTACAGTTTCCTGAGCGTAACTTTGAGCATACTTACAGGAAGGTACCCAGCCGAGAGGCTCAATATTCACACAGAGAATTTATGCTGGAACAGGGGGGGCGAAGCCAGAGAGTGAGAGGGGAGGTTTCACCATGGTAACTGTACTCCGCAGTTCTATTTTCACAAGCTGCTGTGTTATTAACGCCAGGCGACCCTGAGAGCGCCCGTTAGAAAGCAAGTGTGCCCCTCCGTAAACCCGCTCGCGTCCACCATTCCTGTAAAACGGCCCGTAAAGTTAAGCCCAGCTTACTTTTGTCACAGTGCTGTCACGCCTCAGACTTCCACAAGCGTAACTCCTCATACCGTGTCAAAAACCCAACCAACCCACCCCCGACGCCCCTCACGGACACACTCCCCCTCCCCCTCCCCCTCCCCACCGGCTCCACGGAACGGCGCTAAACACGCTCACCAGCCCAAAGGCGTCTCCCTCCGTCCCGGGATCAGAGTCATAGTGCGCGCTGCGTCGGATAAACAGAGCGCGTTAAACGTCCTGCGGTGCGCTGCTGGACGAGTGAGCGCCTCTCAGCCTTTCTCCCTGCCACCGCACATTTCTCTCACAACTATTCCAGAAATGCCGCGGGCTGCGCCGTGGCCAAATATGGAAAGCGCAACAGTAAACACGGGCCCCGCACTACGCTGTACCCGCACTACGCTGTAACCGCACTACGCTGTAACCGCCGGCCCGCTATGTCCCTCTGCTCCAGTGCCGCAGTCCCTCGGGGTGCCGCACCTTCATTCTCAAAGACCCCAGTTTTCATAAAGACCCCTGCTGTCTGCCTTATGCTGGTTTTATAACAATCAATATCAATATCAATATAGCACATTTCACAACCAATTGTCACAATATGCTTCACAGAAAACCCTAAAGCCTAAACCCCCACAAGAGCAAGCCAAAGGCAACAGTGGCAAGAAAACCCCCCCTGGTGTAACTAGGAAGAAACCTCGGGAGGAACCAGACTCAAGGAGGAAACCCATCCTCCTCTGGTCGACTCAGGGTCTAGGTCTCAGGGTGTGCCCTAGGTGTGTCTAGGTTCCAATGACCAACATGGTCAATCAATCATTATGGCGAGTTCACTTTACTAAGACTATTTCTTCTGGAGAAACAAAGCTGGGATATCTCCTCACAAATGAACAAAATGTATTATGTACAATGCTGTGTTAATCATCGCAGGGGCAATGTACTCATTACAATGTATCAGTCGATTGCATCAGAGGGAAGACATGTCACAACAGAGAGAGAGAAAGAGAGAGCGAGAGAGAGAGAGAGAGAGAGAGGGGGGGATGAGACACAGAGAGAAAGAGAGCGAGAGATAGAGAGAGAGAGAGAGGGTGGATGAGACACAGAGAGAAAGAGAGAGAGAGAGCGAGAGAGAGAGAGAGAGGGGATGAGACACACAGAGAGAGAGAGAGAGAGAGAGAGAGAGAGATGAGACAGAGAGAAAGAGAGAGCGAGAGAGAGAGAGAGAGGGGGGTGAGACACAGAGAGAAAGAGAGAGAGAGAGAGAGAGAGGGGGGGATGAGACACACAGAGCGAGAGAGAGAGAGGGGGGGGGGATGAGAGAGAGAGAGAGAGAGAGAGAGAGAGAGAGAGAGAGAGAGAGGGGGGGGGGGGTGAGACACACAGAGAAAGAGAGAGAGAGAGAGAGGGGGATGAGACACAGAGAGAAAGAGAGAGAGAGAGAGAGAGAGAGAGAGAGGGGATGAGACACACAGAGAGAGAGAGAGAGAGAGAGAGAGGGGGATGAGACAGAGAGAAAGAGAGAGAGAGAGAGAGAGGGGGGGGATGAGACACACAGAGAGAGAGAGAGAGAGGGGGGGGATGAGACACAGAGAGAGGGGGATGAGACAGAGAGAAAGAGAGAGCGAGAGAGAGAGAGAGAGGGGGGGTGAGACACAGAGAGAAAGAGAGAGAGAGAGAGAGAGAGGGGGGGGATGAGACACACAGAGCGAGAGAGAGAGAGAGAGAGAGGGGGATGAGACACACAGAGAGAGAGAGAGAGAGAGAGGGGGATGAGACAGAGAGAAAGAGAGAGAGAGAGAGAGAGAGGGGGATGAGACAGAGAGAAAGAGAGAGAGAGAGAGAGAGAGGGGGATGAGACAGAGAGAAAGAGAGAGAGAGACATGTAGGGGTATAACATTGGGATCAGCAGCTGTTGAACTATTGGGCTAAAACTAGAGCAGAGTCTCAGAAGTGCAGATAAGAAGTGAGATGCACTGTCTGCACCTGCCACATTCCTGTGTGAACATCACAGTCCTTTCTGAGCCGTGTTTCAGTCCAGTTCAGCTTCAGTCTCTAACACGACGGTCTTTTTACAGACATATTCTCTTATTGGCAAAATAACAATCCTGTTCTGGTAATCATTTTCAATAATTCAACCAAATATCCTATTCTGGAAAAACGTGCATTGGGCATACAATATTCTATCATAAATATATGTAAGGCTCATAGAGTAAGTGAGACTACAAGATCAATTGCTCAGAATTTCATTATTATATGTGTCTTGTGATCTTGAGAAAGCACTTTGGAGATGTTTAAGCCATGATGCTATGATGCTATGATCTCAAAATGGTGAACCCAAAAAAATATGTGACAGGAAAAACGCAACACTGTCTATTTATACACTTTCTGTCATTATCCAGCATGTGCTTATCACGTCACCTGTTCCTGCTGCAAAATGTCTGACTCTTCCTCCAAACTTCCCTAGATTGACCTTTGACCTCCTGGTCTGCGTGCCGGTGAGATCAGACAGGACAGGAGACCGGGCCTGAACATTACTCACAGCCTCCATCTCAGCCATTCCAAACCCAGCCCACGCTCCGAGACATTTCCCTCCCACAACATCACAGGCGCACAAACAACCTCCTCTCTCCGCTGAATGCCTATTAATGCGGCAACACAAGGTGGCTCTCTGCTTTCATTCGAGCAGTTTAAAGACCGCAGTTAAGCTAATGAATTGTTCATTTTCTGCTGAAGAAGGCGACCCGTGGCGCACATTTAATTAGCGCTTCTTGTTGTTGTGCTGTTGTCGCAACTGTTTTCTAAAGAATGTTGGTTTTAAACTCTACACCCTGCGGTGCAGGAAGGGGAAACGGCAGGTTGGTTTTTTTTGGATGAAAGCGTGATGTACAGCGAGCATGTCTGCACCCCAGGATCACTTCTATAGCAGTGTCTCTAAAAGCGTTTGCTGGCGGCCGACGCGGGTCTGAATTCTTGAGCGAACACGTCCCCTCGAGGCGGTGTTGCCGGGCGGCGCGGGTCAGAGCTCCCTGCCGGTGTCCGGTGTCCGGCGGTGTCGACGCGGACTGTGACGCGCCGTGACGCTCTCACTCGCCGTTGCCGGGGAGAACGAGGGGTCCCCTGCCACCCTGACCCCAGCGCCCAGGCTGAGATCACCGGAGACGGGGGTATCGGGTTACACCACAGGGGGGCTCCCAGAAGGGACGCTGACGCCCCCTATTTCTAACAAGGCTATTTTAAGAGATGATTGGCAGGCGGACGGACGCTTAGGGGCAGGCAGACGGACACTTAGGGGCAGGCGGACGGGCGCTTAGGGGCAGGCAGACGGACGCTTAGGGGCAGGCAGACGGACGCTTAGGGGCAGGCAGACGGACGCTTAGGGGCAGGCTCCCTCAAACAGCCAGAGTCCCATGAGCCCATAACCCCTCATTATCCACCTTCTCACCTTGAAGAGCGGCCGTCGCTGTATGGAGTCACGTTACAGACGTATGCTAAACACCTACAATATACAGTGCAGAAGTATTTGGACAGTGACGCTATTTTTTGTTGTTTTGGCTCTGTACTCCAGCACATTGGATTTGATATAAAACAATCAATATGAGCTTAAAGTGCAGACTGTCACTATTCTGAGGGTACTTACATCCATATCGGCTGCTATTCTGAGGGTACTTACATCCATATCGGCTGATCCGTGTTGGAATTTCATACTTAGTCTCCCCATTTTAGGGGAGCAAATGTAATTGGACAATTGGCTGCTCAGCTGTTTCCTGGATGTGCCAATGGCAGTAAAGCAGGCCATCCCTTATGGGTTAGGGTTAGTATATTACATTTATATACTGCAGTATATTTTAAATAATTAAATAATTATTTTTTTAATAATTTTGATATATTTACAATATACTGCAGTAAATTATTTTTCCATAAGGGTAAGTCAATCAGAGTCATAGCCAAAACATGGCTGTGTGTAAAATTTGACTGTTTGATATATTGTTAGGATGGTCAACCACAGAAGACCACTGTAGTGGATGCCAAAAAAATACTTTTCTAATTATGTACAAACCCCAATTCCCCCAAAAATTGGAACAGTACGTAAAATCCACATAAAAGCAGAAAGCAGTTATTTGTAAATTCTCTTTAACATATATTTAATTGAAAACAGTACAAAGAAAATATATTTAATGTTTTACCTTATTAATTTTATAGATTTTTGCAAATATACACTAATTCTGAATTTAATGCCTGCAACAAATTCCAAAAAAGTTGGGACAGGGGCAAAAAAAATACAAGTCTGGGAAGTTCAAAAAACACCTGTTTTGAACATTCCACAGGTAAACAGGTGATGCTATCATGACTGGTTATATAAAAGGATATCAACTCTAAAAGGATCAGACTCTTGATATCTTATTTTCAGGTACTCTTACACACGATACTCTAACCTCTGCATTTGAATGGATCTCTATTTGAATTGAGGGGTGGGACTAGATGTAGCTGTAAATTATACTGGAACAGTATGGAACACATGGTTGGCTGAATGGCAAATTGTCATCAAGGGTCTGAGGTAGGCCTATCAAAGTCTTAAACCATCATTCTGCTGGCAGAAATACAGTAGATATGGATGGATAACTTGAAGGGTTTCTTCTCTGACTTATTTTTCAAGAGGAACATTTGTCAGGAGAAACAACCCTTAAAGTGATCCATCCATATCTACTGCATAGCTGGCAGCAGAGTGATGGTTTGAGGCTCATTTTATACCTCAGACCCTTGATGACTTACAACCATTTCACCAACCATGTATTCCATACTGTTCCAGCATAATTTACAGCTAAATCTAGTCCCAACCCCCAATTCCCATAGAGATCCACTGAAATGTTGTTGGGTCACAGACATCAGGAAGTCATGGCAAGCCAAAAATATGCGACCAAATGTTTAAAAAAAAATTATTTTATTCTACATTATGTTAAACTACAATATTTTTTGGTTCATCCGATATGGATCAAAATCCCCTCAAATGAAATCTGACAGTCTGCACTTCAACCTCATTGTCATTGTATCCTTTAAAACTCAAGGTGCTAGAGTACAGAACCAAAATAACTAAAATGTGTCACTGTCCAATGAATTATGGTGCTCACTGTATGTAAAAGATAATTTACAAATCCCCGCTTTCTGCTTTTTCATGCATTTTGCATACTGTCCTAACTGTCGAAAAGATCAAGACACACTCTCCAGGATGTAGGCATAAATGTGTCAAAGACTACGATAAAGAGAAGACTACACCAGCATAACCTCAGATGGTTCAACACAAGATGCAAACCACTGGCAAGCCTCAAGAACAGCAAGGTTAGAGTTTGCTAAAAAGAACATAAAAGAACATACAGTTCTGGAACAGTGTTATGGACAGATACAAAATCAGCTAAATCTAGTCCCACCTCCCAATTCCCATTCTCATCTTTGAAACATGGTGAGGTACTCTTCTGAATTCTGAACTCTGAACTCTGGTCGTAGAGCGACCGCCATGCCCAAATGTGAAGGCAGGAGACTGTGACAGGACCGTAAAAAGGGCGGTTTGGAGGGAGGCCGCAGTCAGAGTGCTGGGTAGTACCAAGGAGCTGCGGCCACCGTGTGGCGGGACGCATTTACTGTAGAGCGCGCGGATGTTGACGGCTCTGGGGGCCATGAATTGCGAGGCACTGGCACACAGGCGGGGTGCCATGCCCGCGTTTACATAACGTGGAGACCCGAACCACTCCGTCCCAAACACACGTCGGGTTTCACTGGAGCGCGTTGGGAGACAAACATTTATGTCTCTGCCACACACGTCGGTTCCCTGCCTTTCCAAACCCGTCCACACTTCCAAAATACAGAGTTTAGGACAGCGGCCAATCTGCTATCTTTAGAGCCGCTCACAGGGCAGGAAAAATGACCTCCTTGTTGTCAGCACAGCCCAAAACCAGCAGCTTATACCCCCTTATTATCTTAGTGAGTGTGTTACTCTGGATGGAGTGGGCACATACGCAGTCCAAGAACATTCAGTCTTGTCCTGTGACTGTATAGCTTGTCAGAGTTCAGTCCTCTCCGACTATAAACCTCAAAACAACAAGACAGAAACACATCTTCTGCCACACATTCAGGTTCACATTCAGTTAGCAACAATTAACTGCCCTACACAGTATCAAATTATAAAAAAGGCACAACTGAAAGAGATATTTTACCTTTGTGTGACATTTTCTTTTGTGGAGCCTACCCCATTATATTTGCATAGCGTGAATACTAGCAACATCAGCTGTCCCTGCTGACCGTTAATGTCAGGGTCCCCATTCACTCCCATAAATTTTCGGGACCACACCATAATGAATAGTTTTAAAGCACAAACTACGGCGGATAATACATTGATAAAAGAGAACACAACGGTGAAAAGGTGATGACTTTAGTACAGTACTGCTAACCCTGAATCTGACTCCTCTAATATAATAGAATCATTTTTATTTTCCCGATGGGAAACTTCAGTTGTAGCCACCAGCAATGTATTCTACCAGTCCAACACACAAACTCCGCCTCCACGACTTTCCTCCATAGGCTACACGCAGTGTTGCAGTCTCTGTCCACTGTCGAAACAGAGCTCAGCCTTCCCACTCGCCGCCTAACTCCTCCCCCGCATTATCTTCTCCTTCCCTGGTGGCCTATGAAGATTGCCTACAGTCCTGGATCAGTCCCGGTATCTTCAACTCCGGTGAAGAGCGATGGTAAACTTTGTGGCTGCAGATCCAACGGACATTCCCGAGCATAATGCGAATACGTCTCCATGGTGACGACCACAAACAAAATTATAGTGGCTAGACAATAAGTCAATATTATAAAAACAAGCAGCAGGAGTGCCCTGAAAAATCTCTAGCCCGCTGTCTCGTCCCACAACAGACACACAGCGCATGAAAAAAAACAAAAGACAAAAGCCTGACACAACAAAACACATTCAAATTAACAAACACGAACACAAGAGACAGCTGGACTATATGTCTCCATTACAGCGCCACGTGATGTCACAACAATAACAAGAGCAATGTCCTCATGCTCCTTTGGTGATAACACTTCTTTGTTTCAATGTAGCAGGTCTTAAAGGCGGGAAAGTAGTGGGTAACAGTTGGATAATTGGTGTGAAACAGTTGAGGATTTTGGGAGTTGAGGACTCTATTAAGAGAACCAGAGAGTGGAAACATCCAATTAATCAGAAACCCCTCTGACAAAGCTCCCTGCATGATTTGTTTTCTCTGAGACCCACCACCCCAGACACCCCTTTCTGAACCCTGCAAATTACAGACGCCATCTCACACATGCCAGCCGCTACCGTGCCAGAGTCCATAACATTCCTAAAAACAACAAACACTCCAGCTCTGCTTTATAATGGATATAACGGGTTCCAAACACTGGTTCCTAAACATTCCAAAGTTTGAACACCATCGGCCGTGTTATAAGACACATGTATACATGTCTTCAAACATATTTAGATTTTGTCTGCAAAAGGACAAACTTTTATGAACAGCAGAACTGAGGGTCTGTCGATCGGTGAGCACAGGTAGATTTAGACCTGCGTGTTTAGACCATTTGGATGATGTAACGCTCCTGGAAGGCCTTTTGTGCTTTTGACCTCTCCGATGTGAGGGGCTGAAGCAGGGTCTGACCACAGCTTTCTAAACTTCATTAAACCTCTGAGTGAAACAGTCCCTGTCACACACCCCTGACACCATTCAGTAATAGCACACACCAGTTAATTAGCACAGACATAAACAGCTCCACTAGATAAAGGCTGGACTGTAGTGTGCCACATCATATGGCATGAGAGAGCGAGAGAAAGAGAGGGGGGGGGGGGAGGGAGAGGAGAGGGGGAGAAAAATAGGTGATCAGGTGGAATGTGGAATGTGTGTGAGTGAGGGATTGAGAGAAACAGTGATTGAATGAATGAAAGAGTATGTGAATGAGTGAGTGAGAGTGAAAGTGAGTTTGTGAATGAGAGTGTGTGAATGACTGAGTGAGTGAGTGAAAGAGACAGAGTGAGAAACAGCATGGACACAGATAGAGCCTCTCTACCCTCCACCCTGGCCTCCATTACGGCTCTTTTCCGCAGACTCGATGTGTTTTGCCACTAGTCTGAGGAATCTACTGATCGCAGGTCCTGCAGATTACCATGTTCCTGCCTGATGTATTACTGACTTAGCAGTAGCATGAGCCATTTATATCATTATTATATCATTATTAGTGTCCTCCTCAGTCTAATTAACACAAAGTGATACTGCAGTAACCCATTGACCCATTAAAACCTATAGTGGCTCAAATCTTTTCATAAAGCCAGGACCCCAAACACCATCATAAATGCAGGTTCTCACACACACACACACACACGCGCACACACACACACACACACACACAAAACACACAGTGATACATGAGCAGGTCCATACCCTCTGCAGTGTCCTCGCTGCGCTGGTTGAAGTTCTCGTAGGATTCCCAGCGAATGAGTGGGTCCTGGGTGTTGTAGTCAACGGATACGCTGGGGCCGTTCTCCAGGTGGTCCATTCCTGGGAAACACACACACACACACACATACATACAGCTGGCTCAGCAAGGTCTGTCCACAGCCAGTCAGACGGTCTCTACAGGGCAGGGTAAGACACACCCAAATGACCTTTATCTGGACTGTGTTAGACTGAATCAGAGCAATCTTTTCTCACTATATCGACCTGAACAAGGCTTACCGTGGATTTTCTCTGGTCCAAAGGAGAAGACGAACTCCACCTTCCCGTACTCTGGAAATCTTTCATCTATGATGAGACAATGGCAACAAATAAAATTCTCATCTAACTGACACATGATGTTTCACGTTTGAGGTTTTATAGGCAAGGGAATACCACGGTGACAACCCTCAGGGATATTACAATATGTGGCATATACTGTGGATATTGCAGTAGCTTCACAATAGATGGACAAATTACTGCCACTGTCAGATATTGCAATATATTTTTACACCGACACATTGGTGTTTAATATTTTATAATTATATTGTCTAAAACATCCATCTTGTTCACAGTGTACTGCAGTATAGCCATGTGTGTGAGGGTTAATGCATGCTCTGTTTCAGCTGGAGGGAAGATGAGAGGAGAGGTTCCATCGTACATGCAGGTGGAGAGCCAGTTTTACCTTTGAAAGTCTCGTCGAGCTCGGCCTTGCCGAAGACGATGCCCAGGTCGTGCACAGCGCAGGTGTGGAACTGCACACGGAATATCACGTCCCGTGTGGGGCTGCGGAAGCGCTTGTGGTAACACTTGAGCTGTAGGGAAAAGGGGGGGGGGGGGCAGATTCTGTCATAGCAACACAGATAAACCCAATAGCCTGATCGTATGCCAAAAAATCTGTGAAAAGCCCTGCTCAATTATTGTGTCATATACAACGTCATTCTACTATAAATATCTGCTACTAAATATGAAATAAATATACAATCCACCCATTGGTTTTAAGCATAGAGATGTCCCTTCAAAATGCAGTGGTCATTTATCGTCTTGGACAATGTGTTTGAGAAATATACACCAGTTTAGCTCGTTATTACACAACATCGAACATCTGCGCCCTACACCCCATATGCTGTACCTGCAGCTCTGAAGTATTTCACCTGATTCCAGCTGTTTTATCTGATAGCGGGCACTGTGACTATATCCTTTTCAACTGTTTTATCTGATAGAGGGCACTGTGACTATATCCTTTTCAACTGTTTTATCTGATAGAGGGCACTGTGACTATATCCTTTTCAGCTGTTTTATCTGATAGAGGGCACTGTGACTATATCCTTTTCAGCTGTTTTATCTGATAGAGGGCACTGTGACTATATCCTTTTCAGCTGTTTTATCTGATAGAGGGCACTGTGACTATATCCTTTTCAGCTGTTTTATCTGATAGAGGGCACTGTGACTATATCCTTTTCAACTGTTTTATCTGATAGAGGGCACTGTGACTATATCCTTTTCAACTGTTTTATCTGATAGAGGGCACTGTGACTATATCCTTTTCAACTGTTTTATCTGATAGAGGGCACTGTGACTATATCCTTTTCAACTGTTTTATCTGATAGAGGGCACTGTGACTATATCCTTTTCAACTGTTTTATCTGATAGAGGGCACTGTGACTATATCCTTTTCAACTGTTTTATCTGATAGAGGGCACTGTGACTATATCCTTTTCAACTGTTTTATCTGATAGAGGGCACTGTGACTATATCCTTTTCAACTGTTTTATCTGATAGAGGGCACTGTGACTATATCCTTTTCAACTGTTTTATCTGATAGAGGGCACTGTGACTATATCCTTTTCAACTGTTTTATCTGATAGAGGGCACTGTGACTATATCCTTTTCAACTGTTTTATCTGATAGAGGGCACTGTGACTATATCCTTTTCAACTGTTTTATCTGATAGAGGGCACTGTGACTATATCCTTTTCAACTGTTTTATCTGATAGAGGGCACTGTGACTATATCCTTTTCAACTGTTTTATCTGATAGAGGGCACTGTGACTATATCCTTTTCAACTGTTTTATCTGATAGAGGGCACTGTGACTATATCCTTTTCAACTGTTTTATCTGATAGAGGGCACTGTGACTATATCCTTTTCAACTGTTTTATCTGATAAAGGGCACTGTGACTATATCCTTTTCAATTGTGTTTGTCATTTTTTCTGAGATCCTTTGAACAATTATTTGCAGCCCAGTATAACTGAATTTTTAATATAGTCAATGTACTATGATGCAAACAGCTACAGAAAACACATTCGCTGTCGGGAGATTTTCAGTTCTTCTCGCTGGCTACATATGTACATTCATTTTCCCACT
This sequence comes from Ilyophis sp. 1 JC-2022, assembly GCA_022702515.1. Lineage (NCBI taxonomy): Eukaryota > Metazoa > Chordata > Actinopteri > Anguilliformes > Synaphobranchidae > Ilyophis > Ilyophis sp. 1 JC-2022. Next base: position 1,270,732 of record CM040398.1, on the reverse strand, counting down.
TGATCACTGTCTTGTCCAGTAGGCTATGCTAGATATAGTTATTTTCACATTTTGACTGCATTTCACACACTGTAGAGTAAACATTCATTGCGCAGTCATGTTTTCTTTTTGATATACTGACTTTCATTGAAGCTAGAACATTTGTAGACAATTATAGCATTGTCCTGTTGGTGGAATATTATTTTATTGTAGTGTTATCGTACATAATATAGGCTTTAAGCTTTGTATCTTCCTGGGCTATACTTGTCACTTAAGACATGCAAAATACTCATTCCAATGTACTGTGTGTTGATATGTGCTAGATCAGCGGTCCCCAGCCCTGTTCCTGGAGATCTACCGTCCTGTAGGTTTTAATTTCAACCCTAATTGACACACCTGATTCTACTAATTAGCAGCTCAACAAGAACTCTAGCTATTGAATTGAGGTGGGCTTTGTTAGGGTTGGAATGAAAACCTGCAGGACGGTAGATCTCCAGGAACAGGGTTGGGGACCACTGTGCTAGATTAATGCTAAATGTTCCTTGGAGTCATTATGAGGAACATTTTTTTTTTAAAGTCTACAGAAAAATGCGAACACAGGGCAAAATAATACATTCTGTAGTGTACATGAAAAAGAAACGCTTTATTGAGGTACACAAGTGAATGATTAGGCTACATATTTAGGTGTGTGTAACAGTGTGATATCAATGTTTTCATCTTAAACCATCACAAGGGGCGAATGTAGAGTATATGCTTTATAATGGAGAAAACTAATTGTATTCATTTTATGACATGCATTGCATAGGGTTTTGGACCCATATATATCTACCCCCCTATACTGATGAAAAGATAGTAATTCCCACTATATAATTATTTTATCATTTAGAGCAGTGCACAATTTAGCCATTTGGATAGATTTGGAGACACTAATGGACACCAGGATACACTGCCTATATTTTGCATCATAGATCTTTAGTAGTTCTGCATATCATCCTCAGATTTTGCACACTTGTGGTCACAGAGTTTATGATCCAGGAAATGTATAGATTTACCTGTTTCACATATGTACAGTAGCTCTCAGTATTTCATTGCTAAACTAAAGAAATTTGTTTCTTTGCATTTGTTATTTTGACTTAAATTATGAAAAAAAAAATACAAAGTTCATATTGTAAATGGTAAAATATTTAATTTAAGCCATTTGCCAAGTTTCTCTGATGCTCACACCTGGAATTATAAAGCCTTAAACAGAGCACCCACTAAATAGGTGAGAATTTACCAAATTTGCCATCTGTGCGAAGGCGTTAATGAATAAGCTGTTAACTATATTTATTGTTATAATAATTAAGGGAGCTATGGGAGCTTGAGGAAGGGAAACATGGAAATGGCTGCATATACGTAAGTTTAAGAGACAGACACATTGGTTCATATGCCGACTTAATTGGTTGATACGACTGATGTGTACCTGTATATGTGATTGACTTTAAAATCGCAAAAGATTGTGAGAAGTTGCTGGGAGCATGAATAATAATGTGCATATACTTTTTAAAATTCCAGAAGTAAATGTCCGTACAGAAAATCCTTCCCCTGCTGCTCACATGTTTTGGACAAGGGTTCCATTCCTATTATTTGGGCCTCCTTTTAACAGGACCTTCTCCAGCCCAATAAAATGCCCTAAAAAACCGTGACTGGTCAACTGGTTGACACTGTTTACCGCCTCCTAGATGGCGGTAAACAGACGCGCCGCTCTGCGATTTCCTCTTGAGCGCAGTGTGCCCTTCCCGCCGCAGAAATGAGGCCTGATGGCTGGCGGCTCTTGAGCATCTTACACTGCAAATTTCTCTGATCTTGCCAAGATTTAAAAACGTATATCAAGTTATTAATCTTCTTTTAAGATTCATTATCTATTTACCAGTTCTGATTTGGCTGTATAATCTTAAAAAGTATCTCAGATATTTCTTCCATGACTCAACTAGTCAGAAAATCTTAAATTTAGTCAATTTACTCTTAAAAGAAGATAAAATCCATTTACCATATTTTTCCCCTGCAACACCCAACTTGTTTCTAGATCCAGTAATAAACACTTGCTTGATATAAGAGTGACTGCATTTTCTTTTTAGAAAAATAAAACTTTTATTCGAAAGTAATAGCCACAACAAAGGGATTGATCCCCAACAGGTTCACACAAAGGAATCGCATTGAAACAAAATGTGACTACATACTGTAAGTAGGCTAACAGGGTAACAGAGTTACACTCACACTACATATTTTGTTGCCACTTGGCAAGTAATGAACTGATTTTCTTTTCTTTAAAAGTAAGAACCACAACCCCAAAGGGATGGATTTCCACTCCTCAGCCGGCTTATGTAAAGGAATCTGCATTAAAAAAAAATCTGACTACCAAGTAACAATTATTACATAATGATAGATATAATGATATCATGTGCTAGGACCATTTCTGTCAGCAATTATGTCACTAAGATTATATTTTATTGGGACAAACACACTTCCTTTGAAAGAAACAGAGAAATATGAGGTATGATCAATGAGCTCATGCACCAGTTCTGTTGCTTGGGCAAGAGCGGGAATTGTCACTTTATAGGCACACACATCTTTGTCAAAGGTTAAAGTTTCATATGGTATAGTTTCAAAAGCACAAAAAGAGGAATTTACCATAAAAATGCCTTTCACCAATCCAAACACAGGCAAATGATCATCCACGTGAGTGATAATCAAAGACTTCCCACTTATGTATTTATTTCCATTAAGGATGAGCCATTTAACTGATACAACATTCTCTGAAATCTCCATGCCCAAAAAGTCTCTGAATTTAGCCTGAATATACTGTCGATTTGCAACCTCTGAGATAGGCCCCAATTCTCTCTCATTTGCAAAAATAGGATGCTCACAGCCAATTTCATTCTGACAACACTCAAGGAATTGATTATGTTTAGCTAGCGACTTACAAACATTTTTAAAATTCAATTTTGAAGCCCACTGCTTAAAATAACTGTGCTTTGCTTCAAATCGCATGCACATGCATCTTATCAATGGACCAAGGGATTTGATTTGACTTGGTAGATGCAACATGTAATGCTGCTTAGGTATTACATTACTCTCAGGAAAAAGGTGTTTGAATTCATTCAAATGTTCTTCGATCATAATTTTGAGCTGTGATATTGTTTGTAAAGAAATTACTGGAGCAAGTACTATCTGGACTATTTCAATCAATTTATTAATAAAATTCACATACTCATTGTCCACATCTCCCCAAAGAAAAGGTAGTATTTTTATAAGTATTAACATCTGCCCACATGATTGTTTCAATTTGTTGTCATTAGCAGTTAAAGTGGTCACACTGATAGGGCAAGGCTTATCACGTATATCAAGAGGTGAATAAGGAAAATTCTGAAGAGCCAAATTGAATGCATCTAATTCTATTTCTCCTGACAAAATAAGTTTTTTTAACACAAGCTTAATTTCCATTGGTGCGACACCTTCAAAAATTACGTGCATTATATCCTGAGGAGTTTGTTTGATTATATCAAATGCAGGAAAATCAATCAGTCTGCTCCTTCTGTTTATTCCATAAGTGGTTTTGAGGTTGGCCTTCAAATTATCTGTGCTGGCTTTATCTATTTCAAAACATTGCCTAATGTGCTTCTCATGAGTTCTTTGGACAAACTCATTCTCATCAAAACTTGTTTGCATATCTTCAAAAGTACATTCGCAGTGCCTGCACTTGCGATATGCAAAACCAACCCCTTCTTTAAACCCAGCAAGCTCATGTTGGGCAAGTGTGTCTCCACACAAAGCTATCACAGCACCATATAAGTCCATATCACCATTTAATGTTTCAATTTTAACGCCATTATAGAGTAAATCCACATCTTTCAGAATTCTTTGTAAAATAGCATCAACACCCCACTTCTTCACATATTCAGCTTTTGCAATAGCCAGGAGTCGTATTGCTGCTAATTTAGACCTAAATTTGGGATCAATATTGCCTAAGCTGTAATAAACCATTAACAATTTGTTTGGTCTAGCGTAAGAACCCAGGGGATTGCATATTTCGATCTCATCTGTATACAGAATTAATTGCAATGCGTTGGGCTTCATAGAATACAATGGATGTCTTATGAAAATATCCCCATCAATGAAGTCATATAAGTATCCCTCTCGGCTTCTTGGTGGTACAGTATTCAACATGGTAAAGATTCTTGAATCAGAAAGAAGTTGCTTAAGGCTTTCAATTAGTGGTACATAGTAAAAACCTCTGTTTCGTATGGCCATAACTTTTGAACTGCCTTGTTTGACCCGACAAATTGTCTGAGAGACTATGACTTCTTCTGGACTGACTGGACTGAAAAGTTCTGAAATAGCTCTTTCCTGTCCATTTGCAGTAGTGGAGAAGGGATCAATGAAATTATCAAATGTAGCCAGTGCTGCATCTTGAAGCTGAGATGTCCCAGTGTGTTCTTCAAATACCTCTCTCATTTTATTCCTCAATGTTTCCAGGAGAGTGGCTTGATATTGCTGTACCCCTGTGATGATGCTGTTGACAGTCCTCTGTGAAGTTTTAAGTTTAAGTTGTTACAAGGGATTGCCATTATGTTTAGCATATCCAATAAATTATTGTACAGTGGAACACTGGAAATGCTTACCTGTGACAGGTGGCATTGTTCACGAACACTTATGGCAAAAGCTGCTGCAGATCTGGCAATGTCAGGCCTGGTGACAGATGTTGGAGCTGCAGCTTCTCCCTGATCAATCACACAAACACCACTTAGGCTATATCTACTGTATTGGCCATTTGTAGTTCCAAATACGACTTTAAATTTAAATCCCACTTAGCAAATCAATTTTAAATAAATGATTCAAAGTGTAAACTGATAGCTTATATTAGGCCTATGCTGCTTAGAGCTTAGATCCAATACAGTTTTTCAATACATTTCAAATTCATAATTCTAATAACAACCTCTACACATCACATTCCCCCCGCACATAGATAGCAGAACTAGGCTCAACTGCAAACTTACTGCATTGCAAGATTGGGCCTCAGGCATCTCTGGTGGGTCCTGTGTTCCAAGTTCGAGAGGAAGGTCAGGTGATGATTCCATGGAGCTGTCCATAGAAGGAGTCATAGAATTGCCAAATATCCATACGCCGAAGTTTTCTAATAAGGGTGGTGGTGATGTGGGTGTCGTTCTCCATTGAAATGGTGGACATCCAGATGTTACATACAGGGGATGTGTTCGTTTCAGGTGACGATAAAACGAGTTAAAAACTCTGAACTCTTGCTCACAGCCGTCAATCCCACAGTAAACCCAAAATTCTGCATTACGACCATGTGTGACATTAATGTGGCTAAGAAGATTCTTTAAACTAAAAGCAACAAAAATGATACAGATCATGCAGCGCCACACCGACATGTCTTCTGGCGAGGTTGATCAGTGATTTTGGCGGTTCCAGAGTTTAGTTTTCATTGCTGGCTCTCCTGCTTCCTGTTTCGCCTTCCTCCTGATCTCCTGATTGGTTAACCATCAATGCAATTGTGTGAAAAACATGTATATTATTACATAAAAGACAACGTAGCATTCACAAACAATCCTCAAGATTCTCTGGAGAAAAAAAAATCTATAATATAATTTAAAAAAAAATCTTCTGCGCCTATCGTCCGTCACATCTGAATGACGTCGGTGAGGTGAACAAAATAGGCGCCTCAACGGGACTGACCACGCAGTAAGCAGGATATCGATGAGTCAATTTCAACTGAATGCAATTTAAACGTAAGTATAACGCTACTTTGTCGTGCAAAATTGTTTTAGGACTATGTTGTTTCACTGAGAATATTGTTTCCATCTACATTCATTTGGTAACGGCTAGCTACAATTTAAAAAAAACAACTCAATGGCTAGCTAGCCATCCATAGCTAATGTGTAAATCATGCTAGGTAACTAAATCCAGAGGAGCTTTTCTGAACTTGATTCTGTTTTTTGGGACTGGGATATTCAGAGCTGGATACTACTACTGACTGAGTGGCTAACGCATCATGGATGACTTGGATGACACAACACTGTCTGTGTTACAAGGTAAAATGTATTTGGTTTATATAAAAGTATTAGTGGGTGCATGCTAATCCAACTGCGTGTAGGCTAGACACGTTTAAATAAGTACGTGAGTGCGGGCTCGAACGTGCAGCAGTGGCGGCTGGTGAGTTCTAAAATTGGGGAGGACGGGAGAGACCTTCTATCCTCAATTTGAAAAAAACTAAATTTGAAAAGCTATTTCCACCACCTGAGTGACCCACCACCTACTACTCTCAATTTGAAGAAGAAAAAATACTAAATTTGAACAACTATTTTACACTTGGCTATCTATTACATTCAACTGTCTCTCTCAATGTCAAGCTCAACTCGATGTGAGCCAGCCAGGGCCAGGTACCATGGTTGCCAGATAATTTGTATGTTTCCAGACCAACAGCAGTAAGTGGTTAAAAGCTGCACTAATTGATAAAAACCAGGCAAAATATTATATTCTATAATATAATGATACATATTCAACCCACACAAAGCCATTTTTTCAATCTACAATGCAACCAGCCAAATTGTGTATGAAATCTACAAATAATGCAACCCTGTTGTGTATGGACTCTCCAGGGAATATAAAGCACTCTCAACAGTAAAACCCTACAGCTCTGGCTAGGAAACTCCGATTCACTCACTTTAAAAACTGGGGATGATCAGGGATACGTGCTCTACGGAATGCTCATCTCAGATTTTCATTTCCGATCATGGTATATATTTTTAGATTCGCGATCTTTTGCTCATCAAAATAACCATGATCGGAAATTAAAATCTGATATGAGCATTCCGTAGAGCACGTATCCCTGACCATCCCCAGTTTTTAAAGTGAGTGAATCGGAGTTTCCTAGCCAGAGCTGTAGGGTTTTACTCTTTTTACCTGTTTTTAATACCTCCATGGTTTTACTGTTTAGAGAGTCCTCTGTGCGCACAGCGAGCGTCATGCTCTGTCTGCAATGACCCGCCTCTTCTCATTTTCTATTGGATGAACAGGACGTCATTCTTTTGTTCTGACCATTTTTGGCTTAGGGAGGACGTCCTCCCTAGCAAGTTAGTTTTAACATGGAAAATATAGGAGAGGATAAAAACACCGGGTTAGGTTGCATTTGAATGGAAGTTTATGGAGCTGTAGGGAGGACGGAGAAATATTTCCTCCCTACTCTTTGTTTTTATGCAGGTAGGGGGCGCTGTTGAGACTTTAACATTGGCAATAGGGTTTTGTGCACTGTAAGCTAATGCTTTGAAATGGATTTGAAAGAGATTTTTTTTAAATATTTTTTTTAATAGAATCTTTTCTTTTTCTTTTTTTCCTTCAAATTATTGGGGAGGACCATCCTCTATGGACGAGCCTCCACTGACGTGCAGGATGCAATCTACAGAAAGTATTGCTCAGAAACTGATATGGGGAAAGAGTTAGATGATTTTTTTTTTTTGCTAGAACGCAAAGTCTGTCAGCAATTTGTTTTCATCTCCGGTGCGTTACCGAATGGTAGCCTACTATTGTTTGCTAGACAGCTGGGTGGACAAGCTACTTTTGCTGCAAGTCGTGGATAACGGATACAACTAATCATCCCCAGTACTACACAAAGTAGGCTAGCTACTTATTTCTGCAAATAAGCTTTAGTATTAAATGTAAGTTAAGGTAAATCATGAGGGAAACAATTAAAGGAGAAGCATGATCTATCAATTAAATATTCTGACATGTGTGGTCCATTGCATTATATTGTCCCTATGTTCAACAGCTTTCTCTGCAATGGGTTTCAACACTCAAATTACAGAGAACTCTCCCATGCAGTAGAGTAGGGCCAGTCAAATTTGACATACTAAATCATGTTTGCTTGCCTGTTCCTTCTAGGTAGGGGTCTGTAGTGCACCTAGTAGGCCACGGTAGTGCCTTAAATGATTTATTTACATGTCCCACCCTACCCTATGCCATAGATATCAGTTTTTGTAATGCATTTTTATTGTATCAAATACAATGGTTTTCATGGAAAGTAGACATGGTGCTCTTAATAGGGAGTGGATCGCAAAATAATGTTAATGTTAAAGGGAGAGTTTGGTGTAAATTCATCCATAGCCCTGTTGGTCAAGGTCACCTTTTGCTGTCCACCAGTGTTTCCCGCAGAAAATGTGTTAGTTAAGGTGGTGATTGTCTGGGGAGATGAGGGTTATGGCTGAAAAATCCATCGCACCAAGATGACCAACATCAGGCCTTTGCAACACCTTTGTTTTGAGCTTTCCTGCTGCTTTGAATGCAATGCTACTGATGACATGTTTAATGTCATACATATTCCTATCATTTCATCACCTAATTTTCACCCTACACCTAGTTTAGTTGGGGGACAACTTAGGCCAGTTAAGGTGGCAGGTGTGGGTTGTTAAGGTGGCTGCCTTAACTATAAAGCTCTGGGGGAAACACTGCTGTCCACAGTCAAATTTGTTAATAACCATCAGCCAGGTCTAATGGATCGTCATTATGGCATTTAATGAGTAATGGTTTGACGTGAAGCTGATTATATTTCCTCTTCCTGTAATTTTAAAGCTGCTGATGTTGATGAAGGGGTTGTAAAAACCCTCTCTCGGGATGATCTTTTGGATCTTTTTCCTGGACCACAGAACTTTATGCGAAGAAAGAAGTTGTGGGATTGCATTCATCCAAAGGTAAATGTCCACATACATGGCTAGAGAGAACCTGGCTGTTCAAGGTCTGTAGGAGAATTGGCAAAACTAATAGAGCACAGTTATTACTGGCAAAGTGACCCTATCACCCACTTAGTTTTCTATTGATTACAGTGAAGAGGGATGGCTGATGTCTACCAATGACACTCCCTCAGAGCCAGCTGATGCACATACAGCTTGATAAAATTCCTTATTAGGGTGTTCCTGTAATGCATTTTTTAAACATTTTGGTAAATTTAAAGCGAAACTGTCGCCAAAATGCAAGCTAGGTTGTTTTCTGAATATACCCGAGTCAAACCTTCGTTTAAAAGCATCATTTCGATGGAAGCGTCACTTTTAAGATTGACTGCATTTTCGTTTTGGATCAAATGGCTTTTTGTATGGGAGCGGTAGGGGCACTATCTGGTCGCATCAATATCGCTAGTTTTAAAATACTAAGAAGGCTCGACACAACATGACACTTTGTTTGTAGTATTATCAGTGTCCCTACACATGAATGCGAGCATTCAGAACATTGTTCGTATACAAATAGTTAGCTTAAAGACGTTTCTGTTAGCACAGGACCTACCTCACGTTGCCTTCCGGTTGTCGCCATAGGTAAGGTCCAGTGTTATAAGCGTTGTTTAAGTAAACTCCTTGTACACAAACAATGTTCCCAATCCTCGAGTTCATGTGCAGAGACCCTGGTGATACTACAAGCAAAGTTTCATGTTGTGTCGAGCCTTCTTAGTATTTTAAAACTAGCGATATTGATGCGACCAGATAGTGCCCCTACCGCTCCCATACAAAAAGCCATTTGATCCAAAACGAAAATGCAGTCAATCTTAAAAGTGACGCTTCCATCGAAATGATGCTTTTACACGAAGGTTTGACTCGGGTATATTCAGAAAACAACCTAGCTTGCATTTTGGCGACAGTTTCGCTTTAACCGGCTCCCGTTTTTAATCTGGTTATGGTCTTGTATACAGGGAAACTGAGAATCCCAATTAATAAAAAAATCTTTGCATAGAAATGGACTATTCAAAGGTGGTTACAGCCCAAAATCTGACATTTTTATCATTTTTGTGACTTAGTTGAATTTTGTTGATGGAAACACTAGTGTCATCACCTGAAACTGTTATATATATATATATAATGTTTATCTGACACCACACTGTAACCCTTAATAGCAAATTAGATTTTTTTTAAATTTAAACAGGTACAGAGTGAGAATGCAGTGAGTGAAGCCGTTGATCAGCCATCCACAAGTGCCATGTTGCTAAGCCCGTCAAGCCAGCCATCCACAAATGCCATGTTGCCAAGGCCGCCACAGACCTCCACCCCCCAAAGCCATCACCTGAAAACCGTAAAAATGCCAGACCCTCCTGAGTATGTGGTATACACAGATTCAGAACTTGACATGGTTCGGAGCCAGTATTTTGAACTGCTTCGCAGTGGGAAAGGATCACAGTGCAAGATGTCTAAAGACCTGTTTTGCAGACTGATAAGGAACACTGTAACCAGCATGGTGGCGATCCTCCGTGCCAGTAGTTCATGTCAAGAACAGATGTACCCTTCAAATAGTGAAATTCGGGCAGTGGCTGAGAAGATTGTTGATTATTACCCTATGCTGCGAGACTCATCAGACATGCCTTATGTAAGTGCCTTTTCTCTTTCAAATAATGTAGTGGGGTTAGGGTGTGGATGGAGGAGTAGTGACTCAAACATTTCTTTCCTACTCTAAAATGTATAAGCGTGTGCAAAACATCAAGTCCCCAAGAAAAAGGCAAGGACGAATGCCACAACGGGGGGTACCTAAGAGGTCTCTCTTTGAATCAAGTCTTGAAGATGACAGTGATGCTTCAACAGCTTCAACCAATTTGTCGGTTGCTTCAACAGTAATTCTGCCAGACAGCGATGATGGCAACGATGAGCTCAGTCCAGGTATGCCAATAGAAAAGTAAATGAGTGCTAAAATATTACGCCACAGTACAATTTTGTTTGTAAAGACCTGTTATCATGAACCCATTTCTATTTTTTTAAAGCCTTTCTAGGGGCATGTATAATTGTTGTCCTTGTATTTTACCTTTTTTTTTAAGACCAGGACAGCCGCAAAACACAAGCAAGGCACTATCAGACATTACAGACCATGTACAGCAAACCTAAGTCTAAACCAAAAGGAAGTGATGTTGCTCAGATTTTGGACTTGGAGTTCGAGGCCAGGCGGGCCTTTATTGACTCTGATGCAACAAAGGAAGAAGCCAAGATTATGGATGCATATCCATGTTTTAGAGATCCCCGACATGTAAGTAATTTTTGCACCCTTTAACATTTGAAGCAGACACTTCTGCCGTCTTGATGTCTATGTCCCTGTTAAAGGACAATTCCGGCGCAAAAATGTTAGTACATCAATACGAGTTGGAACGATTGCAGGGATTTGTTTTACATTCGGATGTCGTAAAAACAAATCCCTGCAATCGTTCAAACTTGTAATGATGTACCAACAAACCCTAGGTTCATGTTACGCTGGAATTGTCCTTTAGCTGTTCTCCATCGATCATAGTATAGACACCAAATTAGTAAATCTGCTGTATGCCCAATTTTGTCTTGTAGGCAGTTGACGAGCTTGGGCGTATCCTTGGTGGCGCCAACAGGAAATACATTGATGATACCAAGAAAAGATGGGAGACCTTCTGTACCAATGTCCAATTCTATGGTCTGTGGAAGAAGGTCCTAAAACCCCCCATTCCTGTGGATATGCGTGGAGGTATGTTCTGTATTATAATCTGCATAGTAATCTATCAAGTCATGTGCAGAGTCTGTGCATATGCATCTGACATATATGGACTGGAAACCCCACTGTCTCTTCCATGCTGTTCTCTTCATGTGGTAACAGTTGGATCAAGGGGTCATGCCCGGTCTCTACAGATTCATCTGTTCCCATATAAAGTGAATGGAAAGAGGAGGCGAACGACATTTTGCCGTTCAAGTATGCTGTTAACTGTAAACTTCATGTGATAAATTTGCTATGTTGAATGTTAAAGTTCTACGAAGTAGAGCATTATTGTAAGGTTCAATGCATATTGAGTTTTCTCTTATTCTGACATTGCTTCCACCCAGCGGATTTCACCATTGCCCTTCTGAAAGCATTACCATCCCTCTTCCCATCACCAACACCACCACCAAAACGTCTCGGAGGAGCCAGTGAAGCACTAATTCATGTCCTTGAGGTGAGAATTAGGTTGTGTAGTGTCCACATTGTTTTTACTCTTTTATGCTCCACATCCTGATATTTTTCACATTTGGTCAATCTGTAGGAAAATGAGGATCCCAACAAGTACCTTGAGAAACGCCCACTGTCCACCCCAGTCCTTCTATACGACGGCAGTACCTGCATTCTCGCAATTGGCAACTCCCCTGTGAGTCCCCTGGAAGAGGTCTTCAATGGTATGCTTATATTGATGGCCTACTACTACACCCTTCACTTGACATATCCCAAGTTTGTTTCCACACTTTTGTCAGTAATTCAGACTGAGGTGCTTCATGATGCGATTCATGATCAGGATGCCACAACGGCATACAAGAAGGCTATGAATGAATGGAAGTCGTTTGTTCAGAAGTAGCTCAAGCCATGCTTAAATGTTTGCTGTATATCCAAATACTGCAAAACATTGGTTGATCATAAAAATGTTGCTTCTGCGAAAATATTCCCTTTGTAACATACAGTTTGAACAGGTTAAAAGAATTTCAGGGGTGGGGGGGGATTGGGCGGGCACTAATTTGTGTGTCAATCGGGTGTTAGAGCTGCTTATTGCTGGCTTATTTGATATTGGTACTTTTTTTTTTCCATTTGTATATTTGCCATATTTCTTGGGTCCAGTTGAACTTCCTTTTGGAAGCTAAGTGACTTGTTGAAAATCTTTTACACATTGACTGACTTATTTCAATGCAATGTACATTGGCCAGAAATTAAAGCAAGAACCCATGGGGTCAGGTGTTAGAGCTGCTTATTGCTGGCTTATTTGATATTTGTACTTGTTTTTCATTTTTCATTTGTATATTTGGCATATCTGTTGGGTCCAGTTGAACTGGTGACTCGTTGAAAATGTTTTACACGTTGACTGACTTTTATTTCAATGTACATTGGCCAGAAATTAAAGCAAGAACCTGTGTAGTGTTAATCCTGGTTTGTGGTGCCTTATTACACAGCACAACATTTATATTTTAGTTAGTACACACTGGTTTTCCCCTATGATGTTACTTGTTTGGAAATGAATTTATTGGTCTGCTTTCTGGCACATGCTCTCTTCCTGGATAACTGCCTCTATTTTAAGATCAGGCAACTTGTTTCCAGTAACTATTATACTAATTGTTCTGACAATGTAAGACTGATTTCAAGTACTTTTATCTAGAATTTAGCATCTGTGAACTTGTTATCAGGGCATAAACACTATCCAGAGACTGGTTATAAGTACGTTTATCTAGAATTTAGCACCTTTAAACTTATTATCAGGCCACAAATATTAATTGGAGACTGGTTATAAGTATGTTTATCTAGAATTTAGCATCTGTGAACTTATTATTAGACCAAGAATACTAATCAGAGACTGGTTATAAGTATGTTTATCTAGAATTTAGCATCTGTGAACTTATTGTTAGACCAAGAATACTAATCAGAGACTGGTTATAAGTATGTTTATCTAGAATTTAGCATCTGTGAACTTATTGTTAGACCAAGAATACTAATCAGAGACTGGTTATAAGTATGTTTATCTAGAATTTAGCATCCACATATGCATTTCCAGCCCAAGAACACTTACCAGAGACTGCTTAATTCTAGTCTAGAGGCAGCTTATTTTAAGATAACTTGTCAAGAAAAGTTTTCTTGCTGCATGGACAGATAATTTCACTACTTTTAAGTCATTTTCTGATAGATTTAAGTGTTTATATCTTAAATTTTGACCAAGCTTTTTTGCAGTGTAGCCGTGTTGTTATCTGCCTGGCGAGCCGCCGCTGCAGTTTATCTTAATAGACAGCGAAAAAGCTTTACAAGGACCTGTGCCAAAGACGCAAGCCTTAATTCTCTGGCCTGGGGAAACTATACTTAAGAGATCTACTTGAGGGAAGATGGACGCAAAGGATATGCCGGTTTTCCTATTCATGGAGCCCAAAGCATAATAAACTACATCTAATTGAGGAAGGGCATAAAAAAAGCTAACTTCCTGTGGTTGGACCAAATGTGGGTACGCACATTGGAGAGGTGTTACCACAATGAAAGGCACTCAGCTTCATTTATTTTATTTTGGCTTATTTATTTCGTGCGTGCGTGCGTGCGTGCGTGCGTGCGTGCGTGCGTGTGTCTGCCAGGGCTTCAGTTTGACTTGGGAACTGTGCTTGTAACTCAAAGGCTGTGGGGTCAATGCCCAGCTACATGCAGAAGTGTGACTCTCGGGCAGGTTGGCTTTTGTAAAAAGCTTTTATTTTATTTCCATTATGGCTCTAACATTGTGTAAGTGAAAGCTGTGGTTTGCCTGATCCATCCCTAACTTAGTCAAAACAAAAAGACTTCTGGGAAAACCAGCTTTTAAAGTTTTCTTGCCTCAGATGCAACGGCAAAGACGTATGACCACTGAGACTCACATCGCTACAGAATTACAGCCAGGATGGGGGGAGACAATGACGCATTGTAATGCAAAACATCACAGGAGAAACTTTTCCAATGCGTATATATTTTTCACAATGAACATTTCCTCTCAATAACTGGAAATAATGTATATGCTGAATATTGTGCAATTAATTGTAGTCATGTTGTTGTACCCACAGTCCTACCTCCTGTTTTTCTGTTGTATGGTTTATCGGGTTGAAACGACCAGTTAATCAGCTATCTATTCATCTTCACCTTGGTTCATCCAAATCCCCCTAAGAACATCTCCATGTGACACACTCAACCCTCGATCGGCCCAATCACAGCGTCTCTCAACCCTCGATCGGCCCAATCACAGCGTCTCTCAACCCTCGATCGGCCCAATCACAGCGTCTCTCAACCCCATTTGGCCCAATCACAGCGTCTCTCTGACAACCCCCATTTGGCCCAATCACAGCGTCTCTCTGACAACCCCCATTTGGCCCAATCATAGCGTCTCTCTGACAACCCCCATTTGGCCCAATCACAGCGTCTCTCTGACAACCCCCATTTGGCCCAATCACAGCGTTTCTCAACCTCATTTGGCCCAATCACAGCATCTCTCAACCCCATTTAGCCCAATCACAGCGTCTCTCCGACAACCCCCACCTGCCCATTGTAGACCAATGGTAGTGACAGCAACAGTTACTTTTAAGTTACTTTCACTTTAAAATACCACTTTGCAGGAACTGACAACATTTATAGGTAACTTCATTGTTAATATTTTGGAAACACATTACCACATTATTAAAACACAGTGACATCATAAAGTATAAAACTAGTTGAAACAGGTCTGTTGCCATGGTTGCGATGATAGAGGCTCTTACCAGAATGTCTCCCTTCAGGAGCAGGCCTGGCTCGATGGTGATGCAGATGCTGGTTTGACTGTCTCCTTGGACATTGCTGTAGAGGAGACATGTTACATGGGGGTCATGTTACACGCTTCATACGCCAGAGGATGTGCACGTCTCGATCCATTCAGGCCCATTTAACGCTTAAAGTTAAGGGCTTACTGTCTGGCACCGAACCATCGCAGGAATCTTTGATTATGTGCAGGCTTATGTCTGTGATAATTAGTGTCTGCTTTAGTCTGTGAATGATCAAAGGATTCAGAGGTAGGACTGGCCTCATGAGGTACAGAGAAGGGCTGTTTCATGTCAGGGCTGATGCCCCAGAACTGTGGGGCAGATACAGCATGCAGGGGCAACAGAGCCTGCAGGGCCATATATACCCCTGCAGGTGGGGTAATCAGCGGCGAAAGGCTTAATGAAGAAATTACACACTGCACACGCACTCACATACACATGCACACACACTCTGCCTCTTCCCTGTCTACAGGGCGTGTCGCCTCTCTTAGATCTGCAGGGCGTGTCTCCTCTCTCAGATCTGCAGGGCGTGTCCCCTCTCTCAGATCGGCAGGGCGTGTCTCCTCTCTCAGATCTACAGGGCGTGTCGCCTCTCTCAAATCTGCAGGGCGTGTCTCCTCTCTCAGATCTACAGGGCGTGTCGCCTCTCTCAGATCTGCAGGGCGTGTCTCCTCTCTCAGATCTGCAGGGCGTGTCTCCTCTCTCAGATCTGCAGGGCGTGTCTCCTCTCTCAGATCTGCAGGGCGTGTCTCCTCTCTCAGATCTGCAGGGCGTGTCTCCTCTCTCAGATCTGCAGGGCGTGTCTCCTCTCTCAGATCTGCAGGGCGTGTCTCCTCTCTCAGATCTGCAGGGCGTGTCTCCTCTCTCAGATCGGCAGGGCGTGTCTCCTCTCTCAGAGCTGCAGTGAATGTTCTCTTTCTCAGATCTGCAGGGCGTGTCCCCTTTCTCAGATCTGCAGGGCGTGTCTCCTCTCTCAGATCTGCAAGGCGTGTCTCCTCTCTCAGATCTGCAGGGCGTGTCTCCTCTCTCAGATCTGCAGGGCGTGTCTCCTCTCTCAGATCTGCAGGGCGTGTCTCCTCTCTCAGATCTGCAGGGCGTGTCTCCTCTCTCAGATCTGCAGGGCGTGTCTCCTCTCTCAGATCTGCAGGGCGTGTCTCCTCTCTCAGATCTGCAGGGCGTGTCTCCTCTCTCAGATCGGCAGGGCGTGTCCCCTCTCTCAGATCTGCAAGGCGTGTGCCTGTTCTAATCTTCAGTGTTATGTGGACGTGATTATTTAATGTTTCACTGAAGGGGCAAAACGCGCTTTGGAGACTGAAGATGGAAAACAATAAAAGACAGATTCACATTCCTCCTGTGGCCTTAGAGCTTGGAGCAGTGCAACGGGCCCAGCGGGAGCGTGAGAGAGCCACGACACCACGCCCTTCATTCTCTATCCTCCCTTCTCACGTGAGGCAAAGCTCCATCTGCATGCACAGCACACACAAGGACAGCATGCGCAATCCACACGTATGAGCGCCCAAACCCCAGAAACTACATAGGCATTTATCATGAGGGGGAGGCTCATTTCCGCATAGCTTATTAGGATGGCTCCTAAACTCCAATGCCAACCTACTGCTAATAATAGTGTTCTGGCAAATATAACGTATTACAGCCTGATGTGATGGGTGATGGAATTTTTGTTCCATAAATGTAAAAAATAAACTGGTTTATAAGTGTCAGAGGAAAAAGAGACTGTGAGGTGAGTTGGAGCCTCTTGATTGGACGGCCGTGTGTAAGGACACTCCCTCTGCCAGCGGAGTGTGAATAAAGAGGAACCAGGGTGCAGTAAAAACAGGGAGCGGTTCTTGCTTACTAGATCCCAGATGTGTAGACGGGCTGCATGGCCTGGTAGATCTTCAGAAAGGGGCGGCAACCTGGGGAGGAATGGTGGTGGAAAACAACAGTGATTAAAGCTAAAAAAACAGGCTGGAGTCACACAAACGCCCTGGCTGCTTCCAGAACAAACAGCCGCGAGGAGCTGTGATCGCTGAGTGGGGGGCTGGAGTCGTTGGACGGACGCGGTGAGCATTCCACCACAAAATGGCTGCCGTGCATGGCCCATGTGGTTTTACGCTGGTAACAGAGGTGAGACGCAGGCTGCTGGCTGCTGCTTTAGTGTGTGAACGCGTCTCAAGGTCTGGTACGGAATACAGACAATCAGAAACAAGAACGGGGGGCCATGACCGCTCATCGCCTTATTGAAAAATTCTCTCCTCGTCACACACCACATTAAATTAATAACACTTGTTAGGTTTGGGGGTGAATGCTGTACAATTAAAATGTGTTAAAACTTGTGTGGTCCAGCGAAGGTTGTGGGCCTAAAGGATTACATAGTGTGTTTATGCAAGCGGAAATGTCCAATCACGAGGCTCTGCTCGACTGGCTGTGATTGGCCACTGCACCAGCTCTGCTCGGCTGGCCGTGATTGGCCACTGCACCAGCTCTGCTCGGCTGGCCGTGATTGGCCACTGCACCAGCTCTGCTCGGCTGGCCGTGATTGGCCACTGCACCAGCTCTGCTCGGCTGGCCGTAACTGGCCGCTGCGGGCAAAGCGGAAGAGAACGTTTGCTTTTCTTATCTCCCCTGAACAGACTTGACTGTGAATGTTGCAGCGATGTGGCTGTTTAAAACTGGACTGATCGCTCCAAAAGGAGCACACGAAAGGAAGGAAGGAAGGAGAGGCGGAGCAGCTCACCTCCTTTGGACTCAAAGTTGGGGATGCCGTGCATGATGACGTGGTGTAGAAACAGGGGCTTGTTATTGATCTTGATGTGTCCTGACAGCAGGCCACTGAAGTACTGCACATATCTGCACACAGACACACAGACAGAGAGACACTTTTACATCATTCAACAAAATAACTGGCTCCGGCTGACAGAAATGCTAGTCCAGCTAGTCAACAGGCTGACATTATGCATTGATACACTATGGATCAGAGCGTAATGGGCTTGTAACCTACAGCAGTGGTCTGTCACCTCCAGTCCTTGATTAGATCAGTTCAATCATTTTGTGACCTCTTTTTATGTAACTGTTATATAATACAATCGGCACAATGTGAACATGGGACTATTATTATTCATGGCATGCACAGCTATTCCTGATATAATGTGGCTTAAGAGGGTAAATAATCCAGCTAAACATGAAACGTGCCTAAATAAGCACATTTGAATTCTGGGATTGCAACTGTGGTTCGAACGAAAACCAGCATACACAGGGGTCCCCAGGACCAAACCAGCATACACAGGGGGTCCCCCAGAACCAAACCAGCACACACAGGGGGTCCCCCAGAACCAAACCAGCATACACAGGGGGTCCCCCAGAACCAAACCAGCATATACAGGAGTCCCCAGGACCAGACCAGCCTATACAGGGGTCCCCAAGACCAAACCAGCATACGCAATGGTCCCCAAGACCAAACCAGCATACACAGGGGTCCCCAGGACCAGACCAGCCTATACATGGGGTCCCCAGGACCAAACCAGCATACACAGGGGGTCCCCCAGAACCAAACCAGCATACACAGGGGTCCTGTGATTTAATGTTACAACACTGACTCTGATCCAAGCCACAGTCAGTCTCATTTGAACTATCAGTCACAGTCCGTGAACATAGAACTAGGAACAACCTTTAAACTTATGGTATGGTATATAAACAATACATTATAGGGTTATAAATTAGACAATTAATACATTGGCCTGTTTCAGTAAGGACTGTCCATTCGTTTTTATTTATTTATTTATTTATTTATTAATATAAAAAGGTGTCTAATACGCAAGTGTTAACTTTGTGCACGTCACGTTAAAACAAGTAAAAAATAGGATATTATGTTGCATGAAATAATTCTGAATATGACAAATCAGCAGTAAGTTTTAGTTCATTTTATTTAACCCAATGAATTGCGTTAAAGCCATAATTATTGAAAGTGTATAGCATAGTGAGAACACATTAGCACACTGATAATGACTGCATTAGTAACCCTGCATGTGTTCTGAATTGCGTTAAAGCCATAATTATTGAAAGTGTACAGCATAGTGAGAACACATTAGCACACTGATAATGACTGCATTAGCAACCCTGCATGTGTTCTGCAGACTTGTAAAGGCTGTTTGTTTTCAGTGACTCTCGCTGACAGATTGTTTGCGATGCTATTTCCAGCCTGGCCTCCTTCTCTCGTTCTCAGGTGGAAAATGGCGGGTGTGTCCACTTCCTTAATTAATGTACCATAGAAAGTGAAAACAAAAACTTGACTTAAGAGACACAGGCCAGAATTAAATCAACATTTGTCCTTAACTCTGACTTTGAGCAGTTTTTTATTGTTTCTTCCTTTTTTTCTTTACAAAAACAGCTTGGTGATCCTTTCATTGATCGATAAGCTCCCCAAGCTTTGTTTGCAAAGAAAAAATAAATCGCACATTTAATCACGAGTCGAAATTAGGGACAAATATTGATTGAATACTGCACTTATTTATTTTTCACCGAAAAAGAGAGAACGTGCAAGACAGATGAACTACAACAAGGCAGGGTTAAGACATTATTATTATTATTAAGTCATCGTTATGTCATTAATAAACCTGGAACCTGGGGGGTATACTACAAAGAAAGCTTAATATAGCCAGGGTTTCTTTGCGTTAGCTGGCTTCAGAAAGCCTAAACACCGCAATCTGGCTTAACTGGTACTACGAACGTGGTTATCAACTTGTTAAGTGAGCACGGGCTTTATTAATTAAGGTATGTGCACGTTCCCATAAAAGGGGCGGTGTCTACAACAACGAGCCTATAGTGGTGCAGCATGGGCTGTACTAGAGCAGCGTATTTCTCTCCTGTGGGGAAAAAAGACTGATATGGACAGATATAATGGACTGATAAGAACATACATTAAAACTTGATACAGCATGTTTAAAATATTGCTGAAGCAATCACATCAACATCAGATTCCCTCAGTATCTGCACATATCTCTACGGATCCTTTTTCCTAAACTAAAAAGTTGATTGGTCAAAGGGCAGTGCTTTTATATGTTTCAATCTTTTATCCTGAACATAACCTACCCTGGAGCAGATTAGCCGTGCAGAGTAAGTTGGCGTGGCAATATACCCTGATTAAAAGTGAGTCGGCTTTGTGATACAGAGCTTAATTTAGCTCGCTATCCTCTTAATCTCGCTTCGTAGAACACCCTTCAGGAGTCAGAATGATGTCATAAACAAACCAAGACAAAGAGTGATGTCATTAACAAAGCAAGACAATGAGTGATGTCATGTACCAGTTAGGTGTTTTTCTTACTGCTGAATCAGCATTATCTTACCACCTCCCAGATGAGCAGAGGCCTGTGAGATATCACTCCTCAAATTAGCACCATCTGTACTGAGGTGTGTAAACCAGCCACTGGCTGACACTTGAGGAGAGCATAGGCTACAGCTGCGGGGCTTGTGCGTGTGTGTGCGTGTGTGTGTGTGTGTGTGTGCGCGTGTGTGTGTGCGCGTGTGTGTGTGTCTGTGTGTGTGTGCGCATGCGTGTGTGCGTGTGTGTGTGTGCGTGCGTGTGTGTGTGTGTGTGTGTGTGTGTGTGCAAGTGTGTGTGTGTGTGCGCGTGTGTGCGCGTGTGTGTGCACGTGTGTGCGTGTGTGTGTGCGTGTGTGTGTGTGCACGTGTGTGCGCGTGTGTGTGTGTCTGTGTGTGTGCACGTGTGTGTGTGTGCGCGTGTGTGCGCGTGTGTGTGCGCGTGTGTGTGTGTGCGTGTGTGTGCGTGTGTGTGTGTGTGTGCGCGTGCGCGTGTGTGTGTGTGTGTGTGTGTGTGCATGTGTGTGTGCGCGTGTGTGTGCGCGCGTGTGTGCATGCGCATACAGACTGGGTCAGGACCCTGTGCAATGCTAGCTAATCTCCTTTATTATGGCACAATATTTGGACACTTATTGTTTGAAAACAAAAATAATTCAAGCACAAAGGGACTAACATTTGTAGAGCATTTAAGTACTTGCCACTATATTCCACCTTTAGTTTAAACCGGGCCGGCCAGCGAAAGATGGGCTCCCCTTTAGTTAAACCGGGCCGGCCAGCGAAAGATAGGCTCCCCCTTTAGTTTAAACCGGGCCGGCCAGCGGAGGATAGGCTCCCCCGCTCTAGCCAGGTTCCTTCCCACATCTCTTCCCATTGGGGAGTTTTTACTCGTCACTGTTTGAAAGTTTTTCTTCCCACCAGGGAGTTTTTACCTCGTTTTTCTGGTTGAGGGTTGCAATTTTCCTTCTGTTTTTCTGTGCAGCGTCTTTGTGACTCTGTAAAAAGCTCTATACTAATAAAATTTAATTGAACTATATTCAAGTGTAAAGAGTCACGAAGATTGTTGTGCAGATGATAAAAATCACTCACATCGCTGTGAAAACAGAGAACTCTTTTTATTCCCCTCCTCAACAAATAGGAAACATTGAGCTCTTGAACCCTGGGGCCCCCCATAACAGAAATTACCGCAGTCCTAATGCGCCTCTGGCTGCAATCCCACCGCCTCAATTTCCCAGAAAGCTTTGGAGCGCTTGTCTCAAAAAACCCGAGTGAAACCTTGAGCGGCAGGCCTTCTCCCTCAGCTTGGACCTCCGCGGTGACGAAGGATAACCCTAACCCTAACCCTAACCCTAACCCTAACCCTAACCCTAACCCTAACCCATCAAGCCTCTCCAAGCTGAGAGGGAATCCATCAAGCCTCTCCTCCTTCGTCTATGAAACACGGTGCCCAATAGCAGTCGAGAACTGTTTACGTAAAACGTCCGAGCAAAAGGCGGGCTCTTTGTCAGGGGTGGGGTTGTTGGTAGAAGTGTATTCACCTGCTATAAGGTCGGCCGTCTCGCGGGTGCAGAACAGGCGTCGCTCTGCGTGACCAGAAAGGTTCCATTTCCAAATTGAATTACGCAAAACGGAAAGAATCTGAAAGGAGGGGAGCGTTCTAGCGCCGGCTCTTTCAAAAGTTTTTTGGGGTTTTTTTTCACAAAGCAGAGGGGTTTTGAGAGCGGCCCATTCGATGCTGGTTTGGCAGCGGCGACATTCAGCTCGCTCCAGGGTAATGTCACACATGCCTGCATCCCATAATAACCACAGTCTACTGGGCACTGGCTTCTGGCTAATTATATCTCAGTCAGGAAATAGCAGCATTGAGGCCCTGGACTGCCGCATGGCCATCAAAAAAACTCTCCAGGGGCTAGTGACTCTGCTCAAAAACCAGAGACTCTCTGCGAAAGCTAGTGTGCTCCTCCTCTGTGTGCTTACAGGCCATTTTTCTCCACCAATATTTATAGAACTGAGGTGACATCAAAGCCATTTTATCATCCCAGATTTCGGCTGGATTATACTCTTGCTTCAGAAAAATATGGTGCTTATTCGTTCCATTACAATAAGCCTTGTTCAGATAAACAAAGTACGCCACTCACTGCAGAACGTTGTGTGCATTGCCATGGATTATATGCATAGTTTGTGGAGATGGCACAGTTCAGATAACAGAGAGCTCATATTCACCGTGGATAAAACAAGTGGTTATACAATGACAGGATCAGGACCAGCTATTACTCCCAAGACTCTGGTGAGAGCAACAGAAACCCCTGCAAACAGACCCACATCTCTCACCTTCTAAAACTGTGTGTGACTCCATCAGTGAAATTAGCGCTCCTTTGCAGATTAGCGACAGAAGCGCACCGTGGGTCCTGTCCAGGTTATTACGGGGGCACTGACCCACAGGCAGAAATGGAAGAGTGGAATGCAGTCGCCGTGGTAACAGAGACTAACCTTTCCCATGGGGTCAAACTCATAAAGCAGAGAAAAAGGTGGAAGGCAGACAAACAGGAAGTGGTATGAAACTGACCTTTTCTGGGACGGCTGTCCCACAGGAAGTACTTTGTCTTCATAAAACCTCTTCATGGCAAACCTGTCGAGGGCCTGGTCAGCACTATAGTCAGAAAGAGAGAGAACCGGGTCAGAACTGTAACCAGAGAGAGAGAACCTGGTCAGAACTGTAACCAGAGAGAGAGAAAACCTGGTCAGAACTACAACCAGAGAGAGAGAACCTGGTCAGAATTACAACCAGAGAGAGAGAACCTGGTCAGAACTACAACCAGAGAGAGAGAACCTGGTCAGAACTAAAACCAGAGAGAGAGAACCTGGTCAGAACTACAACCAGAGAGAGAGAACCTGGTCAGAACTAAAACCAGAGAGAGAGAACCTGGTCAGAACTACAACCAGAGAGAGAGAACCTGGTCAGAACTAAAACCAGAGAGAGAACCTGGTCAGAACTACAACCAGAGAGAGAGAACCTGGTCAGAACTAAAACCAGAGAGAGAGAACCTGGTCAGAACTACAACCAGAGAGAGAGAACCTGGTCAGAACTACAACCAGAGAGAGATAACCTGGTCAGAACTACAACCAGAGAGAGAGAACCTGGTCAGAACTAAAACCAGAGAGAGAAAACTAGCTCCTTAGTTCCCACTCATTCATCTCTATTTAAGTTCTCCTCATGTTTTATACACTGGCAGACTGGCAGATACTTAACTTTGGATGGGTCATCTTCATTATCATTATTATTAACATAAATATTCAAACTCTGATGGAGAACTGATTTAGAGCATTCAGTCTCACACACGCTAGTCCTTAAATAGCACTTCAGAATTTGCACATGCTTTTGTGCTGTTAAAAAATGGCAATTACAAGCACAATTACAACTTATGTGTAGGCGACTAATTGCTTAATTAGAGTTTAATGATGGACGTTTTCGATCAGAGTGCACCGCTGCACTTTCCCGATGCTCGTGTCAGCCACAGAAGGACTGCATGGAGTCTGTATGACCTCAAAGATGTGCAGCAAAGTAGCCTCATCATCAATACAGAAAAGATGGACTGGAGTCTGTATGACCTCAAAGACGTGCGTCTGTGTATCGTTATGATCAATACAGAAAACATGGACTGGATTTTGTATGACATCAAAGATGCGCATCTGTGTAGCCTCATCATCAATACAGAAAACATGAGCTAACGCAAGCAAATCAACAACTCTGCTCGCAAGTCAAGTTTGATCTCTTACCTGGCCGATATGTTGCTGTAATGCATGTACGCCGCAACAACGACGCCCGTCCTCCCGCGGTTTCCCTGCAGAGAGAGAGAGAAGCCGAGAGAGGCTGATTAACCAGAAAATTGTCGCTAAAATAAAACTTAACTATAATTAAGCCCTGGTTTCACCATTTGCCTTGTTTGTTTTTTGCACATACACAGCTTAACAAGTTAATTTATTTGATTGCCAAATTTAGTTGACCTTGTAGCATTGCATTAATTTGTATTTGCTTTACAATGATACATATGATGGCATTTGTGGTATAAAGTAACTTCAGGCAGCTTGCACAGTGATGTCATGGCCCCAGATATTGTATTAGTGTATATTATCCAATTATTCTTCAAAAACTAATACTGTTTAATATTGTTTTCCGTGATAACTATTTCTTATGGCGCATTATCTTTATAACTATTAATAAAAAAATGCATATGTTGGTATGTACTTGAAGTGTACGTTCTTGCCTTAGACCACAAACCCCCCCGGATGCCCTGATACTTGGCATTGTAAAGCCGGCTTCTGTAAGTATGTAAAATATCCTTCCTTTCACATAACCACTGTCAGGACAATCAAAAACATACCCTAAGACTGAAATAACATTTACAAATCAGAAACAATGATAGTTCAACCAAATTAATGTAAATATCACAAATGTACATTATAATGTGCTATAAATCCAAAGATTTTTCGCTAACAAAGCGGTGAACTAGGTGTATAGGTGAACTAGGTGGCCGTTTAGCATCAGGGTTAGGAGAACTGGGCTTACAACCTAAAGGTTGCAGGTTCGATTCCCAGGTAGGACATTGTGGTTGGACCCTTGAGCAAGGTTCATTATATATCCAGCTGTATAAATGGACAATATGTTAAAAAAAGGTGTTGAAAGGTAAGCAAACGTCAACACATTGACAACTGACGAGGGAACGCTCTGTGACTGGATCATTTGAGAATGTAGACTTTACACAATGTGTGGAGTGTGAGAAGCACATATTACATAAATCTGATCTTATGAGACCTTCTCCCTCTTCAACAAGACCTCATATTAACTAAGGAGGGAAAAAAACATTAAAAAAACAATTCAGGTCACCGTGGCAACGCTCTGTTTGCTGTTTCTCACTGAACAAAATGAACGGGATTATATTTATCTAGCGTTAAATGCAAACTGGAGAAATATCAAGTTGGATTTCCTACAGGAAAGCTACAGTGGCTCAGTGTCCAAAGAACGATGGTTGGATTACAAAGGAAACCGCGTTCCACTAGGTTTGGTGCTTAAGATGGCAGTCGGCGGTTTCACTGATCAGCGTGCACTGGGGTAGGGCCCTGCCTAATGCAACTGTTGACATTGTACACAGTGTTGGGAAAGAGTCTGTGCTGTGGATATGTTAGATAACACACACGCTTTGTCAGCTGCTGTTTTTGCGGATTTTATCTGCCCCGCTGGTATTCTCGTTCCTCTCAACAACACCGCTAAAAGTCAGAAGTTTATCTCAGGCTTACAAAGAGAAGCACTGGGAAATCCAGCCCCTGTTCATGGGGCGCTTATTGTGAGAAATTACCTCAAGCAATCAGGAAAAGGGGAAGACATAAACACAAGAATGCCATCGAGAATCCACGTACAGGTCGCACCACACACTTAAAATATGCTGCCCTGCCCATTTCAATGTACCAGAGATTCACTGAAGACATTCTGCAATGAAACAGTTATGGCACCTTCCTAACCTATGAAATCATCAGGGTTTAGCTAACACTGAGAACTCGGCTGTCTGTCTCTCTCTCTCTCTCTCTCGCTCCGGAAATGCACTGCAGTTTTCTTACCCCAGGATTGGCAAGCTCCATTTAGAAGATAACGGCTTGAGAACGCCATCTGCTGTCTAGGAGCATATCACAGCCCACACAAAACAGCAGACTTGAGACTAATGTGCGTTGGACTGAAGACAAGAAATTGTTCTCAGAAGAGCATTGCTCAACAATATTTCTTTGACACAGTGGATAGGTGTCCAGGGCAAAGTTTAAAAATGAGCAAATACAATAATCCGTTTAAAAAAATCCCTAGACTCTAGAAAGAGCCGTGTGAACTGCACACTGGCTTTTCTACTTTAATAGCCACTGTTGCGCTGGTTGCAAATGTCTTTGATCCGCAAGCCTGGAGTGGCCACCCATACCAAGAGACTGACAGTTGGAATAAGAGAGGTGCATGCTGGGAGGAAGCCTCTCTTACCTTGTTGTGCAGCACGACCACGTTGCGCGTGTCGGCACTCAGCCAGGTGTCCATGGCTTTGCAGATGCTGCAGATCTTATCTAGCGCTGGGGCATAATGCTCTGGCCAACCGAAGTCCAGAACCTGCTGGGGCACATATGGAGGGTTAGGGAGACACATAGAGGGTTAGGGAGACACATAGAGGACTAAGGAGACACATGGAGGGTTAGGGAGACACATAGAGGGTTAGGGAGACACACAGAGGGTTAGGGAGACACATAGAGGGCTAAGGAGACACGTGGAGGGTTAGGGAGACACATAGAGGGTTAGGGAGACACACAGAGGGTTAGGGAGACACATAGAGGGCTAAGGAGACACGTGGAGGGTTAGGGAGACACATAGAGGGTTAGGGAGACACACAGAGGGTTAGGGATACACATAGAGGGCTAAGGAGACACGTGGAGGGTTAGGGAGACACATAGAGGGTTAGGGAGACACACAGAGGGTTAGGGAGACACATAGAGGGCTAGGGAGACACGTAGAGGGCTAAAGAGACACATAGAAGGTTAGGGAGACACATAGAGGGTTAGGGAGACACATAGAGGGCTAAGGAGACACGTGGAGGGTTAGGGAGACACATAGAGGGTTAGGGAGACACACAGAGGGTTAGGGAGACACATAGAGGGCTAGGGAGACACGTAGAGGGCTAAAGAGACACATAGAAGGTTAGGGAGACACATAGAGGGTTAGGGAGACACACAGAGGGTTAGGGAGACACATAGAGGGCTAGGGAGACACGTAGAGGGCTAAAGAGACACATAGAAGGTTAGGGAGACACATAGAGGGTTAGGGAGACACATAGAGGGCTAGGGAGACACGTGGAGGGTTAGGGAGACACGTGGAGGGCTAAGGAGACACGTAGAAGGTTAGGGAGACACGTGGAGGGTTAGGGAGACACGTAGAGGGTTAAGGAGACACATAGAGGGTTAAGGAGACACTTGGAGGGTTAGGGAGACATGTGGAGGGCTAAAGAGACACATAGAAGGTTAGGGAGACACATAGAGGGTTAGGGAGACACATAGAGGGCTAGGGAGACACGTGGAGGGTTAGGGAGACACGTGGAGGGCTAAAGAGACACATAGAAGGTTAGGGAGACACGTGGAGGGTTAGGGAGACACATAGAGGGTTAGGGAGACACATAGAGGGTTAGGGAGACACATAGAGGGCTAGGGAGACACGTGGAGGGTTAGGGAGACACGTGGAGGGCTAAAGAGACACAGAAGGTTAGGGAGACACGTGGAGGGTTAGGGAGACACATAGAGGGCTAAGGAGAGACGTGGAGGGCTAAGGAGACACGTGGAGGGTTAGGGAGACACGTGGAGGGCTAAGGAGACACGTGGCGGGTTAGGGAGACACGTGGAGGGCTAAAGAGACACATAGAAGGTTAGGGAGACACGTGGAGGGTTAGGGAGACACATAGAGGGCGAGGGAGACACATGGTGGGTTAGGGAAACACGTGGAGGGTTAGGGAGACAAATGGAGGGTTCGGGAGACGTGTGAAGGGTTCGGGAGACACATGGACAGTTAAGGAGACGCGTGGAGGGTTAGGGAGACACATGGAGGGTTCGGGAAACGTGTGAAGGGTTCGGGAGACACATGGACGGTTAAGGAGATGTGTGGAGGGTTAGGGAGACACATGGAAGGTTCGGGAAACGTGTGGAGGGTTAGGGAGACGCGTGGAGGGTTAGGGAGACCATGGAGAGAGAAACACTCTGGGATACGTTACAGTACCACAGCACATGTTGCTTACCCTTGGGTTGAGCTTGGCTATGTCACATCTCTGCTCACTCAGGTTGAAGAGCTAAAAGCACAACAGAGACATATCGTCAGGACATACCAGGCCTTCATAAAACATAGGCTACTGAAACCCAGTTACATACTAGAATAATTTCAGCACTGTAAATAAATGCTATATTTTAGATTAATAAAATGCAAATCAGTTTTCAGTGAACTTGAATTCCTTGCATTCCTTTCAGTGCTAATGAGTAGATAAATTTACCAGCAAGCACAACTCTTACATTAAGTCCATTTTCTACAGACAGGTCTACTTTCTGATAAATATTACAAGCTTGATACATGGAAAATAAGGACACAATTTAAGGTGATCGTTTTGTCTTTCTCATGTCAATCTCCATTAAATTATGTATTATGGTGCCAAATGGTTTGTAACTGTGGATCTGCTTTTCCTATACTAAGTGCAGAATAAATAAATAAAAAACTGCATTTCCCAGCATCCCTCTGAGTGCTGGTGAGTAGAGTCTCACCAGGTACTGGTCTCCGTGTTTGGACCTCAGCATGGTGGCCACCTCCTTGAGGTTGGAACTGTAACTCTGTTCCTCCACGCTGCTGGGAAAGGATACGGAGATGATCCGCTCCGTGATGTAGACCAGATCCACGTCATAGTTCTCCTCCATGGCTGGAATAAGGCTCAGGCTCCTACAACGCAAACACACCATCACACAGGTCAGCCAATCCTGGCCTTCACATATGCATGTCATTCGCATGTCAAAGACTTATTGACCTTTGTACATCGTCAGATCGCTCACGTTTCCTGCAAGTGTCAGAAGAAGAAGAGAGGACAGCACTTCCAAAGGTAGCGGCTCGGACAGACCAAAGTCTTTCTGATAATCTTTATTTATCAAAAGCATTTTAAAAGCAGCCGTGGTGTTCACGCTAACACACGCTGGTCTTTTTCAGCTGGCCTTTTTCAATCTTTCAGAGATCCCCTCCCTTACCCCTCAAGAGGCGAATGACCTCTTGCCAGACCATCCTTGCAAATTAGAATTTGTTCTTAAGTGACCTGCCTGGTTAAATCAAGGTTAAATAAAAATAAAAAAGGCAGGTTTGTCCTTCAGGCCTGCCGAGCACAGCGATGCCTGGTGTTGACAATGGAGGACTGTGAGCTGAGCTACCCGAGGAGGCTGTCGTCCAGCAGAGCAAGCCTTCAGAAAGAGCAAGGTGGAATCTCTCACCTCTCTCCTGACCTGATCATCTTACACATAAAAGCAAAGGGTTTCTTCAGCTTTGCTCGGTGGACAACTTGTCAAAGGCCAGAAAAAGCAGGAACCGTGTTAGGCGCCACCTTTCAAAAATATATATATATAAAACAAAAATTAATCTATGGACACCGGTACTATCGTTTACAATCCTTAAGGGCAGCTCACATTTCCCAGTATTCACCTCCATAATATTCAGGACAGCGTGGCACATCAAGAATGTTCTTATACGTAGATGTTTTCCTCAAAGTAACATGCGGAGAGCTTCACTAGACCCATAAATCGTATATGAGAATATTCTGGATTCCATAAGAACTCTGTACAGACCAAATAAAAGCAAGTGGTCATTCATACGAAATGCGCCAGACAGATTAGACCGCATGCTTTTCCAATGTTTTTCCTGAGGAAACTCTGCCAAGAACTTTAAAACGGAAAAGGAACACTTCCACGCCGTTTTTTTGTGTGATCATGAATCATGTAAAAATCACATAAGCTGCATTTCCCATAATCCCAGGTTTCTCTCTATCTCTGCTCCCTCAGCTCGATTGGTTAAAGCACCGCCCCTTATACTGGGGTCTGGATCTCTTCCAGGGAACTCTGATTCTCATCATGTGTCTGATAGTGTAATTGTGCGTAGCACTTTTATCTTTTATCTCACTATGGGTAATTGCATTCTGTAAGCGTATCTTGTTTGGGCCATTTTACTGCATATAACACTTTGGTTAGCCTTCTCTGTAAATGTTACCTGCAATTTGTCTTCTAAACAGTTTGCAGACTGAAGACTGTCCAACCTCTGCGTGTCCTAGTGCCGTCTCTGAAGGTTTGGGTTAACATGCTGTGCAGTGAAGTAAAACCAATGGCTGCTTCTTTACTTTTTAGGCCTTTATCAGACGCTCCTACCCATAACATCCACTTATACAGCCAGATAGTCTATTTACTGAAGAGAGTTTAGAGTAAGAACATTAATCAAGTGTAACTGGCAGTGACCACCTGGGAATCTAACCTGCAACCTACATCCTAAAGGTCCAGCTCCCTAACCATTACTGACCAGCCACCCCCCCCAGAAAGGATCGTACCTATTAGAGACCGTAAGGCTCTGTCTGCACGCATAACATAGGGACCCTTTAACTGACTGTGCAATTCAAGAGACCCTAAAACATTCTCCCATAGGCTGCCTTAAGGCTGCCTCAGATTCTGGCATACGAATGTCCTATAAAATGGAAATTTGGCAGAGTTACAGTAGAGGAAAATACTGCACAAGGCCACATACCACACACAAATATATTAATAAACACAATCCTGGGTTTCCTTTTATTTTTGTTTAAGTGAACGTGCTCTATTTATATAAATATGAATCTTCTGAAAATGGTCCAACTTTGATCCCAGATTCCCACACTTAAACTGAAATATGCGTGCATTAATACATAACTGTTTTTTCTATGTCATGATGTGCATGGCTCACATAATCAACATTTGTCTTTAAAATATATATTTTTTTTTGCAATGTAAAAATGTTTTCCAAGTACAGATCAGCAAAATTACACAAAATGAGAAGAAATAGGTTTCATTTGCATTTGTATATAATTTCAAGTCAGAGTTAAGAAAGACACATGTTGATTAAAAGCACATCTGAGTTCTGGTAGTGAGGTGTTAAGAACCCTAGACCTTCCCAATGCGCTTAATATGTAAATCTAGACCTTCCCAATGCGCTTAGTATGTAAATCTAGACCTAGACCTTCCCAATGCGCTTAGTATGTAAATCTAGACCTAGACCTTCCCAATGCGCTTAATATGTAAATCTAGATCTAGACCTTCCCAATGCGCTTAGTATGTAAATCTAGATCTAGAACTTCCCAATGCGCTTAGTATGTAAATCTAGACCTAGAACTTCCCAATGCGCGTAGTATGTAAATCTAGACCTAGAACTTCCCAATGCGCTTAGTATGTAAATCTAGACCTAGAACTTCCCAATGCGCTTAGTATGTAAATCTAGACCTAGAACTTCCCAATGCGCTTAGTATGTAAATCTAGACCTAGAACTTCCCAATGCGCTTAGTATGTAAATCTAGACCTAGAACTTCCCAATGCGCTTAGTATGTAAATCTAGACCTAGAACTTCCCAATGCGCTTAGTATGTAAATCTAGACCTAGAACTTCCCAATGCGCTTAGTATGTAAATCTATACCTAGAACTTCCCAATGCGCTTAGTATGTAAATCTAGACCTAGAACTTCCCAATGCGCTTAGTATGTAAATCTAGACCTCGAACTTCCCAATGCGCTTAGTATGTAAATCTATACCTAGAACTTCCCAATGCGCTTAGTATGTAAATCTATACCTAGAACTTCCCAATGCGCTTAGTATGTAAATCTATACCTAGAACTTCCCAATGCGCTTAGTATGTAAATCTAGACCTAGAACTTCCCAATGCGCTTAGTATGTAAATCTAGACCTCGAACTTCCCAATGCGCGTAGTATGTAAATCTAGATCTAGACCTTCCCAATGCGCTTAGTATGTACATCTAGAGCTAGACCTTCCCAATGCGCTTAGTATGTAAATCTAGACCTAGACCTTCCCAATGCGCTTAGTATGTAAATCTAGATCTAGACCTTCCCAATGCGCTTAGTATGTAAATCTAGACCTAGAACTTCCCAATGCGCTTAATATGTAAATCTAGATCTAGACCTTCCCAATGCGCGTAGTATGTAAAAATAAAAGAAAGACTGTAGTAAATGGTCAGTTTGTCTGTAAAAATATCATATTTCAATGAGGTGTATGACAGCTTGGTGTAGAGTAAATTAATGCAAT
This sequence comes from Ilyophis sp. 1 JC-2022, assembly GCA_022702515.1. Lineage (NCBI taxonomy): Eukaryota > Metazoa > Chordata > Actinopteri > Anguilliformes > Synaphobranchidae > Ilyophis > Ilyophis sp. 1 JC-2022. The sequence goes on along the minus strand of CM040398.1, from coordinate 1,238,297 downwards.
TTGACATTATGTTTACAAAAAGAGGGAATTGATTGACATTGAAAATGGCGCCGACCCCATCATTCCAATGCTTTTCACTTCCTGGTGTGACATTTTACCATGACATGTTCCCTCACACGTTTGTGTCGGTGAGATGCCTTTAGCTGGTGCTTTGCGACCCCCGACCGTGACCTTTGTCTTGTATGGGTCGATACAAAAGGGATGAATGTTCATCATATAATACTGTTTTCAAAAACCCAGAAAACTATCATGCTCAAAAAAAGAATTGGTGCATAACAACCAGAGAGACCAAGCTAGGAACCACAGATACTAACTAAGCTAAATATACAAATATACATTCCTCCAACATTTCACAAATTGGCACTGAGTAGGTCCTCTGGCGGTAGGAACATTCTCTAGCTGTTCTGCCTTCTCTTACCAGCTGGTCCTCATCTCGGCCGCCTCGCCCAGACGGCCCGTTAGCGGGCTGCCGCAGTGCCAATTTGCAAAAAGCTGAGGGACCAACGGCTGTGCCGCTGGTGGGCCGCTGGTGGGCCGCTGTACTCTTGCTGGCTGCCGATCCCTTTTTACCGCACGTGAGCCGGAGAATATGACTTTTTCCACATGTGTGGGTGTGGGAGCGTAGCGGCCTGAAGCCTGCTGGTCTTACCGAGAAGGCCTGCGGCGTGACTCCACGCTCTTGGAGGACTTCGTCGAACCCTGAAACCAAACAAAGAGTAAAGACTTAAACAGGTGGATCTGTACAGAGTTAAATCAGGAAAGAAGGAAAAAAATAACTCAATAATAAGCACTTATTTTCAACATCTGTTTGAAGTGAAATGAAAATAATAGTTAATACAAATGGTGCTGTGACTCATATTGCCAGTGATGGAGATTTTCCTTTGGAAATGTAATTAGCATGATTATGTGTTCTTTTGCATATACCTACCTGCCTTTCTGCGGGTCTTTCTGGATCTTATAATGTATGTCTGTTTATGTGTGGTACAGACACGTGTGTGTGTGTGTGTGTGTGTGTGTGTGTGTGTGTGTGTGTGTATAAGGGCAGTCAGCTGAAATATAATAAATCACGAAACAAAAACAAATGGAAAAGATTGTTCAGTGTCTGACTGACTGGATGGAGCCCAAAGCATCATCACCCATCACTGATTCAGCCTAGGGTCAGAGGTCATCATCACCATCCTCCTCCATGACCAGTACAGTACAGTGACTGGTTACATCCTAAGTGACCAGTACAGTACAGTGACTGGCTAGCATCCTAAGTGACCAGTACAGTACAGTGACTGGCTAGCATCCTAAGTGACCAGTACAGTGACTGGTTAGCATCCTAAGTGACCAGTACAGTGACTGGTTAGCATCCTAAGTGACCAGTACAGTACAGTGACTGGCTAGCATCCTAAGTGACCAGTACAGTACAGTGACTGGTTACATCCTAAGTGACCAGTACAGTACAGTACAGTGACTGGTTAGCATCCTAAGTGACCAGTACAGTACAGTACAGTACAGTGACTGGTTAGCATCCTAAGTGACCAGTACAGTACAGTACAGTACAGTGACTGGTTAGCATCCTAAGTGACCAGTACAGTACAGTGACTGGTTAGCATCCTAAGTGACCAGTACAGTACAGTGACTGGTTAGCATCCTAAGTGACCAGTACAGTACAGTGACTGGTTAGCATCCTAAGTGACCAGTACAGTACAGTACAGTGACTGGTTAGCATCCTAAGTGACCAGTACAGTACAGTACAGTGACTGGTTATCATCCTAAGTGACCAGTACAGAACAGTACAGTGACTGGCTAGCATCCTAAGTGACCAGTACAGTACAGTACAGTGACTGGCTAGCATCCTAAGTGACCAGTACAGTGACTGGTTACATCCTAAGTGACCAGTACAGTACAGTACAGTGACTGGTTACATCCTAAGTGACCAGTACAGGACAGTACAGTACAGTGACTGGTTAGCATCCTAAGTGACCAGTACAGTACAGTGACTGGTTAGCATCCTAAGTGACCAGTACAGTACAGTACAGTACAGTGACTGGTTAGCATCCTAAGTGACCAGTACAGTACAGTACAGTACAGTGACTGGTTAGCATCCTAAGTGACCAGTACAGTACAGTACAGTGACTGGTTAGCATCCTAAGTGACCAGTACAGTACAGTACAGTACAGTGACTGGTTAGCATCCTAGGTGACCAGTACAGTACAGTACAGTGACTGGCTAGCATCCTAAGTGACCTCCGGTGTGAAATGTTTTCAGATTGTTCCTTTTAAGGACAACTGTCATGGGTTTATGGTAAAGGTTAGTAAAATCCTTTAAAACAAACACATTCAGCCTAGTTTAAATAAAGGGTGAAATAAAAGTAAAAAACCTGCTCTCTGTCTCTCTCTCCTCCTTGATATCCAGACATACAGTTAACCACAGAACCACAATACAGGCGCAAGTCCTGCATTCCCTCTATGCTGCTCTGTTCTGTCCTACAATGGTAATTTGTTTAGATAATTCCTTTGCTTTCCCCAAAGAAATATTTTAACAGAGTCTGGATAGATTACAGACAGAGTTTGGGTACAGACACAACTGTGTTTCACACTAAACATTTCAATATGATGGACCCAGAGCATGGTGCTAGGGTGGCATTCGATGATTCTGCCCAAGGAGGATGCAAGAGACGAAAATCAATCACACAAAATGTCCTCATAGTCTCAACGGTGATGCAAGACCAAGTTCAAATCCCTTCCAGTTCCTCTCAAAACTGCCCAATTCATCCCATCCTTCAGCCTTATCCACTGCCTCTTATCCCTGGTGAAATACCAGCGAACAGGGAGCTTAAATATGACATCAAAAGTATACATTATTCTGTGGCCAATCAGAAAGCAAAGATGGACTTCACAAACCAAAGATGGTCTTAACACAGCAAAGATGGTCTTCACAAAGCAAAGATGGTCTTAACAAAGCAAAAACATAAATCAAGGACAAGGGAAGCAGACCAGACACAAATACAGAAAAGCTGAGATGCATTAAAAATCAGCTGGTTGCAATTAGACACCTTACTAGTGTGGAGGTGATAGAGGGGGTGAGAGTTTTGGTGGTTATGAATCAAATCATCCAATCTGACTCCATTTCCCTCTTAACTGAGCATCACATGGGAGTTGATGGAGTCACAGATAAAAATACATGTGCCACTGCATGTGCGATCTCTGTATGGGACTGCGTATGTTATTATCACATTGCTTTTTGCACGACAGTACTGCATTTGTTCCATCCTTCCTGGACAAGGTTTTTTTTTTTTTTTTTTTTTTTACATACGGTAATGACATCGCTCTCCCAAAGACCATAATTCTGTCTATAAAAAGAAGAACCAGATGTCCCCTGGACTATAACAAAGAATTGTGAGCTGAAAATCGCATCTAAAAGCGTATATCATGTGCAGTGGATGATCATTTCTCAAACGGGACTACGCAGGATTTGTAAAGCACAAGGCATCGGAAACGTGCCGGGGACGACCTCGCCCCCTAAACTTCCCCCCACCTCCCCGGTGAGCACCTCCCTACAAACAAACCCCAGGTTTCTGAACCTCCCAGTCCCCCGTGCCCAACCAAAAGCCATCGGCTCCCAGCCACCGCTAGCAACTCCAAACTTTCAACATTTCCTTAATCAGCCTGCAATTATGACCCCTGAGAAACAGCCAGAGAGCGAGTGGGGAGGGGGCACTCATCACTATTATCAAAACCAGCTGTGAACACCGCTTACAAGCAGGCCCAACAAATTAAACAGAGAGAGAGATGGAGGGAGGGAGGGAGGGAGGGAGCGAGAGAGAGACATTTTCTCTAAGAACACAGAGTACAGGCGAGCGGATGAGTTTGAAAAATGTTCCGATTCCGCGCCCCCCCCCTCCCTGTCCCTCCCTCCACCCCTGCCCGGTGGCCCCAGACCCTACCTTGAACAGGTAGCCTGTGCTCCACCTCCACGCGTTCCGGAGGGAGGAGAGACGCCTCCTCAAGGAGCCGGAGGGGTTCATGGCGGAGCTCCTTCTGTCAGTGTGCATGCTCCCTACTGAACTTGCACTTCCCCCCTCTCACAAAAAAAAGGAAAAGGCTCTATTTCTGACCCAAACTGTTTATGTGATGCCACATGCTTAGATAGGTCTACAGTAGACTCAAGCTCTCTCTCCCTCTCTCTTTCTCTCCTCCCTACCTCCCTCTCTTCCTCCCCCTCTCTATTTCTCTCCTCCTTCTTTCCCATGCTGTGCTGTCTGCTGGTCTCCAGATTTTCGCGGAACGCCGCGCCCCCCTCGGCCCCGCCCTGTGGTCCCCGTTGGGGTCAAACGCTCGTCAGCTGACTGCGGGGGAAACCTTGGCACATCATCCGTACCCCGTCCTGCACTTAACCCCTCTCCCGCCGGGACGACGGGGCCCCGCCCCCCCCCGCCCCCCCCCCGCCCCCCCCCGCCCCCTCTCAGCTTCTCTTCCTGCTCCACTGAAAGAGCGCAGGGGGGAGAACTTCCCACATTTAGCATTACCAGCTGTGGGAGACTGGGCGTGAGTGTGCACGGGTGTGTGTGTGTGTATGTGTGTGTGTGTGCATTCGTATGTGTGTGTATGTGTGTAAGTGTGTGTGTGTATGTGTGTGTACGTGTGTGTGTGTGTGCATCAGTGTGTGTGTATGTATTTGTGCATTAGTGTGTGTGCGTGTGTGTGTGTGTGCATTAGTATGTGTGTGTGTGTGTGTGTGTGTGTGTGTGTGTGTGAGTGTAAAGTCTCATTAAAATGTTATGGTGGACTGAACAACCCCCCCCCCCCCCCACCACCACCACAACTCTGGTCACATCAGGGGTAAACCCAAACACAGCTACCACAGAGAATGCCACGCCCACAGTCATGATGAGGTCACAGACTGCAGACCCCAGGCCTCCAGCGCGAAACCTGATTATCACCCAAACAGAAAGAGCACAGTCCCAGCCCAACACTTGTGCTGATAATACATCGCAACAGCCCAATGCTTGTGCTGAAGGTTCACCACAACGCGGCACAGAGAACGTTCTGTTCACTGCCTGCAGCTCCAGGTGACACTCACATCAGGGAATTATTAAAACACAGTCAGCTCATACAATAAAGCCAGCACTGAAGACCAAGCCAATCATATGACGGTATATTTTAAGGTCCTCAGGGGGTGGGACAGGCAGTCTCATGGCTCAGGAATGCCAGTTTTGCCACAATTGAATGCCCGTGACTTTGCCAGGAGCTGTGTGCCCCATGATCCCCAGATTCCCACACAGCACAGATACAGATAATTATATTCCGACGTCAAACTCTGTTTCTTCTCCTCTTCTCCTATTCCAGTGCACCATAACGCCATAACACCATAACGGGGAACGGAGAGCACAACTGACTGTGTGTCATGATGGGACGGAATCTGCGGGTTTCAAAACTCAGAGTAACCGTAAAGAGTCAGACCCAGGAACAAGGAGTCATGCCTAGCGACAATGAGTCACACCGAGCAACAAGGAGTCACGCCCAGCAACAAGGAGTCACGCCCAGAAACAAAGAGTCACGCTTAGCAACAAGAAGTCACGCTTAGCAACAAGGAGTCACACCCAGCAAAAGGAGTGATGCCCAGCAACAAGGAGTCACACCCAGCAACAAAGAGTCATGCGCAGCAACAAGGAGAAATGCCTAGCAACCAAGAGTCATGCCTAACAACAAAGAGTCACACCAAGCAACAAATAAACATGCCTAGCAACAAGAAGTCACGCCCAGCAACAAGGAGTCACGCCTAGCAACCAAGAGTCATGCCTAACAACAAAGAGTCACACCAAGCAACAAATAAACATGCCTAGCAACAAGGAGTCATGCCTTGCAACAATGAGTGATACACAACAACAACGAGACATGCCTAGCAACCAAGAGTCACGCCTAACAACAAGGAGTCACACCAAGCAACAAATAAACATGCCTAGCAACAAGGAGTCACACACAGCAACATAGAGTCACGCCCAGCAACAAAGAGTCACGCCTAACAACAAGGAGTCACACCAAGCAACAAAATGCTTGCTAGCTGGGCCGTTAGCATGCTAACAGGGAAAAGCAGAAGTTTAGTTTAAATAGCTGAACCTGCGATGCTGCGGGCTAAACTCCCACACAAAGTACTCCTGTGAAACAGCCCTACTCCAGGACACTGTATTATATACACTACATACACTATTCTCACCAATGCAGGACCCGTTTCATCAAGGGATGGTTGAAACTGGATGGTACCATAGGGTTATATTAAATATGTAATGAGGTCACCAGGCAAGCTGTACTGTTAGCGTCAATTAAATACTGTACATTTGGAGACTATTAAATAGCGGTATACTTAAAGACCACACACATGCATGTACTCACCCACATGTAGACTACACACACAACATAAACATATTCCACATGGGCACACACATCAGACACACACACACATACACACTTGTATACACGTATGTGCATGCATAAGGTTTAAAATATTTTTTATTGAACGTAACCATGCACAAGTGGTATGTTTGCTTGGCATGTCCTTGATTTAGTCTGTGTGTAACACATCTGTAGTTTGCTTGGCATGTCCTTGATTTAGTCTGTGTGTAACACGTCTGTAGTTTGCTTGGCATGTCCTTGATTTAGTCTGTGTGTAACATGTCTGTAGTTTGCTTGGCATGTCCTTGATTTAGTCTGTGTGTAACACGTCTGTAGTTTGCTTGGCATGTCCTTGATTTAGTCTGTGTGTAACACGTCTGTAGTTTGCTTGGTATGTCCTTGATTTAGTCTGTGTGTAACACGTCTGTAGTTTTAAGCCATAGGTCCTCAGGAGGGAAAATATCTTCTGGTGACAATATCCCAGCAGAGGTATGACACATCGTTTAGTCTGCTTCATATTCAGTTTGAGAAAGGAAGTATTGCATTTCAGATTTGGGAATTCATTCTCACACGCACACGCAGTTCTGTCTCACACACACTCCTGTGCACGTGCAGTTCTGTCTCACACACACTCCTGTGCACACGCAGTTCTGTCTCACACACACTCCTGTGCACACGCAGTTCTGTCTCACACACACTCCTGTGCACACGCAGTTCTGTCTCACACACACTCCTGTGCACACGCAGTTCTGTCTCACACACACTCCTGTGCACACGCAGTTCTGTCTCACACACACTCCTGTGCACACGCAGTTCTGTCTCACACACACTCCTGTGCACACGCAGTTCTGTCTCACACACACTCCCGGGATCAGACACACAGTGAGGCTCACGGGGATCAGACACACAGTGAGGCTCACGGGGATCAGACACACAGTGAGGCTCACGGGGATCAGACACACAGTGAGGCTCACGGGGATCAGACACACAGTGAGGCTCACGGGGATCAGACACACAGTGAGGCTCACGGGGATCAGACACACAGTGAGGCTCACGGGGATCAGACACACAGTGAGGCTCACGGGGATCAGACAGACAGTGAGGCTCACGGGGATCAGACACACAGTGAGGCTCACGGGGATCAGACACACAGTGAGGCTCACAGAGATCAGACACACAGTGAGGCTCACGGGGATCAGACACACAGTGAGGCTCACGGGGATCAGACACACAGTGAGGCTCACGGAGATCAGACAAACAGTGAGGCTCACAGGGATCAGACACACAGTGAGGCTCACGGGGATCAGACACACAGTGAGGCTCACGGGGATCAGACACACAGTGAGGCTCACGGGGATCAGACACACAGTGAGGCTCACGGGGATCAGACACACAGTGAGGCTCACAGAGATCAGACACACAGTGAGGCTCACGGGGATCAGACACACAGTGAGGCTCACGGGGATCAGACACACAGTGAGGCTCACGGGGATCAGACACACAGTGAGGCTCTGGGGATCAGCAGCGTGGTGGGCGGGGTCACAGAGACGCGCTCGGGAAGCCAAAGCAGGAACTGTATTCCCCCCCCCCCCCTCGTCCCGTGTGCCGAACACATCACAACTCAAACTGTTTTCCCTGGATGTGCATCCTAATTCACCTCTATTTATGCAACGCCTGAGCCATTACATCATCATTCCTCAATAAAAACAGTACGTTTCGCAATGCTGCTGATCTGAGTTTCACAACACAAGGCCTACTCGTGGGTTAGTCTGGAGCAGCCTGATGCAACAGCTCCAGTAAAATCAATATGGATCCGCTGGTTAATCTGGAGCAGAATGCTGCAACAGCTCCAGTAATATCAATATGGATCCGCTGGTTAATCTGGAGCAGAATGCTGTAACAGCTCCAGTAAAATCAATATGGATCCGCTGGTTAATCTGGAGCAGAATGCTGCAACAGCTCCAGTAATATCAATATGGATCCGCCGGTTAATCTGGAGCAGAATGCTGCAAGAGCTCCAGTAAAATCAATATGGATCCGCTGGTTAATCTGGAGCAGAATGCTGTAACAGCTCCAGTAATATTAATATGGATCCGCTGGTTAATCTGGAGCAGAATGCTGCAACAGCTCCAGTAATATCAATATGGATCCGCTGGTTAATCTGGAGCAGAATGCTGCAACAGCTCCAGTAATATCAATATGGATCCGCTGGTTAATCTGGAGTAGAATGCTGCAACAGCTCCAGTAATATCAATATGGATCCACTGGTTAATCTGGAGCACAATGCTGTAACAGCTCCAGTAATATCAATATGGATCCGCTGGTTAATCTGGAGCAGAATGCTGCAACAGCTCCAGTAATATCAATATGGATCCGCTGGTTAATCTGGAGCAGAATGCTGTAACAGCTCCAGTAATATCAATATGGATCCGCTGGTTAATCTGGAGCAGAATGCTGCAACAGCTCCAGTAATATCAATATGGATCCGCTGGTTAATCTGGAGCAGAATGCTGTAACAGCTCCAGTAATATCAATATGGATCCACTCGCAAATATCAAAAATAAAAGGTTTACTGGTGACCGGTGAAAATTGTGAAAATACTGTCCAATTTAAGAAAAATGTAATAATTTCTGGTGAAAATTGGGGGGTGCTAGGGGGGGTGCGTTGCTACGGTGAGGAAGAAGAGCAAACTGATCCTTACCATGGTCTCTACCTGCTTCAGTGGGAGGTCAATACTCGGAGGCTGTGGAAAGAACACAAAGCATATTAGACTGGGATCCAACCTGCCTCCCCCACCACTGGGACACTCCTCTCTACTGGAACCCCTCTTATAGAGAAGCTATACTTGAACCCCTCTTATAGAGAATCTATACCTGAACCCCTCTTATAGAGAAGCTATACCTGAACCCCTCTTATAGAGAAGCTATACCTGAACCCCTCTTATAGAGAAGCTATACCTGAACCCCTCTTATAGAGAAGCTATACCTGAACCCCTCTTAAAGAGACACTCTACCTGCACCCCTCTTATAGAGACGCTCTACCTGAACCCCTCTTATAGAGACACTCTACCTGAACCCCTCTTATAGAGATGCTATACCTGAACCCCTCTTATAGAGACGCTCAACCTGCACCCCTCTTATAGAGACGCTCAACCTGAACCCCTCTTTTAGAGACGCTCTACCTGAACCCCTGTTATAGAGATGCTCTACCTGAGACCCTCTTATCAAGTCACTCTACCTGAGCCCCGCTTATAGAGATGCTCCATCTGAGACCCTCGTATAGAGATGCTCTACCTGAAATTTTCTTAGAGACACTCTACCTGAGATCATCCTATAGAGACACTCTACCTGAGATCATCTTATAGAGACACTCTACCTGAGTCCCTCTTATAGAGACAGTCTACCTGAGATCCTCTTATAGAGACACTCTACCTGAGATCATCTTATAGAGACACTCTACCTGAGATCCTCTTATAGAGAAACTCTACCTGAGATCATCTTATAGAGACACTCTACTTGAGATCATCTTATAGAGACACTCTACTTGAGATCATCTTATAGAGACACTCTACCTGAGATCCTCTTATAAAGACACTCTCCCTGGGATCATCTTATAGAGACACTCTCCCTGAGATCATCTTATAGAGACACTCTACCTGAGATCCTCTTATAGAGACACTCTACCTGAGATCATCTTATAGAAACACTCTACCTGAGATCCTCTTATAGAGACACTCTCCCTGAGATCCTCTTATAGAGACACTCTCCCTGAGATCATCTTATAGAGACACTCTACCTGAGATCCTCTTATAAAGACACTCTCCCTGAGATCCTCTTATAGAGACACTCTCCCTGAGATCCTCTTATAGAGAAACTCTACCTGAGATCATCTTATAGAGACACTCTACCTGAGATCCTCTTATAGAGACACTCTACCTGAGATCATCTTATAGAAACACTCTACCTGAGATCATCTTATAGAGACACTCTACTTGAGATCATCTTATAGAGACACTCTACCTGAGATCCTCTTATAGAGACACTCTCCCTGAGATCATCTTATAGAGACACTCTACCTGAGATCCTCTTATAGAGACACTCTCCCTGAGATCCTCTTATAGAGAAACTCTACCTGAGATCATCTTATAGAGACACTCTCCCTGGGATCATCTTATAGAGACACTCTCCCTGAGATCATCTTATAGAGACACTCTACCTGAGCTCATCTTATAGAGAAACTCTACCTGAGATCATCTTATAGAGACACTCTACTTGAGATCATCTTATAGAGACACTCTACATGAGATCCTCTTATAAAGACACTCTCCCTGAGATCCTCTTATAGAGACACTCTACCTGAGATCATCTTATAGAGACACTCTACCTGAGATCCTCTTATAGAGACACTCTCCCTGAGATCCTCTTATAGAGAAACTCTACCTGAGATCATCTTATAGAGACACTCTCCCTGGGATCATCTTATAGAGACACTCTCCCTGAGATCATCTTATAGAGACACTCTACCTGAGATCATCTTATAGAGAAACTCTACCTGAGATCATCTTATAGAGACACTCTACTTGAGATCATCTTATAGAGACACTCTACATGAGATCCTCTTATGAAGACACTCTCCCTGAGCTCATCTTATAGAGACACTCTACCTGAGATCATCTTATAGAGAAACTCTACCTGAGATCATCTTATAGAGACACTCTACTTGAGATCATCTTATAGAGACACTCTCCCTGAGATCCTCTTATAGAGACACTCTACCTGAGATCATCTTATAGAGAAACTCTACCTGAGATCATCTTATAGAGACACTCTACTTGAGATCATCTTATAGAGACACTCTACCTGAGATCCTCTTATAAAGACACTCTCCCTGGGATCATCTTATAGAGACACTCTCCCTGAGATCATCTTATAGAGACACTCTACCTGAGATCCTCTTATAGATACACTCTACCTGAGATCATCTTATAGAAACACTCTACCTGAGATCCTCTTATAGAACCACTCTCCCTGAGATCCTCTTATAGAGACACTCTCCCTGAGATCATCTTATAGAGACACTCTACCTGAGATCCTCTTATAAAGACACTCTCCCTGAGATCCTCTTATAGAGACACTCTCCCTGAGATCCTCTTATAGAGACACTCTACCTGAGATCATCTTATAGAGACACTCTACCTGAGATCCTCTTATAGAGACACTCTACCTGAGATCCTCTTATAAAGACACTCTCCCTGGGATCATCTTATAGAGACACTCTCCCTGAGATCATCTTATAGAGACACTCTACCTGAGATCCTCTTATAGAGACACTCTACCTGAGATCATCTTATAGAAACACTCTACCTGAGATCCTCTTATAGAGACACTCTCCCTGAGATCCTCTTATAGAGACACTCTCCCTGAGATCCTCTTATAGAGACACTCTACCTGAGATCATCTTATAGAGACACTCTACCTGAGATCCTCTTATAGAGACACTCTACCTGAGATCCTCTTATAGAGACACTCTCCCTGGGATCATCTTATAGAGACACTCTCCCTGAGATCATCTTATAGAGACACTCTACCTGAGATCCTCTTATAGAGACACTCTACCTGAGATCATCTTATAGAAACACTCTACCTGAGATCCTCTTATAGAGACACTCTCCCTGAGATCCTCTTATAGAGACACTCTACCTGAGATCATCTTATAGAGACACTCTACCTGAGATCCTCTTATAGAGACACTCTACCTGAGATCCTCTTATAGAGACACTCTACCTGAGATCATCTTATAGAGACACTCTACCTGAGATCATCTTATAGAGACACTCTACCTGAGATCATCTTATAGAGACACTCTACCTGAGATCATCTTATAGAGACACTCTCCCTGAGTCCCTCTTATAGAGACACTCTACCTGAGATCATCTTATAGAGACACTCTCCCTGAGATTTGAATTTCCCCCTGGGGATCAATAAAGTATTTATCATCTTATAGAGACACTCTACCTGAGATCATCTTATAGAAACACTCTCCCTGAGATCATCTTATAGAGACACTCTACCTGAGATCCTCTTATAGAGACGCCATAGATAATCAGTGGATGTAAGGTCTTTACACTGAAGGGCTTGCTGACTACAGAGGTAGATAGATTCACTTCACATTCGCCTTTGGCCAAAACCAAAAATGTTTAAGTGGAACGAAACCAACGGGAAACAAATAATTCATTATTTGTATTAATAAAAAATGTAATTATTTGTATTAATTAATCATTTTCATTATTAGAAGGGCTCAAGGGCATGAAATGACTCTTTGACCCTTTGCAGGGCCTGGTGGGCTATGAGAGCCTGGAGCATCAGAGCCACCTCACAGCAAGCCAGACCTGAGGACGCGCCCGAGTATGTGGGAGCGTAAATATTTACATTACGAGACATTTCTGCTCCATTAGTCAGAGAGTGAGAGCTGCAGCAGCACCATATACAGCAATAAAGCACACAACCCCCTCCAACCCCCGTTACTGCACACCGTCCTAATAATGCACACAACCCCCTCCAACCCCCGTCACTGCACCCCGTCCCAATACTGCACACAACCCCCTCCAACCCCCGTCACTGCACCCCCTCCAACCCCCGTCACTGCACCCCCTCCAACACCCGTCACTGCACCCCGTCCCAATACTGCACACAACCCCCTCCAACCCCCGTCACTGCACCCCGTCCCAATAATGCACACAACCCCCTCCAACCCCCGTCACTGCACCCCGTCCCAATAATGCACACAACCCCCTCCAACCCCCGTCAATGCACCCCGTCCCAATAATGCACACAACCCCCTCCAACCCCCGTCACTGCACCCTGTCCTAATAATGCACACAACCCCCTCCAACCCCCATCACTGCACCCTGTCCCAATAATGCACACAACCCCCTCCAACCCCCGTCACTGCACCCTGTCCCAATAATGCACACAACCCCCGTCACTGCACCCCATCCCAATACTGCACACAACCCCAATAATGCACACAACCCCCGTCACTGCACCCCGTCCCAATACTGCACACAACCCCCTCCAACCCCGTCACTGCACCCCGTCCCAATAATGCACACAACCCACTCCAACCCCCGTCACTGCACCCCATCCCAATAAAGCAAAGATACCTCCGAAGGAAAGAGCAGTGCCCAACTGAATCTCCATGATGCACTGGTCTGGTAAGTGCGGGTCTGATGCACTGGTCTGGTAAGTGTGGGTCTGATGCACTGGTCTGGTAAGTGCGGGTCTGATGCACTGGTCTGGTAAGTGTGGGTCTGATGCACTGGTCTGGTAAGTGTGGGTCTGATGCACTGGTCTGGTAAGTGTGGGTCTGATGCACTGGTCTGGTAAGTGTGAGTCTGATGCACTGGTCTGGTAAGTGTGGGTCTGATGCACTGGTCTGGTAAGTGTGGGTCTGATGCACTGGTCTGGTAAGTGTGGGTCTGATGCACTGGTCTGGTAAGTGTGGGTCTGATGCACTGGTCTGGTAAGTGTGGGTCTGATGCACTGGTCTGGTAAGTGTGGGTCTGATGCATTGGTCTGGTAAGTGTGGGTCTGATGCACTGGTCTGGTAAGTGTGGGTCTGATGCACTGGTCTGGTAAGTGTGGGTCTGATGCACTGGTCTGGTAAGTGTGGGTCTGATGCACTGGTCTGGTAAGTGTGGGTCTGATGCATTGGTCTGGTAAGTGTGGGTCTGATGCACTGGTCTGGTAAGTGTGGGTCTGATGCACTGGTCTGGTAAGTGTGGGTCTGATGCACTGGTCTGGTAAGTGTGGGTCTGATGCACTGGTCTGGTAAGTGTGGGTCTGATGCATTGGTCTGGTAAGTGTGGGTCTGATGCACTGGTCTGGTAAGTGTGAGTCTGATGCACTGGTCTGGTAAGTGTGGGTCTGATGCACTGGTCTGGTAAGTGTGGGTCTGATGCACTGGTCTGGTAAGTGTGGGTCTGATGCATTGGTCTGGTAAGTGTGGGCCTGATGCACTGGTCTGGTAAGTGTGGGTCTGATGCACTGGTCTGGTAAGTGTGGGCCTGATGCACTGGTCTGGTAAGTGTGAGTCTGATGCACTGGTCTGGTGAGTGTGGGTCTGATGCACTGGTCTGGTAAGTGTGGGCCTGATGCACTGGTCTGGTAAGTGTGGGTCTGATGCACTGGTCTGGTAAGTGTGAGTCTGATGCACTGGTCTGGTAAGTGTGGGTCTGATGCACTGGTCTGGTAAGTGTGGGTCTGATGCACTGGTCTGGTAAGTGTGGGTCTGATGCACTGGTCTGGTAAGCATCGGTGTGATGTACTGATCTGGTAAGCGTGGGGAGCACCATAACGGGAGACCCGGCGGGGATCAGAGAAAATAGAGGAGGGTGCGGGGGAGGTTGTCAGGAGGAGGGGGGCGGGTAAACGAGTTTGCAGGCGTGCCTCCTGTTGTTTTAGCTGCGGAGGGGTTGGCGAGACCAGACATGGCGCTGACTCACGGCCTGTCGCACCCTTTGCCTGAACGGTGGCGGACTAGAGCTGGCGGTCAGCGGGGGTGGTCAGGGTGGGGGCGGCATAGTTAGTCATTTTGCTTCACCGTCAACCATTAACCGTGTTCTTTCCAGACCTTACCTAACCCATCAGATTTCTGTGGAAAATGACGTCACACAAACAAACATATTCCCACACAGCAACGAAAATGAGCCCAAAAAAACCCAACAAAAACAACTGGAAACACGCAGCTATTCTGTGAAACATAGAAAGGACACAACCGCATGGAGTATTGCGACAGTACGTTTCTATGAATCTGAATCTGTCTTTAAATATAATAAGGCTGCTAGAAAATTATACCCTGACAAAAGTGCGCCGATCAGGGCAGCCCAAGATTGTAGCCTCTCATAACTCCTGGTCAGTACTCAAAACAGCACGGTGTCCAGTCAGCCACCTACAAGCATCGCTGCATCATGGTGCTTTTCTGCTGAAAGCCCCCCAACCACGCCAACAAGGGGCCGGGTGAGGGGCCTGCTGTGTGCAAGAGAACATGACCAACAAGTCAACTACTTTATGGAGGACAATGTAAGGATGTAAAGAACACAGAAGATGTGATGATGATGATGATGATGAAGATGGTGGTGATGATGAAGATGGTGATGATGATGGTGATGATGAAGATGGTGGTGATGATGATGATGATGATGATGAAGATGGTGGTGATGATGAAGATGGTGATGATGATGGTGATGATGAAGATGGTGGTGATGATGACGATGAAGATGGTGATGATGATGATGATGATGGTGATGATGATGATGAAGATGGTGATGATGATGATGATGATGATGATGATAAAATCAGGATCATGCCACCGCGGTCTTGCCTAAAAGGTTGTCTGAATTATTTGCATTGGGAAAACAAAACTTCTGCAATTGAGGTCATGACTGGATTACTTGGAACGGTCGAACGTAAAATGCAACCCGTGGTCTCTACAGTAACAAGCCAGCATTTTGATTTCCTAACGAGCTGAATTTCATAAAAAGTGTTTTTCTTATCCAAAAAAAAGTGTTTTTTTTTCTTTTGTCTGTGAGAAGCTGGGCAGGGCTGGGCTGTGGCTGGGCGGGGCTGGGTCATGGCTGGGCAGGGCCACAGCATGTCTTCCTGTACCAATTTCACATTGTAAAGGGCCTTGTAAAGGGAGTAATGGTGGGACTGGACTTGTACAGAGCTAAATGTTCAGTGTAAAATCAACACTGAGAGAGTATTTTCAACTCTAATACAGCACGCACAGCCCACACTGGACTCATGCAAACACTGTCAGAGATGATTTAACACTGAAGATCTTTCAGGCACAGAAGATGGAGGGAAGGTTTGTACTGTGGATGATGCTGTTTTCTGGAACATTCTCTTTCTGCCAGCCTGCTGTTTACAGTAATTGGCTGCTGGTTGCTGCCCATTCCTGGCTTCCGTCCGGCATGGCGTTTCACCTTCACAATGCGTTTAGAGCCACAGCGAGGCTACGGTGGATCTGCTGCCAAATGCGCTGGCAGTTCTGCTTGGCTGGCGGGAACGCAAGCAGGGGAGGGATGCGGATGGAGTGACAGGTTGGCAGAGAGCTGGCGCAGGGCCTGCAGCGGTGGGGGGGGGGTGTTCATGTGGTCGGAGCAGGCCGTCAGGCGGACACGTCACACGGGAGCCTCCCTTCCGCCGCTGCGCTCAAATTATAACCCTGTTTCGGAAAAGGGTTTGAGAATAGGTACAGGGAGGGAGTTTCCTCGTGAGAGAGCGCGGAAATATCCAGCCGAGCCTCTTTTAAACAAGGCACAGCTAAAAAAAAACTGCAGTGCTGCTCTTTTTTACTACCTGGGTGAGCCAGAGCTTCTTAAAAACTAACAGAGCCTCACATAACAACAACAACACCACCAAACAACAAACAACAGCACCACCCAGGATGGCACGCCGTAGCGGCAGCCATTTTGCACAGAACACTCGATGCACATCAACAGCAGTGTAGAAGAGAAGAATTAGTTCTTCTTCTTGTGCCCACTGCCGCTCCTAAGAGTGGGGAGGGTTTAGTGGTGGACTGAACACGTGAAGAGGGGGGGGGGATACCTATATGGACATGCTTCTGTATCCCCCCCCCCCCCCTCTTTTTGTGGTGCTTTGGGGGCAGTGGAGTGGGGCAGGATGCCAGGCCTGTTTCTGCACTGGGGTGTCTGGGCTTCTCCCTTCAGCAGCACAGCTGCATTAGCACCGGGGTCCAGAACGAGCTGCAGGAACGTGAAAAAACAGACTAAACCAACAACCGAAAGAAAACGGCACCGCGACTGAGCCAAGCAACCGTGATTTTACACAGCGAGTCATTGGACAAAGCATAATAGGCAGGAAACTAAACAGGTGGGATATTTTAGAAGCCCTGGCTACAGATTCACGTACGTCAATACAAACTCTGCATAGCGCATAGCATGTGCTTTTCTTTAGGTTTATGAGGTAAGATTGGGAAACTCCCTTTTCCTCGGCCGAGAGAGGGACAAAGCACGGGCTGCTTGTGACAGAGAGCAGACAAGGACAGACGCCCGCCGGTGGTTAGCGGGAAGCGTGGACCGCACTGCCTCCTGCTGGCCGGACCTGGCTCTGCAGCAAGAACAGACTGGACTATGATCCCTCAGGCCTCGTGCGAGAGGAGTCACGCCATACAGAACCCCGTGGAAAAGGCCCGGCCGTTAACCGCTCTGATATACCGCTGCAGAACGCGGCGTAACGAGCAGCGAGAGAGAGCAGCGCACTGCCAAACGTTCCCTCCGTGTTTACAGAAGCCATTTAAGGAGGGTCTGCTCGCATGAATTCCACATCGTGCCAAACGTTCCTCTGGGGAGGACTCTTGTTTCATTCTCATTTGGTTGTGAGTCTTATGACATATCGCTGGGATGAGAACATTCCCATAACATTCTAAGAACATATTTATTGTTCCCAAACTGGTTCTGTCACAGACAAACATTCCAGGCAAGTTGCATACAAACCTACTGCCATCATCCAGCCATGAAACACATCAGAGAAGAAATTAAAAACTGACTCATCGATGAGGGGATTAATAGTCATTTGCTTGCTGCTTTTTTTTTTTATAGATTGTGCTCTTTGTTTTGTCCTGTAATTGAATGGAAGATATTGTGTTCATGTGTGTGTGTGTTTGTGTATGATTGTATGTGTGTGAGTATGATTGAATGTGTGCATATGTGTGTGTTTGCGTGTGTATGATTGTATGTGTGTGAGTATGATTGAATGTGTGCATATGTGTGTGTTTGTGTGTGTATGATTGTATGTGTAATGTGTATGTGTGTTGTATTGTGTTTGTGTGTGTATGATTGTATGTGTGTGAGTATGATGTGTTTGTGTGTGTATGATTGTATGTGTTCATTTGTGTGTTATGTGTATGTGATTGATGTGTGTGTATGTTTGATTGCGTGAGTCGTATGAGTATACATACCTTCTTAACATATCTGTATTGTTCCCTGCCTCTTTTAAAATACATTTATTCATTTCTGCATTTTATTATGTTATATCAAATCATTTTGAACCTGTGACCTAAAAAAAAAAGTTTATTATTATTATTATTATTATTATTATATGGTGAAGAACAGTGTTCCCAGTCATGTTTGGGTTTGGCTGGAATGACTTGAGCTTCCAGTGAATTTGTAAAACCTAAAAAGGAATGCTATTTCCTCTACCGCACAACCATTTCTCCATGTGCTACTGGCTGTTTGAAATAGGACATTTCATAAGTAAACTGCTTTACATTCCAGGGATGTTTAAAAAAACGAAGAGCGTTAGAAGTCCGGATCATCGTCAACATATACCGTCACACGTTTTGTAAATATTATACTGCGGTCTGTAAGTAAAGGGGAGTTCTATTTCTTGGCATTCGTAGTAAAAATATGAATGTAGTGACAAAAAGAGCCATAAAGATTGAACTCAGCTGAGGTCAGTCAGCCGCAAAAACAACAACAAGAGGAAGAAACGGATTTAGGATGAACGGAGGAATGATGAGAACTGTCTGTAAAAAAAAGAGGGCTTCTATGTGACCTTTGACCCTGTGTTTGCTCTCAAAGCAGATGCTGGATGTTGTGTGGGAGAAGACTGACCCTTTGGACCGGGCTCTTTTCTCCCTCTACATTACATAACATCACATTCCACCATCTGACGAGTCGAACCAGGCTTATCTAGGGCCCTCGTCCGCATTAAACCATTCCCAACGCCGACACTTAAACCAACACAATTACACCGCCTTGCCAACTGCAACTCTCAGGTATGCCTAAACTTTTCTTTTGATTTATTAGAAGCTAGAATACCACCGCAGTGACACTGACACCAGCTATAGCAGGTGAAGAGAAGACCAGACAGGTAAACAAACGAGCCTGTACATGTCCAAGCATCCCTAAAAAATGAAGTAGTTAAAAACGTACATTATTGAGGCAAATATGGCTGTAGAAAGGTCAAGAAAGGCCGTGTTGCTCTCTCGTAACAAACCCATAACAGGTACTGTAGGCTGTGATGATTATTGCACACTACAGAACAGTGCTATGAGACAAGACATGCTTCCCTACACTCTATTAGCTTGAGGAAAGGGGCCATTTTGGAACAAACAGCATTGTGGAACTGCTCTGTTAAAAGGGTTTCAGCTGTAACAAGCTTGTCTGTTCCTTGTCTGTATGAAGAGTGGGTATGGCGCATTTTAAGAAGTTTTAGACACCACATAAACAGGCCTGGAAAATGCATGCCTCAAACTTTAATGGAAAACTTGGCCCTCGAGAGTACACTGCTGTTAATAAGCCACACAAGCCAAGCATGCTAAGTCATAAACAGTTTGCTAATTGAAATGATCTTGCCCATCATTTATACTGCAGTTAAAGCCGGTGCCAAAAAATGCCCTGACTCCATCCCTACGGCATTCCTCCACGATACGACGTAGCCAACACATGTACCGACCGAGAGAGGGAGAGAGCCTAGCCTGAGGCCACAGGTAAACTCAGGGGTCGGCCACAGAGACGTGGGGAGGGAGGGCAGAGAGAGAAGGGGGAGGATAGACAGAGAGAGAGAGAGAGAGAGAGAGAGAGAGACTTTCTCATTCCCTTTTCCTCCACAGAGCTAACGAGACCACAGCCCTGGCCAGCGTGAGCGTATGTCTCTGGAATGCGGCTGCCTACCTGGGGGCTGTCGAACCAGGGGTCGGGGGCAAGGTGGGTTACACGTTACACGTGTAAATTAATTTGTACATTCACTGCCAGCTTGTGGTCCACCAGCACTTTGCAAACGGGCAGTACAGACCGACAGTGTTCTGACAGCGAGGCACTGGGAGAAGCTGTGTTGCTGGCTGGGCTACCAAACACCTTCAAACCAGTAAAATTAAACAAAGTTACAGACACTGTGCTAGTTAAAGAGCGCATGAAGCCGTTTTGACTTTTTTAAATATATATTTGAATTCCATATTTGAAAAAAAGCCTACATCAGTCTGAAACGCTTACCCTGGAGAGCTGCGAAGCCTGTTGGTTTTTGTTGTCACTCGGCACTTAATTGATCAATTAAAGTGATCGATTACACAGTTAACCGACCTCGCCTGGTCTGAATTGGCAGCTGATTTTAAGGTGAAAACAAAAACCAGCAGACCCTGGGGCTCTCCAGAAGCAGGGCTGCATTTAACAATTCAGTCGCAGTGAATGTATCACACCTTGAAGAGTAGGATTTTTGGAATGTTTTTTCTAAATTCTAAGTGATCTAGAACTCCATAGAGTAGTAATTGTTACATCAGCATGAGAATGTTCAGTTAAAAAGGGTTAATTGAGTCCCAGGCTCACAGATATGAGAGAAACCCTGAAGGTAAAGGCCACAGTAGTCCCTGGAGTCCTGTGTACCTCTGAGCCGGACCGCCCCAATGCAGGTCACAGGCGAATATCCCTCCATACGGAACATACTGTTCAGATGTCCCTGCCAAATGGGCTGGAACATCATGTGATGATATCTTTCCAAAGTGCCTTCAGCCGTGTCCATGGAGATCATGAAGGTGTGGAGTTAACTTACTTTACGGTTACCCGCCTCTTATTCTAAGGTTTTACCCTGGGGTACAAAACTATGACTGTACTGCTAAAGACTGCAATCACACCGGATCCACTTTAACAGCTGGGGGCGCCTTTTTTCTAATTGTTTTCAATGAGTTTGAAGTGTTTTCCACGCTGCTTTTGCGCCCCAGGCGCCTCGCGTTTAACCGATTAGGGCACCTCGCTGTTTTTAGAAAAACGATTGGTGCGCACGGAGTTGAAAATATCTTATCTTCGCTCAGAGGAAAAAGCGCCCTACATCACTGCCACTCTTTTCTCCTCTGTCCAATCGCACGAAAGTAGAGGCAGGCCTTGATTCTGCCGGTCGGTTCTGTGTAAACAAAGACGATTGAAGAGAAATTGGTAAGGAAAGTGCCCTTTTAATTCTACCCGAAGTTATATGATATCACTAATCGTGAATACCATGATAAAAATAAGCGATCCAAGTCACTCCGCTTATACACGGCTTTTTAAAGACAAATAACGAAGCAAACTTTCGGGTAAACCTAGTTCGCTAACAAAGTTAACAACGTCAGCTAAGTGATTGACAGGAGCGGAGTTTGGTTGCCTAGCAACAGCAAAAAAAAATGTCTCCAATGCCTTTTTCAGAGTAGGCTTTCGTAAAATCAAGACAGGTAGTGCTCCTTGGGTTTTGAAGCCTACAAAGGGGTCTAACAGTAAACCAGGTACGACTGCACTGCTCATTAAATATACTCACACTATGAGGGTCTAACAGTATACCAGGTATGACTGCACGACTCATTAAAGATACTCACACTATGAGGGTCTAACAGTATACCAGGTATGACTGCACTACTCATTAAATATACTCACACTATGAGGGTCTAACAGTATACCAGGTATGACTGCACTACTCATTAAATATACTCACACTATGAGGGTCTAACAGTATACCAGGTATGACTGCACTACTCATTAAAGATACTCACACTATGAGGGTCTAACAGTATACCAGGTATGACTGCACTGCTCATTAAATATACTCACACTATGAGGGTCTAACAGTATACCAGGTATGACTGCACTACTCATTAAATATACTCACACTATGAGGGTCTAACAGTATACCAGGTATGACTGCACTGCTCATTAAATATACTCACACTATGAGGGTCTAACAGTATACCAGGTATGACTGCACTACTCATTAAATATACTCACACTATGAGGGTCTAACAGTAAACCAGGTATGACTGCACAGCTCATTAAATATACTCACACTATGAGGGTCTAACAGTATACCAGGTATGACTGCACTGCTCATTAAATATACTCACACTATGAGGGTCTAACAGTATACCAGGTATGACTGCACTGCTCATTAAATATACTCACACTATGAGGGTCTAACAGTATACCAGGTATGACTGCACTGCTCATTAAATATACTCACACTATGAGGGTCTAACAGTATACCAGGTATGACTGCACTGCTCATTAAATATACTCACACTATGAGGGTCTAACAGTATACCAGGTATGACTGCACTGCTCATTAAATATACTCACACTATGAGGGTCTAACAGTATACCAGGTATGACTGCACTGCTCATTAAATATACTCACACTATGAGGGTCTAACAGTATACCAGGTATGACTGCACTGCTCATTAAATATACTCACACTATGAGGGTCTAACAGTATACCAGGTATGACTGCACTGCTCATTAAATATACTCACACTATGAGGGTCTAACTGTATACCAGGTATGACTGCACTGCTCATTAAAGATACTCACACTATGAGGGTCTAACAGTATACCAGGTATGACTGCACTGCTCATTAAATATACTCACACTATGAGGGTCTAACAGTATACCAGGTATGACTGCACTGCTCATTAAATATACTCACACTATGAGGGTCTAACAGTAAACCAGGTATGACTGCACTGCTCATTAAATATACTCACACTATGAGGGTCTAACAGTATACCAGGTATGACTGCACTGCTCATTAAAGATACTCACACTATGAGGGTCTAACAGTATACCAGGTATGACTGCACTGCTCATTAAATATACTCACACTATGAGGGTCTAACAGTACACCAGGTATGACTGCACTGCTCATTAAAGATACTCACACTATGAGGGTCTAACAGTATACCAGGTATGACTGCACTGCTCATTAAATATACTCACACTATGAGGGTCTAACAGTATACCAGGTATGACTGCACTGCTCATTAAATATACTCACACTATGAGGGTCTAACAGTACACCAGGTATGACTGCACTGCTCATTAAATATACTCACACTATGAGGGTCTAACAGTATACCAGGTATGACTGCACTGCTCATTAAAGATACTCACACTATGAGGGTCTAACAGTATACCAGGTATGACTGCACAGCTCATTAAATATACTCACAGCTATGAGGGTCTAACAGGCCTACACCAGGTATGACTGCACTGAGACTCATTAAAGCTACTCACATGAGAGAGGGTAACACAGTATACCAGGTATGATTGAAATGAAGACCAAAAAGGTCCTTTTTTCAGCCCTACCCTGAAGATGAACAGAGACGCAGCAAAGCTAACACCTTTGTGAACCATCAGTTTATGAATAGGTTCAGGGTAGCGTTTCTGCTAAATGTCAGAGATTTGGCAACAATTTGGCAGTAGGGAATGGGCCTGAGAACGACATTATGTGCGTTTAATGTGAGTGTGCACACACCACAGTTTTGCTTCTCACCAAGAATGGGTATGGCTCACTCAGAGAGCAGTCTAAGTATCACCATCAATCCAGAAATGAACCGGAACAAACCAAATCGAAAGAAACACAAAAGCCTTTTAATAACAGGATGATTTGAGAAGGGTTGAATGACAGGATGACTGCAGTGCATTTGAGAAGGGTTGAATGACAGGATGACTGCAGTGCATTTGAGAAGGGTTGAATGACAGGATGACTGCAGTGCATTTGAGAAGGGTTGAATGACAGGATGACTGCAGTGCATTTGAGAAGGGTTGAATGACAGGATGACTGCAGTGCATTTGAGAAGGGTTGAATGACATGATGACTGCAGTGCATTTGAGAAGGGTTGAATGACATGATGACTGCAGTGCATTTGAGAAGGGAAGTTAATGACTCTATTTCTCATGAAGGAAGCGTGCATTTTGAGTTTCTTTATGTTTTAATATTAAGGCTAATAACAGCTGTTCATAAAAATAAAATAAAAACTATGCATGTGTGAGGCTGGCTTAAGTCTAATAATCAGTAATACACTCATCCCTCTCACGCAGTGTTAATAATCAGTAATACACTCATCCCTCTCACGCAGTGTTAATAATCAGTAATACACTCATCCCTCTCACGCAGTGTTAATAATCAGGAATACAATCATCTCTCTCACGCAGTGTTAATAATCAGTAATACACTCATCCCTCTCACGCAGTGTTAATAATCAGTAATACACTCATCCCTCTCACGCAGTGTTAATAATCAGTAATACACTCATCCCTCTCACGCAGTGTTAATAATCAGTAATACACTCATCCCTCTCACGCAGTGTTAATAATCAGTAATACACTCATCCCTCTCACGCAGTGTTAATAATCAGGAATACAATCATCTCTCTCACGCAGTGTTAATAATCAGTAATACACTCATCCCTCTCACGCAGTGTTAATAATCAGTAATACACTCATCCCTCTCACGCAGTGTTAATAATCAGTAATACACTCATCCCTCTCACGCAGTGTTAATAATCAGTAATACACTCATCCCTCTCACGCAGTGTTAATAATCAGTAATACACTCATCCCTCTCACGCAGTGTTAATAATCAGTAATACACTCATCCCTCTCACGCAGTGTTAATAATCAGTAATACACTCATCCCTCTCACGCAGTGTTAATAATCAGTAATACACTCATCCCTCTCACGCAGTGTTAATAATCAGTAATACACTCATCCCTCTCACGCAGTGTTAATAATCAGTAATACACTCATCCCTCTCACGCAGTGTTAATAATCAGGAATACAAACATCCCTCTCACGCAGTGTTAATAATCAGTAATACACTCATCCCTCTCACGCAGTGTTAATAATCAGTAATACACTCATCCCTCTCACGCAGTGTTAATAATCAGTAATACACTCATCCCTCTCACGCAGTGTTAATAATCAGTAATACACTCATCCCTCTCACGCAGTGTTAATAATCAGTAATACACTCATCCCTCTCACGCAGTGTTAATAATCAGTAATACACTCATCCCTCTCACGCAGTGTTAATAATCAGTAATACACTCATCCCTCTCACGCAGTGTTAATAATCAGTAATACACTCATCCCTCTCACGCAGTGTTATCTAACTGCAGTTTTAAGTACTCATTACTTACTTGTGGATGCTAAGCTAACAGAAGTTTTCATTTCATTGTGAACACAATCAAATAAAGCTTGAGAGGGTGAAATAAAAAAACACTGAGAACAAATTTAGATACATTTAAAATCCAGCAGTACATTTGCTTGTACAAGCAAATAAGACGTGTTGTTTGTCAAAGTACTTCCGCAGCTGTCCAATATAAATTTGAAAAATTTAATTTACACGATTCACATGATCCATGACCTCTGTAAGCATAACAATATGGTGCAGTTGCCTTATTTATGGGTAGCCCCCCCTCCTCTCTCTCTCTCGTAAAAAAAAAACACTTTTGTATTAGCCTTCCAACAGTAGCATGAGAAGGCTTTTAAGGATTTCATGCCAAAAACACATTTATCTCAGAGGAAAAGCATAAAAGTAAACAGAATTCCTCAGGAGGTCCTGTCTGTCTGTCCGTTCGTCATCCCCAGCCCTGAGGCAGAGTGATATGTTACTCTCTGCACCTGACACAAGCCCTCCCCACAAAAACCCGCCCTGTTTTCATTATGTTTTCTCTCCCCCGGCCAACGTCAAACACAATTTAGTGTTTAGTGTCCGCATTCCATCAACCAATCCTGCTCCAGACTGTGTAAATCTTACACTTTTCCAGTGGAGAATTCACCAAACATGGAACTGGGAATCGCATCTCCACAGTCATCAACTCCGGGTACATGACTTCTATCTGCAACTGCCCCACTCTTCATTACGGGTACATTACTTCTATCTGCAACTGCCCCACACTTCATTATGGGTACATTCTTTCTCTCTGCAACTGCCCCACTCTTCACTACGGGTAAATTATTTCTCTCTGCAACTACCCCACTTTCCACTACGGGTACATTCTTTCTCTCTGCAACTGCCCCACTTTCCACTACGGGTACATTCTTTCTCTCTGCAACTACCCCACTTTCCACTACGGGTACATTCTTTCTCTCTGCAACTGCCCCACTCTTCATTACGGGTACATTCTTTCTCTCTGCAACTGCCCCACTTTCCACTATGGGTACATTCTTTCTCTCTGTAACTACCCCACTTTCCACTACGGGTACATTCTTTCTCTCTGCAACTGCCCCACTCTTCATTACGGGTACATTCTTTCTCTCTGCAACTGCCCCACTTTCCACTACGGGTACATTCTTTCTCTCTGCAACTACCCCACTTTCCACTACGGGTACATTCTTTCTCTCTGCAACTGCCCCACTCTTCATTACGGGTACATTCTTTCTCTCTGCAACTGCCCCACTTTCCACTACGGGTACATTCTTTCTCTCTGCAACTGTCCCACTTTCCACTACGGGTACATTCTTTCTCTCTGCAACTGCCCCACTTTCCACTACGGGTACATTCTTTCTCTCTGCAACTGCCCCACTTTCCACTACGGGTACATTCTTTCTCTCTGCAACTGCCCCACTCTTCATTACGGGTACATTCTTTCTCTCTGCAACTGCCCCACTCTTCATTACGGGTACATTCTTTCTCTCTGCAACTGCCCCACTCTTCATTACAGGTACATTCTTTCTCTCTGCAACTGCCCCACTTTCCATCACGGGTACGCAGGATTATGAGCTGCGCAGGTATTGAGCAATGGTTAGATCCCTGCTTGGAAGTCTGCCTGCAAGCCTTTTCTCTTCCGCCCTGTTTTTCTGTTCACTCTTCATAAAGACCCAAGCAAACTCATGTTAGATCCACCCTTCAGCACTCAACGCTATCAGTGTTTGCTACAGTTTATACACATTTAAGTACTAATTACTAGGGATGCATGGTAATATTGGGGTCATATCAGTAGAACAAAACTGATCCTAAAACCATGGACAATATTATGGGATCATATGATAATGTGATTTTTTTCCAACGTGAGTGAAAGCAACACAAAACCTGCAGTTTGCAATACTTGTTCAGCTAGAGTCAAATATGGAGAAGAGAAGGACGAACAGAAGCTTTTTTCCTTCTAAGCACATGTTGCTCTTGTTTAATTTAATACTAACGTAAGCAAGTTGAAATATGGTTATGTTTTATAAACAAAAAAAGGTTAAATGTTTCCCTCATAAGTTGTACTCTATTTTGTCTGTGAATGTGGAAAATGCAGCTAAAATGTAAAATAGGCTGTGTAATCGGCTTTGGCCAACAGTGACAGGCAAATAGTGGTCATTCCTACATCCTATATTATATCCTGTTCTGCTTTTTTTCTGCTGGACTTGAGGATGGGGGGCGGGGGGGGGGGGCAGGGTGAAGGGTGGAGGGTGGAGGGTGGAGGGGGGAGGGGGGGTGGGTGTTCCGGATACCTCTCTGTGGACATAATCCATCATTTCAGAGAACAGACGGAGAACAAAAGAACCCCACTGAAAACACGCTCATACTTAAGACGGCCAGCGGTGGAGAATGTGGTTCCTGCCAAATGATTATAGCAGACGATGCTTATCTAATCTTCACTTTCAGACGCACGGCTGTTCACTTTCAGACCGCACGGCTGTTCCCTTTCAGACCGCACGGCTGTTCCCTTTCAGACCGCACGGCTGTTCCCTTTCAGACCGCACGGCTGTTCACTTTCAGACCGCACGGCTGTTCCCTTTCAGACCGCACGGCTGTTCCCTTTCAGACCGCACGGCTGTTCACTTTCAGACCGCACGGCTGTTCACTTTCAGACCGCACGGCTGCTCACTTTCAGACCGCACGGCTGTTCACTTTCAGACCGCACGGCTGCTCACTTTCAGACCGCACGGCTGTTCCAACACATATTTCATTTAAGTGACGATTTTGGGGGGAAAAAACATGGACGGACTTTGCACCAAACGCATGCAACAACCATACATCATGTTAAAATAAACATACTTAAAGCACTCTTTATTTCAGGTTGTGCATGAAAATGCGTTCACATAAAGCATGGTTATCACTGTACTGTAGATAGTGGAAGTGTTAGTTCAGTTGCTACTTGTGTCCTTATGACCTTAAGTCTCAGGGCTAATTCTTTATTATCAAGTCTTTCCTAGTTTTCAGCTACTAATAAAGACAGAAATGTCCTTGAATACTGTGTTTGCTTCCAGCAGCATGGTTTGCTTTCTTTGTTTAAATTTCTAATTTCAGATTTTTTTAAAGAAGCCATTTGTGCGCTTATCAGTTACAGTAAGTTGGAGAGTCAGGAAGTGTGGAGATGTGGTGTTTTACAGGTGGGGTCTCAGGTGACCCGTCTGCGAATGAGAGGTGAAGAGCAAACTGTGTGAAGAAGGGCTTTAAAGGGCCTGAAGTCCGAGCGCTAAAGCAGCAGGTTTCTCTCCCTCGCGGGCGTGTTTTATGAGCAGATGAGCTGAATAAGTGCGGTATCTGACCCAGGAGAGTTTCTGTACCAGCTTGTTCCCTTCCTGCCTGCTACATGCAAATCATCTCCTTCCAAAAGCAGCCACGCAGGGCAAAAACCTGCATGCCAAAGACTACGTCTCCCATGACTCTTCAGACTAAATGGCCTTGCCTGAGTATTCTCATAGAAGAGATTGTCCTTAGCCTGTTGCCTGTATTTAAACACATTTATACATGCACACAATAACAACATATCATTCAAATAGAATAAATTACTTACCAGCTCATAATTAGCACTGGGAACACAGGAAGTAGAAACCTGAGGAACAGGAAGAGAGAAGTGATCAGCTTCAAAACTCTAAATCTAATCTCCTTCACATTAAATCTCGTTCCCCCAGTGGGGAAAAAAGAGAAAACAGTCACCCAAAGCTATATGTGTCCTGTCTTATGTGAGGTGAAAGAAATGGGCTGTGGTAAAACGTTTGGGAGCACACGTCACAGACTATTTCCTGTGTCCTTTTCCTTTCCGAACCTCTGTGCTTTGAACACATCATTGGCATCATCACAGTACCTGAAATGATCACATGACACTCACAACGACAAGGTAATTACATTATATGCAGTTGCAGGGGCAGATATCATATTCCAACAGGATAAATACAGGGCAGTTTATAAAATTAAATGGCATTTTATTTATTTATTTTTTACAATTACAATCCCGGGGTTCTTGCAGTTAACGGGATGTTGATGTGCTGTAACAGGATATAGCAGGGTAATCCCGGGGTTCTTGCAGTTAACTGGATGTTGATGTGCTTTAACGGGATATAGCAGGGTAAGCCCGGGGTTCTTGCAGTTAACAGGATGTTGATGTGCTGTAACAGGATATAGCAGGGTAATCCCGGGGTTCTTGCAGTTAACAGGATGTCGATGTGCTTTAATAGGATATACAGTCAAGCCGGAAAGTCTGCACACCCCTTTCACCTTCTATTACGTTAAAGACATATTCCACAATAGATTGAGTTCATTTTCTATCCTGTTTTCACTTTGTCATTATGGGCTATTTTGTGTAGAATTTAGAGACAAAAAATGAACTCAATCTATTGTAGAATATGTCTGTAACGTAATAAAACGTGGAGAAGGTGAAAGGGGTGTGCAGACTTTCCGGCCTGACTGTAGCTATAGCTAGTTACTATTTGTTCCTTCAATCAGGAGACCAAGACGGATGTTTTCATAAACATGGGCGGAGCGCTCAAACCAAAATTAGAGCACTGCACACAGAATGGCCAATCACCATCTCTCTCACATCAGGATATTGTGATTTTAAGTGCCCTGGATGGACATTTCTGGCACGCATTTATAAGACTGATATTTTTTTGTGATTGTTTTTTTACTGAGATTCTAAATAAACCAGTTTGCTAAAATAATGTGAGATGAAGTCTGTAATTGAACTCTTTTAATGATAAAACTGCAACTGCATGAGCGAGAGAATGAATGCAGAGCCTATCAGAGAGTGACACCCGACACTGACTCCTGCACAGACAGCGTTAGATTTGCCATGTCCTGTGACACTTAAAATGTGTGTGAATGGCAGGGGTCGGAGCTCAAGTCTGACAAACAGAATCCAGGTTATCAATGAGGCTGACCCCTGCCTGATCCCATCTGGATCAAGATAATTCCATGACTAATTGTCCCTTGAGAGAGAACAGACAACCAGTGCATTCTTGGGTCTGTTTGGAATTTGTGCCTGATTATAGCTTCTGGTGATTTCTCTTCTCCGCCCAAACGGTTAAACGTCTCCAATCATAACATCAACCTGAATACAATGAAGCACTGAAGGATTTTCATTTAATAAAAAATAAACAGTGACGCCCTTTGACAAATGAAATAAAGAACAGAGAAAAAGCGAGTTCAATAAAATCTTTTAGAGAAGAGTGGTGAAATTTAATGCAGTGTTATTTTATGGTTCACATTTATATTTCTTATTTTGATTCAAAAGGAGCTGTCATTTCTGAGAAAAAAACATTCTGTGTATCTCTAAGATTTATAAAACTAAAACTGAACAAATGCGTTGAGTCAGTCTGACTAGGTTTGTCAGTAATTGTCTTCCTCTGAATGTCAACAGGATGTTTTCTGAGAGACTGACGCCAGAGCTAGCATTAGCTGCTAATTAGCACGTTATTTGATTGTGTGCGTATCTTGCCGCATGATGCGATTGTGACTGCGGATGTTTGTGTGCTGAGGGTCAAAAGCACGATGGACCGCCGGCAACAGAGGAAGGAAGTCATTAGAGTTCACCAATGACTGAAGAATGGACCAGTAATATCATCGATACCATGCAGGTCCAAGTTGGGGCGGACACAGGCTCTTTCCTCAAGCATATTCATGGCTGTGTTCTGTGTGTCCCGTTCCCCACTTCTCTGTTAGTTCCTACAGGTTTCTGTGCTCAGAATAAATCCGTTTATTTGCTATGTACATACTGTGTATAAGTAGGTGCTGATCATTTGAATCTCAATGTTTTGGATAGCACTTCTTCAAGCACCCGTAGAACGTTCTATCGACAGTCGAGCACATTTTACTCCTATAATGGCCCTTTTAACTTGCTATTTCTCGCAATGAAAATAAGTCTATTTTCAGGTGTTAGAAAGCGTGACTCACAGTTAAGAAACGAATAGAAGCTCCGGGCAGTAAAAGCTAAAAACAGACACATTCCAGACAGCAACAATATATGTCCGTTAAACAGGGACATGGGGAGGGGCTTATCTGATGGTGGAGTGAAAAAGAATGGCGAAAGACAATAAAACACGGACGTCCCAGGACAAACAACAGAGCGGAAAGGACGCCTCGCAAATTCTTCAATGT
Organism: Ilyophis sp. 1 JC-2022; assembly: GCA_022702515.1. Lineage (NCBI taxonomy): Eukaryota > Metazoa > Chordata > Actinopteri > Anguilliformes > Synaphobranchidae > Ilyophis > Ilyophis sp. 1 JC-2022. Next base: position 1,206,787 of record CM040398.1, on the reverse strand, counting down.
CACAAAACTATGTATGAAAACGCCATGGCTTGAGAAGTTTCTAGCTTTCCAGCGATTATCAGATGCTTCATTTAAAGAGTTGAATGATTTTACTCTTGAGAAATTAAACACATTGTTCCATGTGATGTGAATATTGGTTTGTATTTACATGTAACCAAAAAATGTGGAGATGTTTTTGTTTTCTGAAATCTCCAAGTAGTACTGTATGTGTTTTTAAGGTTGATGAGGCAGGTCCACAACCCCCCCAAGTCTAAACCCCCCCATCAACAATCCCCTCTCACCATTAAAAACAGAAAACACCCCCCCCCCACCAACGACTCCCCCACATTCATCCTCATTCCCGCAAGACTATCGCCCAATCTCGCCCGCCATCTCTGGAGTCCCTCCTGAGGGGCTCACCATCTCCACCCAGCAGCAGCAGGCCTGGATTCCATCACCTGACCCCCCGCCCCACCCACACACACACACACACACACACACACACACACACACACACACACACCAACATTAAGGTGATGACAGCTGCGCCCCCTCACACCTGCAATCAATAAGCACCCTGTCACCTGGCGATCTCAATCCTGTAACCTTTCCCCTGCTGCGAGATGTCTCCAGGCCCCAGTACGGTCCAACACCGACCAGCCCCACCCAGCCCCAAGCTAGGCCCATCCAGCCTCGTCCAGCCCCGCCTCAGCCCCATCCAGCCTCGTCCAGCCAGAGCATTATGTGTATTGTAGTTTTGTGGAAGACTGGGGAGGGTGTCTGTAGTTCTGTAGAGGGGAATTTATGGCCTGCTGTCAGAGGCAGTTGAGGAGCCTCACACCCGCGGTGCGCTGCAAAGCCTGACTTATTCAGGGCGTGTGTTATCTGCAAATACCGCCGAGTAATAGCGCTAATCTAGGCCTCGGGCCCAACGCGGGCTGGGCTTAGAGCAAGGATGACAAAGGATAATGTCAGGCTCCATTTTATTGTCACACGCCGCAAATTTACCAGCTCGCTAATGCGGCTGCCAGGGCTGAACACCAAGCACCGTTTAAGTAACAGTTACTGCAAAAGATAAAGCCAATAATTATGGATTTGCCATAAATACACGTGGTCATTTTTTCCCCCTGAGATTGAAAAGGTATTGGTAATTCATAGGGAGAGAAATGGATATAAGCAAAATTATTATTATTATTAGCACTTTTGCGGAGCTACATCTGTGAGGGTGAGGTTGGGAAAGGGTTCATCGTCGCCCCAGAACAGCCATTTCTCAGAAGTTTGGCTTCTCTGGAGAAGGGCAGGTAAACTCATGTTCTGCCTCGCATCCATATGTCTTTAATATCAGCCTGGGCTCCGGTTTGTCCGCCTTCTAAGAGTTATCTCACATCCTTCAGGAGGTTTTCCAAATACTCAATTACCCTCCTCCTTACACTCCTCAATTACCCTCCACATTACATCCACTTTCACTTCAAATGTTTCTGTAAAAACTTCCAAAACTGTTTCCCCGGTTATCCCCAGTTAGTATTATAGTATAAACAGCTGAACGTTTTGTCTAAAATAAGAGATTGAATTCTGCCTGTACACTGACTGCTCATTGTCTCCTCTGAGGAAAAACCAAAGAAGCACTGTGGTTGGTTGAAAAAAAAAAGCAGTTGGGGGACCAATCAGAGGTTGAGCAGCAAGAGGGTACATCCAAGTTTTCTGAACAAAAAAACAATTCACAGGCAAGCTACACAACACGTGTATGTACGTGTATGTCCATGTTCTGGAAGGTTTATCCAGGCACGTGAAAGCCATACCTGGCACTAAGCGACAGAGAGCACAGGACCAAACCAAGTGTCCTCGGTGTAGGCTAACGAATAAACAGACTTTCTCCAGCCCCCACACACAGGTGCTACAGCCAAACCAAGAACTTCCCTTCCTGCAAGCAAAACTAGGCCTGAATGACATCTCTCTGTTATGTTCTCTCTCTCTCTCTCTCTCTCTCTCTCTCTGTCCCCCCCACCCCCCCTCCCTCCCCTCGCCTCCCCTCCCCTCCCCCTCGCCCCCCCCTCTGTCTTTTTCTCTGTTGCCCATTGAAGGGGCAGTGGTTTTGGGAATAGAGCGAGAAGTTGTACAAAAGTACCATAAAAGGGCCGGGACTGAAACTGGAAGCTATGCCTCGCAGGGCTTGGCAAGGGGCCACCATGGGCCCCGGAGCAAGAACGGGCGGGTGGGGAGGACAGGGGGGGTTTATTTGGCAAACCAGCAGCACGGAGCCAGAGCAGGGTGACGCAAAGAGCTTAAATACACTCACCCAAACACTCCATATCCCTGCCATGTTTACAGGGGCCGCCGAGATTTACACGCCATTCTTTCGCACTTATTCAAACCTGTTTGTGTTGTAGACTGGGAGTTCAGCTACGGCCCAAGTTAAAAAGCAAGACGTGGTGTCCGGCAACAAAGAGAAGTGCTATTATGCTGTATCGAGTGTACTGTGCTACTAATCAGAACTGTAAGCTTGGAGACATAGGTGAGACAGACAAACAAACGATCTCGGTTTGAGGTAGAGAAATGCTGGAGGTCAGGGAGCCAAGAAAAACTTCCCATCACAAGGCCAATTATTAAACACAAGCCCAGCACAACGGATCGCACGACTCCAGCCCCGTCTCCCCCCGCACAGAGACCAGGCAAGGAACATGCTAGCATATCTCCTTTACAACAGTGACCAGTGAAGGAACGTGTTAGCATATCTCCCTTACAACAGAGACCAGTGAAGGAACGTGTTAGCATATCTCCCTTACAACAGAGACCAGTGAAGGAACGTGTTAGCATATCTCCCTTACAACAGAGACCAGTGAAGGAACGTGTTAGCATATCTCCCTTACAACAGGGACCAGAGAAGGAACGTGTTAGCATATCTCCCTTACAACATAGACCAGAGAAGGAACGTGTTAGCATATCTCCCTTACAACAGAGACCAGGGAAGGAACGTGTTAGCATATCTCCCTTACAACAGGGACCAGAGAAGGAACGTGTTAGCATATCTCCCTTACAACATAGACCAGAGAAGGAATGTGTTAGCATATCTCCCTTACAACAGAGACCAGGGAAGGAACGTGTTAGCATATCTCCCTTACAACATAGACCAGGGAAGGAATGTGTTAGCATATCTCCCTTACAACAGGGACCAGAGAAGGAACGTGTTAGCATATCTCCCTTACAACATAGACCAGAGAAGGAACGTGTTAGCATATCTCCCATACAACATAGACCAGAGAAGGAACGTGTTAGCATATCTCCCTTACAACTGGGACCAGAGAAGGAACGTGTTAGCATATCTCCCTTACAACAGAGACCAGTGAAGGAGCATGTTAGCATATCTCCCTTACAACAGAGACCAGGGAAGGAACGTGTTAGCATATCTCCCTTACAACATAGACCAGGGAAGGAATGTGTTAGCATATCTCCCTTACAACAGGGACCAGAGAAGGAACGTGTTAGCATATCTCCCTTACAACATAGACCAGAGAAGGAACGTGTTAGCATATCTCCCATACAACATAGACCAGAGAAGGAACGTGTTAGCATATCTCCCTTACAACTGGGACCAGAGAAGGAACGTGTTAGCATATCTCCCTTACAACAGAGACCAGTGAAGGAGCATGTTAGCATATCTCCCTTACAACAGAGACCAGTGAAGGAGCATGTTAGCATATCTCCCTTACAACATAGACCAGAGAAGGAACATGTTAGCATATCTCCCTTACAACAGAGACCAGTGAAGGAACGTGTTAGCATATCTCCCTTACAACAGAGACCAGTGAAGGAGCATGTTAGCATATCTCCCTTACAACAGGGACCAGAGAAGGAACGTGTTAGCATATCTCCCTTACAACATAGACCAGAGAAGGAACGTGTTAGCATATCTCCCTTACAACAGGGACCAGAGAAGGAACATGCTAGCATATCTCACTTACAACAGTGACCAGAGAAGGAACATGCTAGCATATCTCCCATACAACATAGACCAGAGAAGGAACGTGTTAGCATATCTCCCTTACAACTGGGACCAGAGAAGGAACGTGTTAGCATATCTCCCTTACAACAGAGACCAGTGAAGGAGCATGTTAGCATATCTCCCTTACAACAGGGACCAGAGAAGGAACGTGTTAGCATATCTCCCTTACAACAGAGACCAGAGAAGGCACATTCTAGCATATCTCCCTTACAACAGGGACCAGAGAAGGAACATGCTAGCATATCTCACTTACAACAGAGACCAGAGAAGGAACATGCTAGCATATCTCCCATACAACAGTGACCAGAGAAGGAACATGCTAGCATATCTCCCTTACAACAGAGACCAGAGAAGGAACATGCTAGCATATCTCCCTTACAACAGGGACCAGAGAAGGAACAAGCTAGCATATCTCACTTACAACAGTGACCAGAGAAGGAACATGCTAGCATATCTCCCATACAACAGTGACCAGAGAAGGAACATGCTAGCATATCTCACTTACAACAGAGACCAGAGAAGGAACATGCTAGCATATCTCACTTACAACAGAGACCAGAGAAGGAACATGCTAGCATATCTCCCTTACAACAGTGACCAGAGAAAGAACATGCTAGCACACAGCTTCAGGGAAACTTCAACGGGTTTGGACAAGCTACCGCTAATAGGTACCATTTTCTACAGCTGTGACACAGTATGTACACAAGCAGGCGAGGATATTGTGCATGTGTGTGTGTGTGTGCGTGTGTCTGTGCGTGTGCGTGCGTGCGTGCGTGCGTGTGTGCGTGCGTGTACATTTATGAAAGGTGATGCAGTATATGCTGAGTAATCTCTCATGTTGAAATTCTGGGACAACACTTTTTTTATGCTCAAGGTGGATGTTTTTAAATGGTTGGCACAGAATAAATCATATTTATAACTGATTCTATTAAACCAATATTCGTAGACATGAATGTTTGGCAAGACTGGACCATTTTTCCTGCTTGTGCATGTCTTAATGATGGCTGTTGTCTTTGTTCAAATATTTAACTTGGAATAAACACTTCCTGCTTTTCCAACGCCAACAATCAAATATGGTGCCTTGCAGTAAAAACACAAAGGAATTCTGCTTATTTTCACAACCAATTTTTTTACATGAAAAAAGAACGAGGTTGGGAGGTGGAAACCTGTTCATTTCTGCTCTGACACTTTATTTACGAGAGAGTAAAAAACAGAAGTAACATAATTAAAAAAGACTAGGAGTAAGAGAAACACGGATAGCTGCCAAAAAATAAATATATGCATTTACAATAAAAAAATCAACATGTTTCCCCATTAACCACAGCTGGTCCGCGTCACGTTTACAAGGCCTGTGTTGTCCACTGGCCCGCGTCACGTTTACAAGGCCTGTGTTGTCCACTGGCCCGCATCACGTTTACAAGGCCTGTGTTGTCCACTGGCCCGCGTCACGTTTACAAGGCCTGTGTTGTCCACTGGCCCGCATCACGTTAACAAGGCCTGAGGCTAATTCACATGCTGTCATGTAGGTTGGTGCGACCGCATAATTCAATAAGTAGTAAAAAAAAGAACCGATGATGTTCATACTGTTTATTACGCAGACACTGACCATGGGTCGATCACAGGGAGGGAGTGCCTCCATGGTTATAATGCTTCATACTGTTTATTACGCAGACACTGACCATGGGTTGATCACAGGGAGGGAGCGCTTCCATGCTTATAATGCTTCATACTGTTTATTACACAGACACTGACCATGGGTCGATCACAGGGAGGGAGTGCCTCCATGGTTATAATGCTTCATACTGTTTATTACGCAGACACTGACCATGGGTTGATCACAGGGAGGGAGCGCTTCCATGCTTATAATGCTTCATACTGTTTATTACACAGACACTGACCATGGGTCGATCACAGGGAGGGAGTGCCTCCATGTTTATAATGCTTCATACTGTTTATTACGCAGATACTGCACATGGGTCGATCACAGGGAGGGAGCGCCTCCATGCTTATAATGCTTCATACTGTGCATTACGCAGAGACTGACCATGGGTCGATCACAGAAAGGAAGCGCCTCCATGCTTATAATGCTTCATACTGTTTATTACGCAGATACTGACCATGGGTCAATCACAGGGAGGGAGCGCCTCCATGCTTATAATGCTTCATACTGTCTATTACGCAGAGACTGATCATGGGTCGATCACAGGGAGGGAGCGCCTCCATGCTTATAATGCTTCATACTGTGCATTACGCAGAGACTGATCATGGGTCGATCACAGGGAGGGAGCGCCTCCATGCTTATAATGCTTCATACTGTCTATTACGCAGAGACTGATCATGGGTCGATCACAGGGAGGGAGCGCCTCCATGCTTATAATGCTTCATACTGTCTATTACGCAGAGACTGATCATGGGTCGATCACAGGGAGGGAGCGCCTCCATGCTTATAATGCTTCATACTGTCTATTACGCAGAGACTGATCATGGGTCGATCACAGGGAGGGAGTGCCTCCATGCTTACTGTGCATTATACAGAGACTGGCCAGAGTCTTCATGCTTATAATGCGTATAGTAGAAAGTGATAAAAGAATAATTAATGAGGATGCAATACGCTGATTGCCACAGAAAACCATATTCATATTCACCGGCGACTGGTGACAAATGTGCGTGCTCATACTTCCTCAAAACCCTGACGCTAACTCAACATGTCTGAACCGTTCACCGGACCCCTGAGAACCAACTTAACATGTCAAAACCATTCACCGGACCCCTGAGAACCAACTCAACATGTCTGAATCGTTCACCGGACCCCTGAGAATACTCAACTCTGGAGAACCAACTCAACATGTCTGAACCGTTCACCGGACCCCTGAGAACGCTCACCTCTGGAGAACCAACTCAACATGTCTGAACCGTTCACCGGACCCCTGAGAATGCTCACCTCTGGAGAACCAACTCAACATGTCTGAACCGTTCACCGGGCCCCTGAGAACGCTCACCTCTGGAGAACCAACTCAACATGTCTGAACCGTTCACCGGACCCCTGAGAACCAACTTAACATGTCTAAACCATTCACTGGACCCCTGAGAACCAACTCAACATGTCTGAATCGTTCACCGGACCCCTGAGAATGCTCACCTCTGGAGAACCAACTCAACATGTCTGAACCGTTCACCGGACCCCTGAGAACCAACTTAACATGTCTGAACCGTTCACCGGACCCCTGAGAACGCTCACCTCTGGAGAACCAACTCAACATGTCTGAACCGTTCACCGGACCCCTGAGAACCAACACAACATGTCTAAACCGTTCACCGGACCCCTGAGAACCAACTCAACATGTCTGAATCGTTCACCGGACCCCTGAGAACCAACTCAACATGTCTGAACCGTTCACCGGACCCCTGAGAACCAACACAACATGTCTAAACCATTCACCGGACCCCTGAGAACCAACTTAACATGTCTGAATCGTTCACCGGACCCCTGAGAATGCTCACCTCTGGAGAACCAACTCAACATGTCTGAACCGTTCACCGGGCCCCTGAGAACGCTCACCTCTGGAGAACCAACTCAACATGTCTGAACCGTTCACCGGACCCCTGAGAACCAACTTAACATGTCTAAACCATTCACTGGACCCCTGAGAACCAACTCAACATGTCTGAATCGTTCACCGGACCCCTGAGAATGCTCACCTCTGGAGAACCAACTCAACATGTCTGAACCGTTCACCGGACCCCTGAGAATGCTCACCTCTGGAGAACCAACTCAACATGTCTGAACCGTTCACCGGACCCCTGAGAACCAACTTAACATGTCTGAACCGTTCACCGGACCCCTGAGAATGCTCACCTCTGGAGAACCAACTCAACATGTCTGAACCGTTCACCGGACCCCTGAGAACCAACTTAACATGTCTGAACCGTTCACCGTACCCCTGAGAACGCTCACCTCTGGAGAACCAACTCAACATGTCTGAACCGTTCACCGGACCCCTGAGAACCAACTTAACATGTCTGAACCGTTCACCGGACCCCTGAGAACGCTCACCTCTGGAGAACCAACTCAACATGTCTGAACCGTTAACCGGACCCCTGAGAACCAACTCAACATGTCTGAATCGTTCACCGGACCCCTGATAATACTCAACTCTGGAGAACCAACTCAACATGTCTAAACCATTCACTGGACCCCTGAGAACCAACTCAACATGTCTGAATCGTTCACCGGACCCCTGAGAATGCTCACCTCTGGAGAACCAACTCAACATGTCTGAACCGTTCACCGGGCCCCTGAGAACGCTCACCTCTGGAGAACCAACTCTGCAATAATGTACATTGTGTTTATGGAATACTTCCAATGGTTCCTACTTCACAATAAATAATTGAGATATATACATTGATTTATATTAATCGCATGTGTGGTTCTGGATTCTGTCTTCTAGATGAAAATAAAGGTTCAACATTAAGAGATTATATTCTGGTTAAATAGGTCTGTAATCATTTATGAAGCTGGTAGGCTGTAGCCTGTCCCTGCATCCAAGCCATGCATTTAATGAAGAGTGCAGAAAGGTTAACTTGCACTAATTCCAATGTAATGTGAAACAAAGATTAATGTGATGAGGTTTTCAGTCTAACTAGTTCTGGCCAGGAGCGACCATGTGCTGGTACCTTTCAGTGTTTCTCTGAGGAAATGTGGTGTGGCTTTGAATGCTTTGTCATGTAAATTCCTTGGATGGATAGAAGAAGCGCAAGTTACATTAACCTGCTCCATTAATCATCCAACAGGCAGTAGTTTAGGCATTAATACATTGTGTGCCAATTTATATATATTTAAAAAATTTGTTCTGTTTAAAAGGTATGTGTAAAGAAAATGGTTATGATGAGACTACGCTCACATGACATAATTGACAATCTGATTTTATTAAATAACCCTTTTCACATTAACATATAAATCTGGATTTATAATTTATTGCCAGAAATCCATGGGATGATGGGCGGGGTTGACTAAGATTTCTCAACGATGACCCTTCTGTTCTTGCCTCACATTGCATCATGGTTAATGCATTGCTTCATGTTAAATGTAGTGCATTGCATTGTGGTAATAGCAGAGATGCTCTTGAGCACGAGTCTGAATATGTGAATGACACGGACACGATGCATTTAGATGGGTCAATGAGCATAGTTGTGTGTGGCACAGTCTATGGTCTGTGTTCTTTTACTCTCCTCTTTTGAACGAGGCCTAGAGGTGCTGGAGAATCAGCAGAGTATCGAGTGATGACTTGCTGGTGCTTAATGTAAACATGAGTGATACGACATTAATGGTGTAAATACCCATAGGGACTAGCCCTGTAGAACCTGAACATACATCCTGTGTGAACTGGCTCCCCTTAGCAGAATAAAACACTGATTATTTAGCTTTTTATTATTTAGCTTTTTCCCCGTGCCCTTTTTCCACCAATCTTGGAGTCTTACAAAGAAAGCATGCCCAATACTGGCATCATTTATCAGAGAGTGAAACAGCAGAGGAAGGACCTGTCAGGTCTAAAATGACACAGAGAGTGAAACGGCAGAGGAAGGACCTGTCAGGCCTAAAATGACTTTTTCACTCTATTGGCAGGGTGAAGTGGAAAGTAGCATGACGGTGATGCATTCTGACAGGGCTTGGTGACTGGCATTAAAACAATTCTACTCAGGTCTACAAATATAAATCTTTTTTTCTCTCTCTCTCTCTGTCCAAACAAAAAAAATAGCATTTGAGAACAAGTGTAAAGGAAACATAGTGCTTCCTCTGTTTCCAGCTACGGCCATTACTCGGTAAAGATCCTCATGTCTGGGGAAGCAGACCACTTGATTACGCGTGGCCATATCAACCATCATTAAAAAGGCAGACTCTAATGTTCCAATTAAATCCCATAATATAGCTCTGCACTGCATCAGACTGTGGCGCTGGCATTGGGCCGTCCTCTTCTTACATTCGCCAAACTCAACGAGCGCCTGAAACAGACCATAACCTGCTTTTGAAGTATGATTCCTGGATACTCCACAATTCTATAGCACACTTCAAAGACACGGTAACCATGGAGCCCAGGATCAGCTGTCTGAAATGGACAGAGCCAGAAGTATTTTATTTTATTTTTTTTGAGGTCTTCCAATATTCGTGTGTTTTTCTATAACCACCCATGCCGCAACGTGAGTGCTATGTAGGCACCATGTGGTATCAAAACCATTTCTCATCAGAATGTCCCTTATATCAGACACAACGTCATACTTTCAAGATGCTTTGCTGGTCTGAATCTCTACCATGCCAAAAATGCCCTTTTTGTAAGTCAGTTTGGCTAAAACGGCAAACACTAATACGTACAATTATGCTCCGTGTGGAACTCGGGATAAACCTGTAATTTAGGTCTCTACTGGAAATCAGATTAAATACACATAATGACAGGAAATCTCAGGAAGATTAACGCAGATATGTTATGGTATTTATAAGCATTTCTGGGTTGTGTTCAAATTGGCAGTTATTAACGAGGAACTGTGAACTCCTTTCAGGTAAAGGCAAGAGCCACGGTGTTATTCAAGACGTTTTTGCTCAATTACCCTAAAATTATTTCCTCTGGAACATTTGGCAGTTAGGATAGCAAATCCTATTTATGGAAGCTACAGTGTGTACGAAATATCTAACACACTTCACATCTGAATGATTCCCATTTTAAAACTTTATCTTTATTCCAATTCAGTGGAATGCAAAGGGAACGATAAAATACTCAGTATTCAAACAGCATTTGTCCTTTGCTGGCCTTGTTTTAAATCAACTTTGACTTACAAGCAAGTGTTACACTTTTTTTTTTCCCACAATCTCAGTTTGGCAAATTAGCTTTAGTGATTCCTGAACCTTTCCACTTTGAATAAATGTAAAACAAATTGCTTTTTATTGTTACTCAAAGTTAAGGACAGATGTTGATTGAATCAACAAAAAAGTATTTGACAGCAGTTTTCCAACACATTTTAAAAGTTAGACATTATGAAAGTAAAGAGAAGGCAGTAATTAGTAATGATGGACAGGTTGAAATCGCTCTTGTACATTTTTTGGCCGCAGGCTGATTGACTGTAGGCCCATGGAGGCCTAAATGCAGCCCTATACTTTGTGGCTGCATGTAATCGAATCTAAAGCACTCATTTAAATGAAACAGCAGGGACGCTGTTCGCAACTCTGTTCATGTGCAACGGATCAACGTTTCATCTGTGTCACGGCCATAAAATATCTCCCCTCTGTAGTTTGTCTATTGTCACTTTTCCCACCGATTCTTCATGGACGCGTACACAAATGGAGCCGCTACAGAACGTCACAACCTCAATGCTGCCCAATGCGTGAATTCATTCTCCCAAAAACCCCCCTCAAACCCCCCTTATTCAATAAATTTCCAGACAAATTTCTTACAATTTGTCCCCATACCTCCTTGTAAAATCCTCTATCTGTCATTGACTCCTGTACATATTTACTGTAAAACTTCAGCTAAGAAAATGCCCCTACATTTAGGGTTAAATCCCCCAGTTGGGCAACCCTGAACAACCTGTGCATTTTTCCCAACTTGGCTGACTGTACAGTATTTAACGTAAACTGAACTAAAGCGACCGTGATGGTAGCGCTGGGACGTGGTCTTAAATCAGCCGCTGGGCGCGACTCAGACGCCCGTGTGACAGCGCTGAAGCTGACGCTGAAAACAGACAGAGGAATGTGAGCAGCGCGCGACGGCGCTGTGGCCGAGCTCGGCGTTTACGAGGAGCAGACACGAACCCACTAATGCCCTCACACTCAACCCTGTGTGCGCGCTCCCCCTAACTCACCATGACCCCGTAAAATCCCAGAACCCGTTAATGCCCTCACACTGGAGATGTCCAACCCTGCGTGCGCGCTCCCCCTAATTCACCATGACCCCGTAAAAACCCAGAACCCGCTAATGCCCTCACACTGGAGATGTCAAACCCAGAACCCGCTAACGCCCTCACACTGGAGATGTCAAACCCAGAACCCGCTAATGCCCTCACACTGGAGATGTTAAACCCAGAACCCGCTAACGCCCTCACACTGGAGATGTCAAACCCAGAACCCGCTAATGCCCTCACACTGGAGATGTCAAACCCAGAACCCGCTAATGCCCTCGCACTGGAGATGTCAAACCCAGAACCCGCTAATGCCCTCACACTGGAGATGTTAAACCCTGCGTGCGCGCTCCCAGCTCTGAAATGAGATACATCCTGTTGCGCGAGCACTCTGGCGAATGAAAGCAGCCCGGCGGCGTCCGATATACGCGGGCTTTAGCGGTAGCAAACAGTGTGGAAAGCTCTGCATCTTGAGTGAATTTGCAAAGTGTGACATGGAGGGTGGGGTTGTTTCTCCTTTATTAAAAACACAAGTGTGGATGCTACAGTGAAATGGTCTGAAGTGGGTTTAAACACACATTGTAGGGAGCTTTCTGAGGACGGTACCTCGACCAAACCAGATGGCAAGAGGTGAGGGCAAGTGAGGTTTTATGTATTCCTTTCAGCACTAAAACATTCAATAGAACTGGCCAGTAAACCCTCTCACGTATATGGAAACTGAGCAAAAACTGTCCTAGACGCACTTGAATTGTGACCCCTGTATTGGGATACGTGTGGTATCGCGAAGCGCCTGACACTACCCGCCCCTACTTCAAACACCATCCTGTAACATCCCAGGGGTATTTCCTGAGCTCAGGAAAATGCTTAATGTTTACAACGACAGTGACTTTATGTGAAACAGAGCCTGAGATTATGAGCCGTTTTTAATTACACGTTGCCCTTAACCGCGATGCACATTCGTAGCTCCCAAGAGAGCCCGAGTTATTCCTGGAAAACCGGGAAGGGGAGCGCAAGGCATGCTGTTTCAACTCATAATCTGTACATGTATGTCTATGATTAACTTCACTGCCAGTGATTACAGTTAAGAGTATCAACCAATCACATGCATGGGTGAGGAGAGGCCTTCAACCTGGCAACAGGTCCTTCAGACTGACTGCCTTTTTTAACAAACAAAATAAGCCTCAATAACAATTTACAACAACAACAACAAAATATCTTGCTTTCTCTTTCTCCCTCTCAGTCTCTGTCTCAGTCTCTGTTTCTGTCTCTCTCTCACTCACTCACTCACTCTCTCTCTCACTCACTCACTCACTCACTCACTCACACACACACACACACACACACACACACACACACACACACACACACACACACAAAAACACACTGACAGGAAAGTAACAGGTGAGCACACAGGCAAGAATGTTATGCGATGAACACTCAGATCACCGACTCCTGAAGTCTTAAGAAAACCCAAATCAAAGACCAGTCATCCTCCCACCTTCATCACATGATAACATTTCATTCCACATGACTGATGTGTAATTGAGTGAACTGGATACACTGCCTGGCCAAAGAAAAGTTGCCGTTGCACCCGTCATGCATAGTGCTCACTGTACAAGCTTCTGGAGGCAGTGTTATGATCTGGGGTTGCTTTAATTGGTCAGGTCTAGGCTCAGCAACATTATGCAGCAATAAAATGAAGTCAGCTGAGGACCTGAATGTACTGAATGACCAGGTTATCCCATCAATGGGCTGATCCCACCAGAGGTCACCAGAGGTCACCAGAGTCCTGACCTTAACCCCATTGAAAGTCTTCACACTGGGATGTGCTGGAAAAGACTTTATGGAGTGGTTCGACTCCTGTCGTCAATACAATACAAAAAATGTAGGACGGAAATAAATGTTGTGACGTTGCATAAGGTTGTCGAAACAATGCCACAACGAATGCGCGCCATAATAAAAGCTAAAGGCTATAAAAGCTCCAAATAAATATTAGAGTGTGCGACTTTTTTTTTGGCCAGGCAGTGTATGTTGCTTCTATATGACTTCCCTGTTCCCAGAAACCCGGCACAACAGCTGGCCGAGGGAAACAATAACCTGCACATGCAGATTTATTTCCCTGTCTGTTTCTACGGTGATACAAATACATCTTCAGCTGCGAGATTTAATGAGGCCACGAGGGGAGATCTTGAAACAGGCATTCATCAACAGAATCGCACGGCTACAGCGTTAAGTGTTATGCTGTTAGATTATTTTCTGGCAAAAAAAAAAAGAAATTAATTTGCAGGAATTTTCAGAAGTCTGAGTGTCACAATCAGAAAATAAACACAGGAAGTGATGTGTTCTTATTTCCCCGCAACTATTGCCTTCTGTTCTTATTCTGCGGTTTTGCTTTCCAACGCATTGTTTTTTTCTTTACAGCAGTTAGGACTGACACAAATCGCTAGGACCTATCCAACCAGAGATTAGCCAGCGGGTTTGATACCATCCTTACCCCCCATATGTTCATTATGGCCCCTCCTCTAAGCAGCATGGCCAATCAAGTAATCCCAGGACCTAAATACAGAGAGCGATTACAGTGAGGCCCGATGACATCAGCGGAGGAAAGAGAAAATGGATGACTATCAGAGCAGGGGATGCCAGATTGGACAAACAACTACGTCTCAATCCCTTTCAGCCCAAGAAGAACGATTTCTCTCTGTATTTCACCCTACTTTACATTTCATTTGCATTCCCGCTAGATCAAGCATACTCAAATCTGGCCTGAAAACGCACATTAGTACTACTGTGTGAAGATATACATTGAGTTGCATGCTTTGCTTGTGCAGATATAGCCATAGCTATGTCTTTGCCCAGAGACACTCAAATCTGTCACGGTCAGTAGTACTGGCCTTTTTTTCTTATGCCTGATAGTCTATAGTCCAATAATGTCAGTGATTGGCCGGAGATGAACTCACCTGCTGCGTCAGGTTTAAATCAGTCCCCGATTAGAGGGGACAAATAGCGACCAGCAGTACCACTGGCCCCGGGGCCACATTTGAGTATCCATGCTCTAGATAGTTTGGTGGTATTTTAGTGCATTAAGGTACCTATCATGACAAGTTCAAACTTTAATTTAAAGAATGAGAAATGTTGAGGCCATCTTAGGAATGAAAATATAGGCATGTGTTCTCTCTCCATAGCCGAAAAACCTCTCCTTGGAAACGTGCCAGTCGAAGTCCAATATCCCCACACAAATAAAAACGTAATGTGAGAAGGTGGATATTGGTCAACATTTCTTTCACCAATTAAAATGCCTTGTAGACAGTGTGAGACAGACAAAGATAAACTGCCTTGGGGCTGACAGGGAGAATAAATCATGAGCCCTTTGGAAATCGATGCACTTTAAGCGATCGTTTGGGCTTCCAAACCTCATATAAGTAGGGGGGAATGTCACATTGGTTTCAAACATATATTTTTCTTCCTGCACATTCTCCAAGATTTCTAATGAACACATTTCCTGTGCTCTCTATGGTTCACGGTTTCTCTTCGGCCACAATTGAATCAAATTGGTAGAAACTGCATGTGCCAAAACACAAAGTGCTCTTTTTCCCACAGAGCTAGAGCTTCTGTCAAAGGCTAGTTGTGTTTGTCCCACGGCTCGCAGCGATAGCGTGCTCAGGGCACAGGGCGTGGAGTGTTGGCTTGATAAGACGTACCAATCTGTTCCCCTGGCATCTTTGCTCAGCCTTCACCTGCCAGTGTACTTGTATCCTTATATACCCTTAGATTACAAATACTGTACATGAGGGAAGCCAGAAACCTGCTCGGCACGGCACGGCACGGCACGGCACAGCACAGCTAGCCGACACACAAAGCCAGGAAATATCTGTCATGTTTGATTCTCCCAGCCAATCAGAAAGCTTATAGGTTGTTTTTGCAGCCAATCGTGGGGTGGCAATGCTTCCACTAAAACAAGAATGGCGCGTAATGGCATCACGGCCAATTAGAATAAGAAGAAGAAGAAGTCTGTATATAGCACCTTTCACAGTAAAAGGGGGAGGAGCTTATATAAGACGCAGCCAATAGGCAGCCCTCACCTGAGTGAGATGCAGCAGCGGTGCGTCTCCCAGGTAACCTGATACAAAATGTATCTTAGAACAGAAACCTTTCAATAGCTGTCCTTATATTGGTGGTCCGTCAGACAGACAGGAAGGTAGGCAGGCAGGCAGGCAGGCAGGCAGACATGCATGCAGCCAGGCGGACAGACAGGCAGACAGACAGACAGGCAGGCAGGTGGACAGAAAGACAGGCAGGCAGACAGACAGACAGGTAAACAGACAGAAAGACAGACAGACAGACAGACAGACAGGCAGGCAGGCAGGCAGACAGACAGACAGACAGACAGGCAGGCCGGGGATGATTTATTGCTGGTTTAAGGCCCTGAGGAGGCCTTGCTTTAAAGACTGAAGCAGGCGCGCACACTCAGACATGCACTCGACGCTCAGACAGCACCACCGGTCTCCCCGGGGCGGGTGATGGATGGCGGCCGGCAGACGAGGCAGAGGGCAGGAGCGTTAGCGGGAACGGAGCGGCCCGTTTAACCGCAGCCCTCCAGGGACAACCTCATTGTTCGGGGGTTTAGCTCCAGATTTGTCACCCCTGTCAGACCCATTAGCTACAGTAACCGCCAAACGCGCGAGGCGTCCGCAGAGGGCCAAGCATCCGCGGGCCACAAATCACACCTGTTTAAGAGATGAAAGGACAAGCGCCATTCAATCAGCAGCCGACCAGAGCCCTCGGAACGGTGCTGACACCACGCACATTCCGAGCCGCTGGGCGCTATACACGGCAGCGCCGCGAGACGCTACAAAGCGCTCAGCACCGGCTCTGCCATAACTGCAATTAAGTGGGATCTTGTATGAGCAAGTTGTAAAAAGTTCAGCATGTAGCAGTAAAACTTTAAACAGGACGTGGAACATGGTGAATATGTTTTTTAAAATACTTAAAATAACTGTTAATGCACTTTTAAAAATACTGTATTATTTTCCCTGAAACTTATGACTGGTTTGACCTGGAAGCATATGTCTTTAAACTAAGCAAAACCGGTGAAATGTATGCAACATATTTACATATGCATTGCATTATTGTATACATTACAGAGCAAATCTGAACAAATGTACAATATACTAAACTGTACAGAACTGTTTTAATGAAGGTCCACAAAGGCAGTATTAATGCTTCACAAAAGATAAACACAGGAAACGTATTGAACTGCCGTACACTTTTGTTAACTTCACACAAGAATGACCTCCAGAAGATATTTTACATGTCTGTGCACAGATGTCCCTGACACAGTCATTCCACTGAAAGGTGTAAAACAGAGCGTGTAAAACAGAGTGTGTAATCTGTTCTGTAACCCGGGAAAGCATGAGGTCGCGGTAAATAAGAGGGAAGACTGGCGGTCGGGCGTGTTGTTATTTTCCAGTCGAGTGACTGGTCAGTGGGAGAGCAGGGATTCCAGGCATATTTGTGGAGCAAGCTCTCACCGGCAGCAGAGTTAGCGGCGTGGCGCGGCATGTCGTCTTACCTGATACACGGCGGTGGCCATCGTCGCTTTCTCCCAGCTCTACCCACGCATTCCGTCCTGGGCGAGCGTCGCCCCGGGAACCGTCTTCTGCCGGAGGAGCGCGGATAACAACCGCGACAGACTCTCTCTCCGTGCGCACGCCGTGTCTCACGAGCAAAACAGCGAGGGTAATCCAGGGAACGGAGGTGTGTGTGTATACGAGTGTGTGTGTGTGTGTCTCTGTTTCAGCGGGCTCCAGGCTCCCACCTCTGTCTCGTCTCTTCCCCTCTCTTTCTCTCTCTCTCTCTCTCTCTCTCTCCAGCCAGGAAATAAAGGAATATATTCTATATATGGCCAAGAGCAGGAGGCTGAGTTCAGTCCTAGCACCCAAATCCTGAGAAGCACACAGAACTCTTTTTCTCTCTCTCTCATTTACTCTCTCTCGCTTTCTCTCTCTCTCACTTACTCTCCCCCCTCCCATCCTTCTCTCTCTCTCTCGCTCTCTCTCTCTCTCTCCTTCCCCTTCTCCCCCTCCCTCTTCCGCTCTCTCACGATGTGCATGTACTGTATTTGGTGCTGAGAGGAAAGCCGCTAAGATTTCAAAAAAGCACAAGGGCTGAGCTTGGGTCTGTCAGACAGTACGCAAAGCCAGCTTCCGCAGAAACGCTGTCCCCATTCTTTCCCCCGCAGCACGGCAGTCCGTGGTGGGGAAGGACTAAGAGCAGCCCAGAGTGCCGTTGACCGTCCGCGACCCCACCGCCAGGTCACCGCCAGCCCGTACGCGAGGCGGCGAGGCTTCGTTCACGGTGAAGCGCGCTCATTAGCAAACGAACAAAGCTTCCAAATCGCTCATCTGTAATCCCATTAACGGCCCAATCTCCTAAACCCATTCAATAATACAAGGAAGGATATCGATCTTTAAAGAAAAGCTCAATTGAAAATGGCTTGTACTCTATCTGGAAGGCATTGTGTGACATGCAACCATGCAACCATACAAAAAATGATTAAATCTGCCAAATGTTTCAAGCTGAGACAAAGCGTGAACGCTCACTCGCTGTAAATCACCAGCACACCCAAGCACACTCAGTTCTCAGGCTCATAAAAAATGCCTTCATCTCACAGGGCCTTGGGGTTAAAAGCAAACTCCACAATTTAATTTCTCACTGTGATCTTAAACGTCCGTACCTGTGTGTGTACCTGTTTCCTTTGATCACACTCACTGTATAGGGACTGAACACTCATAACACAAAAGGCGGGAGATAAGATTTACAAATGAGTACATCAACTAGAAACAAGAAGGAAGGCAGTCAAGCTGTGGCAGAGATTTACTCCAATAGGACAGCCTACTTGTGAACTGCTGTCAAACACTTTCTGTTAAATAAACGTGGATAACTGCAGCTATAATTCACTGGTGTAAAGAGGAGAAAGCTAACAAAAGCAAAAGATATATATAAAAAGGAACTCTTTCCCTTTGAGGAGAGAGGTTCCCTGGACCATGCTGCTGTCCTGGCTCTTTGAAGCACCGTGTTTGAGGAGAGAGGTTCCCTGGACCATGCTGCTGTCCTGGCTCTTTGAAGCACCGTGTGGCCTGTGTTGAGCCCAGGAGATGGGTGTGTTCACATTTCTCCCTCCAACTGTCTGCCCTGAACCCCCCCTTCACACACCGTCATAGAACGGTACCTTCCATAAAAAGGTCACAGACGACCTGTTCCTGCCAGCGGTTGCTTCGTAAAACTACCCACCCAACATAAAATTGCTTTTCCATGTCGTGGAAACGTTGAGACATTTTCACCATAACGTTGCAGTAACGTCGCATGCTTGCCAGTAATAAGCGTGCTCTCCTCTTGGTAACACTGTGCCATGTTGTTATTGGGAATGTATTTCCACACTGTTTGTGCACACATATAATGAGCCTTGTTAATAACAGGGACAGTAAAAGCACCATGTTAACTTTTCCATTGTGGCCAATGGAAACAATTGCATTTATTTTTGTTTTGTCTTGTGAAACAGAGGTTGTTTTCATCATAACGAGATGGCCCCTGTGGCCATGGTAACCAGCTGTTAGCATGCTGTGAGATGTTTGATTGGGTATTAATGACAAGCTGGGAGAATGGGCGGGTCTCCAGGGCTGAATGGTAGGTTGTGGAAGGAACATGAGTGCCCATGTTGGGTAATACACACCTCCTCTGATCCCTGCCCTAGTCTATGTTCTGTGTTCATACTGCTGAACCAATTCAGGAGAGTTTAAGGCAGATCCACAGGTCTGTGTTCATACAGCTGAACAGATTCAGGAGAGTTGAAGGCAGATCCACAGGTCTGTGTTCATACAGCTGAACAGATTCAGGAGAGTTGAAGGCAGATCCACAGGTCTGTGTTCATACTGCTGAACAGATTCAAGAGAGTTGAAGGCAGATCCACAGGTCTGTGTTCATACTGCTGAACAGATTCAGGAGAGTTGAAGGCAGATCCACAGGTCTGTGTTCATACAGCTGAACCGATTCAGGAGAGTTGAAGGCAGATCCATAGGTCTGTGTTCATACAGCTGAACAGATTCAAGAGAGTTGAAGGCAGACTTTTTTCACTGACCTTTATTGAACTATAAGTCAAACAGCGAGAAAGAGAAGCTCATTCCAGGCATTCTTAAAGTGAAGCTACATCAGAAGGGTCACATGATTCCTTGCATCCTGCACTGACACGCACCAGCCAATCAGAGCCCTCCGTGACGGAGCTTGCAAAGTGAACAGCCTGGCAGGTGGCTTATCGCGCAAGGACAGCCCCAAATTAGACTTACCACGAAGCGTAACCTGGGGCCAGCGATCATGGCGCCGAGCTCTCACACACTGCGACGAGCTGCACCATCACCGTACTCTCCCTGTGCTCTCACACACTGCGACGAGCTGCACCGTCACCGTACTCTCCCTGCGCTCTCACACACTGCGACGAGCTGCACCGCACCGTACTCTCCCTGCGCTCTCACACACTGCGACGAGCTGCACCGCACCGTACTCTCCCTGCGCTCTCACACACTGCGACGAGCTGCACCATCACCGTACTCTCCCTGCGCTCTCACACACTGCGACGAGCTGCACCGCACCGCTCAGGAGGAGTACTCTCCCTGCACAGCCCTTTCTCTCAGGACCAATGGCGTACCACCCTGCAGGGCTGCAGTGCCAATCACACTGAAACCGCGTCCTCCCTCTCAGGGCCAATGGCGTACCACCCTGCAGGGTGGCAGTGCTCATCACTCAATAAAGACCAATGACGGCTAATTCCAGCAATGCTGTGGTTGAGATGCAACCTTACGTTTCTGAACCAATCAGAAGGCTTCATGGTTCAAACCGAAACACAAGGATCGGTTTAGATGAGTAAATTAGTAGCATTTAGCAGTGCTGTTAGTTTGGCTGTCCCTCATCACTGACGAGAGGAGAAAAGCCATGAGCTTGGCCCGTATGTTCAAGTAGACCAAGTTAACTAGTGCAGCTTCTCCTGTCAAAACAGGCACATGTGTACGGACGTTTCGCTCTCAGCGTGGGAGAACGTGACCTGCCACAGAGCAGTGGACCGAAGGGTGAAACGCATTCCACTGACACACAGAGCTACCGACCATACAGTCTGTTCAAGAGAATAAATAAACACTCGGAGGGAGAACGTTCTGGATTCAGTGTAACAGCGGTGGTTGGGCAGTTTGTTGAAGAGGGAGAACGTTCTGGATTCAGTGTAACAGCGGTGGTTGGGCAGTTTGTTGAAGAGGGAGAACGTTCTGGATTCAGTGTAACAGCG
This sequence comes from Ilyophis sp. 1 JC-2022, assembly GCA_022702515.1. NCBI lineage: Eukaryota > Metazoa > Chordata > Actinopteri > Anguilliformes > Synaphobranchidae > Ilyophis > Ilyophis sp. 1 JC-2022. The sequence continues at coordinate 1,185,596 of CM040398.1, read as the reverse complement.
GTGGTTGGGCAGTTTGTTGAAGAGGGAGAACGTTCTGGATTCAGTGTAACAGCAGTGGTTGGGCAGTTTGTTGAAGAGGGAGAATGTTCTGGATTCAGTGTAACAGCGGTGGTTGGGCAGTTTGTTGAAGAGGGAGAATGTTCTGGATTCAGTGTAACAGCAGTGGTTGGGCAGTTTGTTGAAGAGGGAGAACGTTCTGGATTCAGTGTAACAGCGGTGGTTGGGCAGTTTGTTGAGAAGGGAGAATGTTCTGGATTCAGTGTAACAGCAGTGGTTGGGCAGTTTGTTGAAGAGGGAGAACGTTCTGGATTCAGTGTAACAGCAGTGGTTGGGCAGTTTGTTGAAGAGGGAGAACGTTCTGGATTCAGTGTAACAGCGGTGGTTGGGCAGTTTGTTGAAGAGGGAGAACGTTCTGGATTCAGTGTAACAGCAGTGGTTGGGCAGTTTGTTGAAGAGGGAGAACGTTCTGGATTCAGTGTAACAGCGGTGGTTGGGCAGTTTGTTGAAGAGGGAGAATGTTCTGGATTCAGTGTAACAGCAGTGGTTGGGCAGTTTGTTGAAGAGGGAGAATGTTCTGGATTCAGTGTAACAGCAGTGGTTGGGCAGTTTGTTGAAGAGGGAGAATGTTCTGGATTCAGTGGAAAAGCGATGGTTGTGCAAACTGTGTTGTGGAGGTGAAATAGCACAACGGTCAGAGTGGTGGTATCGGGGTCTCCAGCCAGCAGTAAGAAGCTGTAGGAATTATGCTGATTAATAAATCATGTTATTGTGGAAACAGGTGGGTGACTGAAACACACACACACACACACACATGCGGAGACAGGTGGGGTACTGAAACACACACACACATGAAGTCAGGTGGGTTACTGAAGCACACACACGTGGAAACAGGTGGGTTACTGAACCACACACACACACACACACACACATGCGGAGACAGGTGGGTTACTGAAAGACACACACACACATGAAGACAGGTGGGTTACTGAAACACACACACACACACACACACACACACATAAACAGGCAGGTTACTGAAACAGCAGCGGCTAAGTTTCCTCCAGATTCTACTAAGGATTGGGGGGGTGAGTCAGGGGCTAATGGCTAATGGCTAACGCACAGCTTTCCCATAACATTCCCTAGTAACAGCATTATGGGCTGTATTAGCCCAGGAGCCTGGAGGACCTGCACAATGTGAGTATTGTGTATAAGGTGCCTGTGAAAACAGGGGCTGTATTCATGGCACATGATCCTTCAGCAACAGATTGTGTTCCATTAATGTAATGGGCGATACACACTCATGCACACACACGCACACACACACACCTGTCCCACACTATAAACACCACTAATCTAATCACAAGCTTGCTTCGATAAGGCTACCTTTTCAGACCAGGAGGAATGAGTGAATTCCGTTTCCTTTCTTCTGAACACAAGTCCAACATGAGCCACTAATGTTTAGCTGATTGGGAGTCCATTATAGACCCTGGCTGCCTCGCTGCTGGGAGATGTTTCTCATGCCTGTGCTTGTGCTGAGGTTTAATAGGCTGCTCCATAATGGAGAGGAGTACATGGATTTAACAGGGTTTACGTTTAGCGATATGAGTCACCTCAGGGCCTTGTTACGTACTGCACATACTTCTCAGTCACGTACAGGTGTCATTCTGCTCTCTGGTGCTCGCTGGCGGAGGTATACACCTCCAGTGTGTGTCTTTCCCACGCACACGCCCGGGAGGAGTCACTGGAAACTAAACAAGGCTGTTTTTATTACTGACCGTCTCCTAGCACAACTGTCTGCTTACAATTAGGCACTGTGTAATCACTCAGTCACTCAGTCACTCAATCACTCAGTCACTCACTCACTCACTCACTCACACACTCTTTCTCTAACTCACTCACTCACGCACTCACACACTCACGCACTCACGCACTCACACACACACACACTCACACACTCACGCATTCTTTCTCTCACTCACTCACTCACTCACTCACTCATGCACTCACTCACGCACTCACTCACTCACTCACTCACGCACTCTTTCTCTCACTCACTCACTCACTCACTCACACACTCACACACTCTTTCTCTAACTCACTCACTCACACACTCTTTCTCTAACTCACTCACTCACTCACTCACTCACTCACTCACTCATGCACTCTTTCACTCACTCACTCACTCTCACTCACACACTAACTCACTCTCTCAATCACTCTCTCAATCACTCTCTCTTTCACGTTCTCACTCACACTTTAACTCACTCACTCACTCTGTATCTTTGCATCTTTCTCAAAGTCAAAGTCTAAATGAGTTATGCGTTATTTGCATGACAAGAGAACGTGTGTTGGTATAGTGGCAAACACGTGTAGGGCATTACCAAATTATAAAGACTCCCCCCCAACCCCTTCCCACACACATACTCACCCCACTTTAAAATAAACAAGAATTTTAACATAGAAAAAAAGAAACCACAGCCTAGGAATTAATGGGGAGTGCAGCCCTCCAGCTCCCTCTCACCCCCCCTTTCTCTCTCTCTCTCTCCTTCGTTCTCACAGGTCCTCGAGGGAGTACTAGCTTGCACTGTTGTTCCCTCAGAATTCTGTTTACATTCCTCCCAGAGTATCTGTCGCTCCAGATCCCCACTCATTTACGTGTTTGCTGCTGTGTCTCCATGCGCTTGGCAGCCTGGATGTAACAGCCAGGGAAAACAGGGTACGCACATCAACGCACCTAGGCTAAAGGCTGTAACGCACAGCAACGCGCTAGGCTAAAGGCTGTAATGCGCAGCAACGCGCTAGGCTAAAGGCTGTAACGCACAGCAACGTGCTAGGCTAAAGGCTGTAATGCGCAGAAACACGCTAGGCTAAATGCTGTAACGCACAGCAAGACACTAGGCTAAAGGCTGTATCACTGACCCAGGGCCTAAACAGGGTACGCACAGCAAAGCGCTAGGCTAAAGGCTGTAACGCACAGCAACACGCTAGGCTAAAGGCTGTATCACTGACCCAGGGCCTAAACAGGGTACGCACAGCAAAGCGCTAGGCTAAAGGCTGTAACGCACAGCAACACGCTAGGCTAAAGGCTGTATCACTGACCCAGGGCCTAAACAGGGTACGCACAGCAAAGCGCTAGGCTAAAGGCTGTAACGCACAGCAACACGCTAGGCTAAAGGCTGTATCACTGACCCAGGGCCTAAACAGGGTACGCACAGCAAAGCGCTAGGCTAAAGGCTGTAACGCACAGCAATGCGCTAGGCTAAAGGCTGTAACGCACAGCAATGCACTAGGCTAAAAGCTGTAATGCACGGCAACACACTAGGCTAAAGACTGTATCACTGACCCAGGGCCTGTATCACAAAGCAGGATTACTGAGTTAGGTGGATAACTGTACTGAGTAAAACTCGGAACACTTCAAAATCTGGAACATGGACTGAAGTAAAAAGAACTGTTCCGGGTTTTACTGAGTGCTGTTATCCAGCTAGCTCAGTAATTCTGCTTGGTCATACAGGCCCCCAAATACACTGATCTACTCGATCAATAACAACACCCTCGTGATCCACTTCAGTTTTCCCAGAGAAACATTCAAGTCACATTATGTTTATTTCAAGAATTGGGAACTTGCCTAGATAAATAAATAAAAATTATTTTGATGTACATTATTGAGGGACGGGCCACTCTTCAGTCTGTCGTGGGGGTACGACAACATGAGGGCGGATGAGAGACTGTGTTTCCTGGTCATCACCTCTGCGTGATGAACAGCAGGCCGGCCGAGCTGGGCCTTATCTCCACCCCCAGGTCATAACCTAAGCAGTGCCGGCCCATCAGTGGGTGGCTGGAGTTACCCAAGCCTTACACAGGACCACAGCTCAATGGCTCATCCCCAAACTAACGACCAGAGACGAAGGCCAGGCCTGGGCTCTTCGTGTGCTTCTCCCCAGGGTGAAGCGGGGACAAACATTTTAAAAACAACATATGAATAAGTTGTGCACATAAATTGTGTAAAGAAAGTAGATACTCTCCTATTCTCAGCTCTGCTGGTCCTTATTCTTTCACTCGTGGGAGAGATGCTGACTCTGTACACATGCAGACCGGGATTTAGCAGAAGATGCATCTTCAAGTTTACAAATAATAAATCAAACAGATCAAGTCAAGCACCAACAAAAACACATTGCAAGTTCCAGAACGTACAGACTGTGTACAACCAGCAAAACTTGTAAGTGCAAAAAAAAGTTCACCTCCAAAAAAGTTTTTTCAGTTGCAAGGAGAGTACAAAAAAAAAAACAAATTAAGGACAGTGCAAAGGAAAAAAAGTTGGTGTCACAAACAGTAAACCGCTTTTGGGACATCCACAGACAGCGCTGCGGTTTGAAAAGGCGGCGCCAAATTGCGGACAAAAGGCGCCAAGCTTGCCTCGCCAAACCGCCTCAGCGTCCAGGAAAAAAGCGTGTGAGAAATGGTTTGACAAAAACAAAGGCGTGGAATTAAAAGTGCGGGAAAAAAAAGCAAGAGAAGAAAAGAAAAGTGACAACCAAAAAAAAGACACAGAAGCTAGGCTAACTGGGCTCAAACAACGCGCACACACCTACCAAAGAGCACAAAGCACATTCAATCACCGTATGTTATAACCTCTTCACTTCTTCCAGTGTTATTATGTTATTATCCATCACTGGACTGACCACTCTCTCTGGCCATCAGAGAAACAAAAAAAACCGTAAAGTTGAGAGAGAAACAAAAATGAAATTGAAGTTAAAGTTGAAGGAAGGACCTGAGGACCCGTCTGTTTGTCCCCCCCCCCCACCCCCCCCCCCCCCACCCCCCCCCCCCCCCCCCCCACCCTACCCCCCCCCCCCCCCCCCCCTCAAACCCCCCCCCCCCCCCCCCCCCCCAACCCCCCCACCCCCCCCCCCAATATTATTATTATTATTATTATTATTATATTATTTTTTTTATTTAACACAACACACACACACACACACACACACACACACACACACCAGAGACACCAGAGGATGCTGCATCCCAACTCAAGACTACAACTCATAAATTTACTCAAGAAATGTTATTTATTTTTTTTTTACATTAAATAAACAAAAAAATAAAAAAACAGCAACTAACAGCAGAACAGGAGTGGAATGAACACAAAAACACACACAACAACACAAACACACAACTGCAAGGCACTGCAAAAACCGCATAAAATGTAAAATTTCGAAGTTCGTTTTTCGTTTTTCATTTTCGTTTTAAACAAAAAAAAAAAACAAGATGAGAAGTTGTCAAGGGCGTCCCCCATATAAAAAACGTTTGTCAGAATCCATTGTTTTTCTGCTGCACGCTGATTAGCGGGCCATCCGTGCAATACAAACACATAACAGCAAAGAAGAAAAAATAGAAATGAAAGGCTGTGTGTCTGGCTGGAAACCCGTGGGTGGTGACTCTGGGGTTTGAGGCGGACTGGAGGGAAACGGATCAGACTCGAGGATATCGACCGCTGCCAAAATCTCCTGATTTTATTCTTTTTGTTTTTTGCCTGTGAACGCAGATGATTTAAATCCCTGAGTTGGCTCCCCTGGCTGCTTGTGCCAAACCAAGGCTCTGCTCTACACCCTGCAAAATAACGGGACGGCTTCACCCCGTATCACAGAAACAAGGCTTTTCAATTACACACTGCCAGTAAATCAGCCTTAACAGAGCAAAGTATCTGAGGAGCCCCGAAACTGAACAGGAGACTGAGGAGCCCCGAAACTGAACAGGAAACTGAGGAGCCCCGAAACTGAACAGGAGACTGAGGAGCCCCGAAACTGAACAGAAGACTGAGGAGCCCCGAAACTGAACAGGAGACTGAGGAGCCCCGAAACTGAACAGGAGACTGAGGAGCCCCAAAACTGAACAGGAGACTGAGGAGCCCCCCCCACCTGGGAGAACCAGCACTACATTTCAGCACTGTCAGTGATAAGAACAGCACAAGTGAACAAGACAATTTGTCCTTGTCGATTGTTTCTATACTTTGAATATCTGTGGACCTCCAGTCCAGTGGTGGGAAGTCCAGAGGTCAGAAAGTTAAAGTCCTGCCATGTTTTTTCTTCCACCCATGAAATCAGGCAGCTGATTTCACTCATTAGTTCTTCCTCCTGGCTAAAGAGCACTCCATGGTGCTATTTAGCAAATTCAAGTGATTGGAAAAAATCTTTTACTTTCTGAACCTGGATATTCCACCTCTCCTCCAGTCACTGTAGTTACAGATCATGTCTCAGATGAAGAACGCTTGAGTCATCCTTCCATTGCACCATAGTCCATTCCTACATGACCTCATGCTATTCTGTTTTTACTGAAAGAACAAACCATGTCAACAGCATGTAAAGTGAGGCCTCGTCTGCACTCTTCGCCTGGCAGAAGTGGTCAGACAGACAGACAGACAGCGATTGGGTTGCGGTAAACATGTCTGGTCCCACGGCGCGTCCACACTGCATTTGGGCAGGCGCGTGGGGGCCAGATGCGGTGGTTTCAGCGGACGATAGAGGCGTGTCCTCAGGGACTGAGTCACAGGCTCCTCCCCCTGACTCAGAGCTCAGGCCGCTTGGCTAAACGCAGAGTCAGCGTTGTCCTCTCTCCAGCTGCGTCCTCGCCATTCCCACATTCGCACGCTGCTGCCCGCATTGACCGAAAGGCCTCAGACCGTCGCACTGTTACACGGCCGTGCTCTCTCTGTCAGAGCGGCCTCAGGGCCGAGCCCGTGCCACTCCAGCGCAAAACACAATAAATGCTACGCGACTGCGGCTCTCTCGGACACCGGCGGCCCGTCCGCGATAACAACGGCCTGCTGGGAAATGGGGCGCGATGTGGCGAAGGGGCCAGCCGAAAAGTAGCAGCCAGTCCTAACAGCGCTCGTTTCCCTTGTCTGGAACAACAGCGAGGGCGAGGGGGGGGCGAGGGGGGTGCGCTTTCAGTGATGAAACACAAGCGTATCAATCATCATCCTTCAAGGGAAAGCGGCAAGGTAAACAGCCACACGGGGTTCCAACTGCCCGTTAGTGTTCTCACGCTGCGATTCGCTAAGCTCCGATTGTTATTAACTGTGAAACATACAGCGGTTTCCTTCTCTAAACACACACACAGATGCACACACACACACACACACACACACACACACACACACACACACACAGAGACCCTGAGGCCCAGTCTACCAGAACCGCTATCCAGCCCTGTTATCCTAGCATGACTCCAGCCCTGAAAGGAAGTGTTTTCCCTTCTCTTCCTGTCTACAGCTGGCATTGAATGGACTATCAGCCCTTCTCTGCCCAGCTTGCTTGTACCATTGTTACAGCACTGCTGTGGACCTTTACCCTACAGTTAGCAGTCATACAGTGGAGCTTTACCTCAGTCAGCAGACATACAGTGGAGCTTTACCCCACAGCCAGCAGTCATACAGTGGAGCTTTACCCTACAGTCAGCAGTCATACAGTGGAGCTTTACCCCACAGCCAGCAGTCATACAGTGGAGCTTTACCTCAGTCAGCAGTCATACAGTGGAGCTTTACCCCAGTCAGCAGTCATACAGTGGAGCTTTACCCCACAGCCAGCAGTCATACAGTGGAGCTTTACCCCACAGCCAGCAGTCATACAGTGGAGCTTTACCCCACAGTCAGCAGTCATACAGTGGAGCTTTACCCCAGTCAGCAGTCATACAGTGGAGCTTTACCCCACAGCCAGCAGTCATACAGTGGAGGTTTACCCCAGTCAGCAGTCATACAGTGGAGATTTACCCCACAGCCAGCAGTCATACAGTGGAGCTTTACCCCACAGTCAGCAGTCATACAGTGGAGCTTTACCCCAGTCAGCAGTCATACAGTGGAGCTTTACCCCACAGTCAGCAGTCATACAGTGGAGCTTTACCCCAGTCAGCAGTCATACAGTGTAGTTTTAACCCACAGCCAGCAGTCATACAGTGGAGCTTTACCCCACAGCCAGCAGTCATACAGTGGAGCTTTACCCCACAGTCAGCAGTCATACAGTGGAGCTTTACCCCAGTCAGCAGTCATACAGTGGAGATTTACCCCACAGTCAGCAGTCATACAGTGGAGATTTACCCCACAGCCAGCAGTCATACAGTGGAGCTTTACCCTACAGTCAGCAGTCATACAGTGGAGCTTTACCCCAGTCAGCAGTCATACAGTGGAGCTTTACCCCAGTCAGCAGTCATACAGTGGAGCTTTACCCCAGTCAGCAGTCATACAGTGGAGCTTTACCCCAGTCAGCAGTCATACAGTGGAGCTTTACCCCACAGTCAGCAGTCATACAGTGGAGCTTTACCCCAGTCAGCAGTCATACAGTGGAGCTTTACCCCAGTCAGCAGTCATACAGTGGAGCTTTACCCCACAGTCAGCAGTCATACAGTGGAGCTTTACCACACAGCCAGCAGTCATACAGTGGAGCTTTACCCCACAGTCAGCAGTCATACAGTGGAGCTTTACCCCAGTCAGCAGTCATACAGTGGAGCTTTACCCCACAGTCAGCAGTCATACAGTGGAGCTTTACCCCAGTCAGCAGTCATACAGTGTAGTTTTAACCCACAGCCAGCAGTCATACAGTGGAGCTTTACCACACAGCCAGCAGTCATACAGTGGGCGTTTACCCCACAGTCAGCAGTCATACAGTGGAGGTTTACCCCACAGCCAGCAGTCATACAGTGGAGCTTTACCCTACAGTCAGCAGTCATACAGTGGAGCTTTACCCTACAGCCAGCAGTCATACAGTGGAATTTTACCCCACAGCCAGTAGTCATACAGTAGCCCAGTATTACCCCACCAACAGGCGCAACTGTAGGTCCACTAATATTTCAGCAGATATGCACGGCGGTCCATCGACTCTTAAGAAAACATAAAATAGTTGGTGAACAGTCGAGCCGCTAGGGGACCGCTGTAGTGGCGATTTTCTAAACGGCTGTTGCTGTTGGCAGTCTGATAGGTGCCTGCTTGCTGGGGTCAATATTATCTTCTACTTTCAACACGGTAGCATATGCTGGGTGGCAAGTTTAACTAGGAAGGCCTTCAATCTCACACACTGAGGGTTTCATTAGGAAAAACTTTCAGACAAATCTGGCAACCATCGCAGTCTCCACCATGTACATGACATATCCACTGTATAAGCAAACTGCATTAATTACTTTCTGAAAGACTGTATGTTTGTGCTTATAATGCTGCACTTGCCACAGTTTTCTGCAATGCTGCATAGGTCAGCCTGGAGAATGGAGATTGTATCTCTGTTCAGTTTAACAAACAGTACAATAGCTCAGGGGTGTTTTATAAAACAAAAGTAACACAAGTAAGATTTTGGAGAATACATATCCGTATGACTCTGTAAACACTAATCACTGTCGAAGTGTCTGGCTGCAAGTTCTGCCATCTGAGTTCTATTCTACATTAACTCTGCTGGCACAGAACCCTCAGGCCTGAGTTCTATTCTACATTAACTCTGCTTGCACAGAACCCTCAGGCCTGAGTTATATTCTACAGTAACTCTGCTGGCACAGAAACCTCAGGCCTGAGTTCTATTCTACATTAACTCTGCTTGCACAGAACCCTCAGGCCTGAGTTCTATTCTACATTAACTCTGCTTGCACAGAACCCTCAGGCCTGAGTTATATTCTACAGTAACTCTGCTGGCACAGAAACCTCAGGCCTGAGTTCTATTCTACATTAACTCTGCTTGCACAGAACCATCAGGCCTGAGTTCTATTCTACAGTAACCCTGCTGGCACAGAAACCTCAGGCCTGAGTTCTATTCTACATTAACTCTGCTTGCACAGAACCCTCAGGCCTGAGTTCTATTCTACATTAACTCTGCTTGCACAGAACCCTCAGGCCTGAGTTATATTCTACAGTAACTCTGCTGGCACAGAACCCTCAGGCCTGAGTTCTATTCTACATTAACTCTGCTTGCACAGAACCCTCAGGCCTGAGTTCTATTCTACATTAACTCTGCTTGCACAGAACCCTCAGGCCTGAGTTCTATTCTACATTAACTCTGCTTGCACAGAACCCTCAGGCCTGAGTTCTATTCTACATTAACTCTGCTTGCACAGAACCCTCAGGCCTGAGTTCTATTCTACATTAACTCTGCTTGCACAGAACCCTCAGGCCTGAGTTCTATTCTACATTAACTCTGCTTGCACAGAACCCTCAGGCCTGAGTTCTATTCTACATTAACTCTGCTTGCACAGAACCCTCAGGCCTGAGTTCTATTCTACATTAACTCTGCTTGCACAGAACCCTCAGGCCTGAGTTCTATTCTACATTAACTCTGCTTGCACAGAACCCTCAGGCCTGAGTTCTATTCTACATTAACTCTGCTGGCGCAGAGGCCTTCAGGCCCGCAGTTATACATTCTCCCTCCCACAAAATGCTTCTAATGGCTTTCCACATACAGCTCCTCAGTGTCAACGTAGGGGATGAGGGACGCGGGACGGGGGACGAGGGATGAGGGACGGGGGGGGGGGGGGGGCTGGGTCACATTTACTGCACAAATTGCTCTTCAAATGTCTCACTTCAGGGGCAAAGGCTCTTCTGAATTATTCAGCCTGCTCTTAGCCTTCATTAGTTACATTTACAGTACAGTCACCCGGGGATTGTCACTTTGTTTCACTAGAAAAGCAAAATAAGTCACTGCAGTTATTGGGAAAGAAAATCACCTTTGAAAGAAATACAAGGCAGCAGTGTTCAGTCTCCCATGAACTGTGTGGAGTCACACTCAGCCCAGGCTGCATGCACCGCAATGCAGCATGCATGTACAATAATGCAGCTTGCATGTACAGCAATGCAGCGTCCATGCACAGTAATGCAGTGTACAGTAATGCAGCGTGCATGTACAATAATGCAGCTTGCATGTACAGCGATGCAGCGTGCATGCACAGTCATGCAGTGTACAGTAATGCAGCGTGCATGTACAATAATTCAGCTTGCATGTACAGCAATGGAGCGTGCATGCACAGTAATGCAGCGTGCATGTCCAATAATGCAGCGTGCATGTACAGCGATGCAGCGTGCATGTACAATAATGCAGCTTGCATGTACAGCAATGGAGTGTGCATGCACAGTAATGCAGCTTGCATGTACAGCAATGCTGCGTGCACGTAAAATAATGCAGCCTGCATGTACAGCAATGCAGCGTGCATGCACAGTAATGCAGCGTGCATATACAGTAATGTAGCATGCATGTACAGTAATGTAGTGTGCATGTACAGTAATGCAGTGTGCACGTAAAGCAAAGCAGCATGCATGTACAGTAACGCAGCGTGCATGAACAGTAATGCAGCATGCATGCACAGCAATGTAACATGCATGCACAGTAATGCAGCATGTACTGTGTAACAGAGACAGCACATGGATAAGTCGTGCAGCTGACAGCCGATCACTATGCCTCCCAGCCAATCTGCCAAAGGACAAATTACATGGGTCATATCATTGGTCTGATAACGCTAGGACCACATGTGAGCCTTATCCAAATGCTGAAAAACACATGTATCTTTGTACATGAATGCAAAAGTAAACTGCCACAGCAGAATTATTGTGTGAATATGAACATATGAATCAAACAGAGAAGGTTCACACTGACTTATTTAATATCTGTTTAAAAATCGCACCCTCATACCCCCTCGCTTAAATTAGAGAAGGGAATTGACTCCAGATAACTTTTGTGACGGGCAGATTAAGGATGTAATACAGCACAGCTTCTCTTCAGAGGAGGAAATGAGCTTCTGATTTTTTGAAGAAGAAAAAATAAGTGATTACAAGTTTTTTTAGTTTTTTAGTTTTTTTACTGATAGTGGACCTATTAGCGCTCAATTAAGTCAACTTCCACATTCTGGAGCTGTTTTCAAAAAGGAAACCTCAGATCCTCGTATCGTTGCAACATTTTGCAAAAGCAGTCTGAACATGGTGGAAGAAAATAAATGATATGAGCTCTCGTTATTATTGTCCTTCTGGACTGGGCTTCCTCCCATTCACAGACTCACGTTCTGTTTGCTTTGCTTTTTTTTGGGCTAACCTTTCTGTTGTTGGTGTACGTGTTCTGGGAAGGGAGGCGACGGTGAGTTTCTCCGTCGGCCCTCTGGATAAATAAGCTCGCTGGTTTTGAGGACGTGGGGAGGGGAGGGCGAGTGGGGGTGGGGGTGGTTGAGGGGGGATGAGGGGTCTGCTGTGCACACAAACTTCAGCAGCGCAATTATGTCGTTTTTTTTCAAAACAGAGCACGGCCATCGCCTAGCAACCCCCACGGGGCTACAAACTCCAGCACCCCCCACCCTCGCTAAGCCACCTCGCACCCCTGGAATTTCCTGTGGGAGTACGGGCAGGCAGTAGGCAGCGCTGGCAGCTCTGTGAGCGCTCTCTCACCACCGCCATGGAGGAAATGGCTGCCAGATGGGGAACCAGCCCCAGACCTCTCTGTGCAGCCGTCCCGTAAAAAAACAATCCCACACAAAAAATCTACACCCCCTTTTAACCCCTCCATCATTCTCCTCCTCAGAAAACCCACCATTCTTCCCCCAACTCTCTCTCTCTATGTCTCTCTATCTATCTATCTATCTATCTATCTATCTATCTATCTATCTCTGTCTATCTATCTATCTATCTCTCTCTCTCTCTCTCTCTATCTATCTCTCTCTCTCTCTCTCTCTCTATCTATCTCTCTATCTATCTATCTCTGTCTGTCTGTCTGTCTCTTTCTCTTTCTCTCTCTGTCTCACTCGGTCTCTATATCTCTCTCAATTTCAATTCAATTCACAAAAGCTTTATCGGCATTACAAGATGCATCTTATGTTGCCAAAACACAGAACAAAGAACACAATTGAACACATAAACACAGATCTAGACATACAGTGTACAGATAAATATATGCACACTCACTGGTTGTCCCTCTGTTTATAGCTGTTACATATTTTGCCGCTAATGCAATGCATTCTCTATGTTCCCCTAATAAATAGGGGAGCTCACTCTCCCTCTCCCTCTCTCTCATGTGTCTCCACTTCAAAAACAAATCCATCATGTGATGTAGGCGTAGAGAGGGTTTATTTTTAGGAAGGGTGAACTCGAACATGAAAAGATGTGGCCAAACCAAACAGCCACTGGGGCAGCTAGCACTTGTTCTGAGATTCTCAAGGTTTTCAGAGAATGCAAGCACACTAAAATCCAGAAACAAATTCCTCAAGTATCCCTGCATACCAGAAGAAAGACATCCTCCCAATCAACGCAATATTTTCTTTTTGATAGTGTGTGTTTGGAGAAGCATCCGAGCGTCAAGTACCCCTGTGACCTCCAGGCGACCTGTGACCTCCTCATTTTTGTCCATCAGAGACAGAAAAGCAGATGGTTGGATTTGTTGTGACGGACCTGAGCTTGTTTTATTAGATGTTGTTCTTCGAGCACCACCGCTGCTTGTAGGAGCGTGTGCGTGTGTTAACTTAATTACACTTTGAGTTCTTTAGTATCACTGATGCAAAAATGTGAAAATTGTGTCACCTTCCACTAAAAAGTCCAACATTGGGTGTTATGTCAATCCGCTTAGATTAAAAGTGACACTAAGCCGTTGATCGTGCTGATTGATAAAAGCATTTGAAAGATTTGACAAAAGGGCATGTCTCAGTGCGATTGCTAAAGCGTGCGTACGGTGTAGGAAAGACAACCGCATATGATACCACGGGAGAACAACAGCACACATTTTGCCAAATACATCATGCAGGTGAGAAATGTAGTTAAGGCTCAAAACAGGCACAGATTTCCAGTGGTTTAATTATTAGTTGGTAACATAAACTATGGATTATAGCACCAAAATGAGACGAGCCTAATTTATTGGAAGTACATATACAGTGGTGTTCAAATAAATAGCAGTGCGTTAAAAAAAGTGAATAAAGTGCAAATATTTTTTAATAGCTTTTAGTTCCATATTTCAAATGTAGTGGAAACATTACATATTCAATTCCAAATCAAATCAATTTTATCAAGTCTGCGTTATACTTTTACAGAAAGCAAAGAAAAGGAATTTTAATCTGTTAAAAAAAATAGCAGCGTCGACATTCTTCTCTTCAAACTCAAACACTTACTTTATAAACTGAATTTTTTTTTCAAGATTCAACTTCACTTTAAATGAACTAATATTTAGTTGAATAACCATTGTTTTTGATAACTGCTGCGCATTTGCGTTGCATCGAGTCAACCAACTTCTGGCACCAAGAAACGGGTATTTCAGCTCAGGATGAACGAACTACATTCAACAGTTCCTGTGAATTTTTGGGTTTTGCTTCAGAAACTGCATTTTTAATGTCACCCCACAAGTTTCCAATGGGGTTGAGGTTGGGGGATTGAGCTGGCCACTCCATTACCTCAAACCTTTTTGTCTGGAACCAAGATGTTGCTCGCTTACTCGTGTGTTTGGGGTTGTTGTCTTGTTGAAACACCCATTTCAGGGGCATATCCTCTTTGGCATACGGCAACATAATCTCTTCAAGTATTTTGATGTATTCAAACTGATCCATGATCCCTGGTATACGATAAATAGGCCCAACACCGTAGCGTCCCCATACCATGATTTTTGCACCACCATGCTTCACTGTCTTCAGTGTACTGTGGCTTGAATTCAGTACCCGGGGGTCGTCTGACGTACTGTCGACGACCACTAGACCCGAAAAAAACTATTTTACTCTCATCAGTCCACAGAATGTTATGCCATTTCTCTTTGGTCCAATCGATGTGTTCATTGGCAAATTTTAACTGATTCTGCACATGCCGTTTTTTCAACAATGGTGCTTTACGGGGGAAATGTCTCTTATACAGTATCTATGGTCTTTTCAATGACTGTGGAAATCAGAGAAACGTCTCTGATACAGTATCTATGGTCTTTTCATTGACTGTGTGGAAATTAGAGAAATGTCTCTTATACTGTATCTATGGTCTTTTCATTGACTGTGTGGAAATTAGAGAAATGTCTCATACTGTATCTATGGTCTTTTCAGTGACTATGTCTAAATCGGAGAAATGTCTCATACAGTATCTATGGTCTTTTCAGTGACTGTGTGGAAATCAGAGAAATCTCTCTTACCTTGACCTCACATCTCTTGTGGCACGTTAATCGACACACTGAGGAAGAAAAGAAACAGACACACAGTCAGTTGCTTTTGACAAATAGTTTTTGGCACATATTAAATTCAATCATGGCAATGCAGAAGAGAATGAGACACTGAATGAGTGAAAAGAGACGTTTAAATACACCGTTCCTTCCAGGACCCACATCTTGCCTGTCCTTTGGTCTTGGTCAAATATGATTCGCCCTTAGCGCAACAAGATTTCCCAGAGTTCAGTGCAGAAGAGGCGGAGCTCAGGACTGTGCCTTTTGCAGGTAGTAACCCCGCGCACGGCCACAACTTAACTCCCACCCAATAAACTATTTTCCAAGCCATGGCACGGTGGGAGACGGGAGGCACAGTGGGCACATTGTTTGTTCGGGCTGACCTGTCACTCTCCCGCGGGGGGGGCGGAGCCTGCCGAACAGAGGCCCTACACACGGGTGCTACCTCTCCCCTGACGACGTGCCAGAGTTGCTCCCAACTGCGTCACGGTGTGCTGCGCGACTCAACGTGCTGTCGGTCCTTCTGTCTTTCTGTCCCCTAGCCGTGTGAACAAGTAGGGGCCACACACCTGCCGTGTCAGGTCGCAAAAAGCTACAGCCAATGCCCTTAAACACCACAAACTAATCACAGCGCTTTGCTGAACAGTGTGAACGTATATCGTGGAGTCCAGCAACACGTCATTCTTACTTCCTTAATTCCAATATGTCATCTGGAACCATCTCAATCAAACACAGGGGGCTTTGTAAGCTTTTACATGCTGTTTGAGCTGAAAGGCTAAAAAGTCCAGAGAGGCTCGGTATACAGAATAGAAACAGAGCCACTGTGTACAGAATAGAAACAGAGCCACTGTGTACAGAATGGAAACAGAGCCTCTGTGTACAGAACGGAAACAGAGCCTCTGTGTACAGAATGGAAACAGAGCCTCTTTGTACAGAACGGAAACAGAGCCTCTGTGTACAGAACGGAAACAGAGCCTCTGTGTACAGAACGGAAACAGAGCCTCTGTGTACAGAACGGAAACAGAGCCTCTGTGTACAGAACGGAAACAGAGCCTCTGTGTACAGAACGGAAACAGAGCCTCTGTGTACAGAACAGAAACAGAGCCTCTGTGTACAGAATAGAAACAGAGCCTCGGTGTACAGAATAGAAACAGAGCCTCTGTGTACAGAACGGAAACAGAGCCTCTGTGTACAGAACGGAAACAGAGCCTCTGTGTACAGAACGGAAACAGAGCCTCTGTGTACAGAACGGAAACAGAGCCTCTGTGTACAGAATGGAAACAGAGCCTCTGTGTACAGAACGGAAACAGAGCCTCTGTGTACAGAACGGAAACAGAGCCTCGGTGTACAGAACGGAAACAGAGCCTCTGTGTACAGAATGGAAACAGAGCCTCTGTGTACAGAATAGAAACAGAGCCTCTGTGTACAGAATAGAAACAGAGCCTCTGTGTACAGAATAGAAACAGAGCATCCGTGTACAGAACGGAAACAGAGCATCCGTGTACAGAATAGAAACAGAGCCTCTGTGTACAGAATGGAAACAGAGCATCACATTACCTCCGCAGCTCAAAGCATATTCTCATCTCTAGCTCTTGCTCTGGGCGGGGATGTGGGAGGAGTCTGGAGAGGACCCAGCGATTCCAATTTTAAAGTAAAAGCTCTCTTTCTTTTTATCAATTTTATACTTTTTTGATGGTGTGGAGAGATCACAGATCCCCACATTCAGGAATGATGTGTTTTGAGTGCCCAGTGAACAATGGCAGGGCAGGACAAAGAGGTGATCACTTGACCTCTCACTGATTGTAAAAGCACTGGGTTATCTACCATCCTGTCCAAACACATCTCCCACACAATTACCCCCAGGCCTCTGAACCATGCTGCTGGCTGTCAACACTCCTGTCCGCTCAGCTTCTCAGAGCTCTCAATGAGCACTCTGTCATTTTGAGTTTTTATTCTATCACACAGATAGAGATACTTTAACCTGTGTTAACAGAGTCTCTCTATCTGATACAATGAGATTCACTGGACCTGTGCCCTGTTGCTTGGAGCTGGCTAACTGTGCTAGCTGGCTAACTGTGCTAGCTGGGTAAAACCCGGAACAGTGTTTTGCCTAGTTCACATGTTCCCTATTCGGGGGGGTTCTGGGTTTTAGCCACATTCGAGGAGCGGGACACAGAACTTCTCTACAGACACTCTCTAGTACTTCTACACTTGCTGCCGTCCTTTTAAATGAAAATGATGAAAGAATCACCCTTTGCCTGGACCAGCCCCAAAGAGTCAACCATAAAAACAGCCACAATGTCCGAGCCAACCGTGCAGCAGACGTGTACAATTACATGTGCAGTCTGACTCCGCCCACATCTAATTACATGTGCAGTCTGACTCCGCCCACATCTAAGTCCCAGCCATTTAGGCATGAAAACAAACTGATGTCACGCCCACAGCACCAGGGCCCCACCCCTCCCTTTCCACATTACCCAGCTGAGAAACACAGTTCTCACTAACACACAAATACTGAACACTGCCAGCACAATGATACTGGCCTACCTAACACAGAGCTCCTGAACACTGCCAGCACACTGATACTGTCCTACCTAACACACAGACACTGAACACTGCCAGCACACTGATACTGTCCTACCTAACACAGAGATCCTGAACACTGCCAGCACACTGATACTGTCCTACCTAACACACAGATACTGAACACTGCCAGCACACTGATACTGTCCTACCTAACACACAGATACTGAACACTGCCAGCACACTGATACTGTCCTACCTAACAAATACTGAACACTGTCAGTACACGTATACTGTCATACCTAAAAAATAGATACTGAACACTGCCAGCACATTGATTCTGTCATACCTAACACACAGATATTGAACACTGCCAGCACACGTATACTGTCATACCTAACACACCGATACTGAACACTGCCAGCACACTGATATTGTCCTACCTAACACACAAATACTGAACACTGCCAGCACACTAATAATGTCCCACCTAACACACAAATACTGAACACTGCTGGCACACTGATACTGGCATACCTAACACACAGATACTGAACACTGCCAACACACAAATACTGAACACTGCCAGCACACTAATACTGTCCTACCTAACACACAGATACTGAACACTGCTGGCACACTGATACTGGCATACCTAACACACAGATACTGAACACTGCCAACACACAGATACTGAACACTGCCAGCACACTGATACTGTCATACCTAACACACAGATACTGAACACTGCCAGCACACTGATACTGTCCTACCTAACACACAGATACTGAACACTGCCAGCACACTAATACTGTCCTAGCTAACACACACATACTGAACACTGCTATGACACTGATACTGTCATACCTAACACACAAATACTGAACACTGCCAGGACACGTATACTGCCCTATCTAACACACAAATACTGAACACACACACACACACACACTGAACAGGCCCAGTGAATAACAGCAGCTACACAGGGAGGAGAGGAGAGGACAGCCATATTGGGAGTGGAAGCAGTTGCTCTGTCACCTCAATGGAAGCTTTGCCTTCTTAGGAAATCAAGGCTTTTAGTGCATAAACAGAGCAGGGCTCAGGGGCGGAGGCTGGGACGTGTGCCCTGGAGTGGGAGGGGCGGGAAGGTGGGGGTGGGTCCTATCTGACTCAGGATTGCTGGAATGTGGTGCAATGGGGGGAGCCACTTCCTGACCCGGGCCCAGAATCCCAGGGGTAAGGGCCGGACCCGGCTGGGTGGGGTGGGATGCGGAGAGAAGCCCGGTGTGCCCTTCCCCATCCCCCACACGCCTGTGGCCAGTGCACCCTGGGACCCCTCTCTCTCCATCCCCGGGGTTCATCCTAGGACACACGCTAACCAAACACAGTCATCCTTCTCTCTCAGCTCCCCTCTCTAATGTCAAACCCAGCCACTGCAACCTTCCCACAATTCCCCAGCTGGAATGGGTGACTTAGAGTCAGAGTTTAATGTTTGGCTGGGCCCAAATTAACATCACTCAGCTACGATTCAACTGCGTACCCACTGGCTGTGACTTTACAAAATAACATCACTGAGCCCAATTCACAGGAGGGTGCTGTCACATATGTCCACATCTCACAAAGTGGAGTATAGGACCTGCCCCACTCAGCAAACAAGAATGAGTTATCATATCAACATCCCTCTTTCCCCACTCACAGTATCACACTGGTCCAAAAGCGCTTCCATTCTATCTACTATGCTGCCCTCCAGTGGCAAAACACGGCAGTACAGTAAAAAACATTTACTCCCTGAACATGCAAATCAGCAGAGTCCAGCAGAATCTGTAAGTCATTTATCATTTTAAATGGCAGGTAATATTCCTCACAGTTTAAGAGACACACTGGATGATAATCCCTTTAAGAGTCACAGTCAGAGGCTGTCAGGTGTGAATCCAAACACCCCCTGATAAAAGAGTGGCCTGTACGCCCGGCAGGTGGGCGCAGCCTGGGACCCGTGTGTGAGTGACAGCTCGGGACCCTCCCCCTCCACTCCTAGGGTTCACAGATACCCACGGTGCGGTTTGAAGTGCGGGGTTGTGTGCTCTGAAGGGGTTCATTCTGGGCTAGGGTTGCGTTTGAACCCCAGGGCAATCTCGACCTGTGGACCACACACCTGCTACCAGCGCACTAATCCCCCACCAGAACAGAGGCTGCTGGGAAATAGTTTTTTGTTTTGGGGAGGGTTTACACCTGGCTGACACATGGGCCTGCATGCCAGTGCACGCACGCCAGAGAGGTCAGGGGTCAGATCACAGTCTACCTCACACAGACACGCAATGCAGTCCTGCTCAAGAGAAGGACTAAACCTCAAAGCTTCAGTAAAACCAGCTTTAAAAACACAACAGCACATCCACTGCAGCTCTAGAGGAGCATCCAATGCTGTATTTCAGGGGACAAACGGCTTCACAGGTGTTTCTGATTAGTCAGGTGTGTCCAATTGCTTCTTTAGTGCTTTACTGAGAGCTTTCAGTATCTAGTCTTGATTCTAGTCTTTCAAATGCCTTTCGAGTCTGTTATTGGTGTTTGTTAACAAGAGGACCAAAAAAAGTCTAGGAAGCCATTATGAGGCTGGGAAATAGGACAAAAACAGTCAGAGACACAGGCCAAACCTTAGGCTTACCAAAACCAACTGTTTGGAACATAATTAAGAAGAAAGAGAGCACTGGTGAGCTCCGTAATCGCAAAGGCCCTGGTTGGCTAACAAAGACCTCAACAGTTGATGACCGAAAAATTCTCACCATTATGAAGAAAAAGCCCAAACAACTGTCTGACAGATCAGAAAAACTCTTCAGGGGCAGGCATGGACGCAGGTTTAACTCCAGTCCTGAAGGGCTACAGTGTCTGTGGGAGTGGTAGTGAGGGAGTGGAGGAAAGGAGGTGGGGAGTGGTAGTGGGGGAGTGGAAGTGGGGGAGTGGAGGAAAGGAGGTGGGGAGTGGTAGTGGAAGAGTGGGAGTGGTAGTGGAAGAGTGGAAGAAAGGAGGTGGGGAGTGGTAGTGGAAGAGTGGAAGAAAGGAGATGGGGAGTGAAGAGTATTGGGATGCAGGCCTGGAGTACAGTAGCACTGCAGTAGAGGAACATTTTAAAGTGTAGCACTTCTCAGATTATCCAGCAGATGGGGCTGACATTAAAGTAGAGGCAGAGAGCTCTCTGTAACAGCGTAACCAGGAAGCATGTTGCATTAAAGTAGAGGCAGAGAGCTCTCTGTAACAGCGTAACCAGGAAGCATGTTGCATTAAAGTAGAGGCAGAGAGCTCTCTGTAACAGCGTAACCAGGAAGCATGTTGCATTAAAGTAGAGGCAGAGAGCTCTCTGTAACAGCGTAACCAGGAAGCATGTTGCATTAAATTAGAGGCAGAGAGCTCTCTGTAACAGCGTAACCAGGAAGCATGTTGCATTAAAGTAGAGGCAGAGAGCTCTCTGTAACAGCGTAACCAGGAAGCATGTTGCATTAAAGTAGAGGCAGAGAGCTCTCTGTAACAGCGTAACCAGGAAGCATGTTGCATTAAATTAGAGGCAGAGAGCTCTCTGTAACAGCGTAACCAGGAAGCATGTTGCATTAAATTAGAGGCAGAGAGCTCTCTGTAACAGCGTAACCAGGAAGCATGTTGCTCGTGAAGGAAGCTGGTTTTTACTGCGTGTGCGAGGGCTCTGTACTGCATATCAATAGTTTCAGCAGTGAATGTAGGCTGTGAAGGAAAGGGCCAGCCTGCCCACGCCAGGTAAACCCTGTGTGCGCAAGAATTTATGCCCTTAATTATTTGCAATTAGTTCAATAATATCATTTTAGCAAAATTATTATTGATACGTTTTGATCAATAAGGAAACAGAGACATGTACAGCATACATGGAACCCGGCTCCCCTTGTTACCAGGAAACAGAGACATGTACAGCATACATGGAACCCGGCTCCCCTTGTTACCAGGAAACAGAGACATGTACAGCATACATGGAACCCGGCTCCCCTTGTTACCAGGAAACAGAGACATGTACAGCGTACATGGAACCCGGGTCCCCTTGTTAGCAGGAAACAGAGACATGGACAGCGTACATGGAACCCGGCTCCCCTTGTTACCAGGAAACAGAGACATGTACAGCATACATGGAACTCTGCTCCCCTTGTTACCAGGAAACAGAGAAGCAACAGTGCAGGACATTTGATTGGGCTGATTGAGGAGAATAATCATGTTAGGCCAGGGTAATGCCCTGATGGATATGTTTGTGTGTGTGTACTGTGCGTTTGTGTATGTATGTGTGTGTTGTGTGTGTGTCTTTTGTGTGTGCTGCATGTGCACACGCACATATGTGCGTGTGTGTGTGTGTATGCATGTTTGTGTGTGTGTGTGTGTGTGTGTGTATCTGTGTGCAGGTTTGTGGTGTGTGTGTGTATGTGTGTGCTTGTGTGCATGTTTGTGCGCATGTGTGTATTTGTGCGCACGTTTGTGTGTGTGTGTGTGTGTGCTTGTGTGCACGTTTGTGTGTGTGTGTGTGTGTGCGCACCTTTGTGTGTGTGTGTGTGTGTTTGTGCGCACATTTGTTTGTGTGTGTGTGTGTGTGTGTGTGTGTGTTCATATGTGTGCGCACGTTTGTGTGTGTGTGTGTTTGTGCGCACGTTTGTGTGTGTGCGTGTGTGTGTGTGTGTCTGCATGTATGCTTGTTTGTGTGTGTGTGTGTGTGTGTATCTGTGTGCAGGTTTGTGGTGTGTGTGTGTATGTGTGTGCTTGTGTGCATGTTTGTGCGCATGTGTGTATTTGTGCGCACGTTTGTGTGTGTGTGTGTGTGTGTTTGTGCGCACATTTGTTTGTGTGTGTGTGTGTGTGTGTGTGTGTATTTGTGCGCACGTTTGTGTGTGTGTTTGTGTGTGTGAGTGTGTGTGTGTGTTTGTGTGTGTGTACGCTTGTGTGTGCATGCATGCTGACTGTGGCATCATTACATTACATTACAGGCATTTAGCAGAAGCTCTTATCCAGAGCGACTTATACAGCATTTTGCATTTATACATAGTATTCATTGATACAGCTGGATATATCACATCAATATTTGAAAGAGGCACAGTGTTTTAAAGGCCGATCAGCATGATCCAGTTACTCCTCCACAGACAGCAGTAAATAAATTAAGATGCTCACGCACACTCACATGCATGAATTAGAGAATAAGAACAACATTTAGCCAGGCCTCAGGCCTCAGGGAAGACAGAGCTAATTGTAATACAATTCCAGTAAGTAAAGAGAGTATTTGTGTAAGACCTGTGTAATGCCTCACGCCCTTGGGTCATGTCCACGGGAACCATGTTATGCCTCCCGTTCTTGGGTCATGTCCACGGGAACCAAGAAATGCCTCACGCCCTTGGGTCATGTGCACAGGGAAGGCAATGATGTTTACGTGATAAAATTTGCCGTCCCAAATACGGCCTTAGGAAGCCAACGGGCTGTTGAGATTTTCCGAGCCAGAATCTTACACTTGTCTCTTGTCAGGCCGGCACACGTGCTCGTGTTCCTTTGTACACGGGAACCAGATCCAGGGAACAAAAACAAATAAATGACCTCATCCTGTAATCCAGCGAGGAGGGGGGAGGAGAGGGTAGGGGAGGGTAGGGGAGGAGACAGGAGGAGAGTAGAGGGGCGGGGGGGCTCTACATCTCTAAGCGCTGAACTTGAAGTGAAATATGTTCTCCTGTCTCAAAGTTGGCGTCCCTGAGAAGCACGTGTGAGCCGTGCGTCACTGGCGGATGGCCCTATTGTACCGGCCTTAGCAACGCTTCCTGGAAACGGCGGGGAGGATGCGCGGGCGCTGGCACGCGGTACCTGCACGCCTCGCGGCACGTGATACTGATCGGCCTTTGCAACACTGCGCCCCTTTCCGAGTCCCAAATACCACACACCTACATGCAGGCCGCATTCCTGCTGCTCCCTAATCGCACGGACAGCCGTGTCAATGGCTCCTCAGTCAGCCTACGCTAACAGGATTCCCGAGACCGCAGGCTTGTTGGAACGGCGCGGCTCTTGGCACAGGACCCCGCCTACCGGTCCAATCGGAGCAGATGCCGACCGTGGCCTGCGATAAGGCTCAGGTTTGAGTGACGGCTCGCGGTGTGGGCGACACCGCATTCAGATGTCACTTGGCTGGGTTCTCACACTCAAACGCAACCTCTTTATCCCCTCACTGCCTGTAGGCCTTTCATATCACTGCTCCTCCTGGCTAAACTCACTACCCTTAACACTGCTCCTCCTGGCTAAACTCACTACCCTTAACACTGCTCCTCCTGGCTAAACTCACAACCCTTAACACTGCTCCTCCTGGCTAAACTCATTACCCTTAACACTGCTCCTCCTGGCTAAACTCACAACCCTTAACACTGCTCCTCCTGGCTAAACTCACAACCCTTAACACTGCTCCTCCTGGCTAAACTCACGACCCATAACACTGCTCCTCCTGGCTGAACTCACTACCCTTAACACTGCTCCTCCTGGCTGAACTCACAACCCATAACACTGCTCCTCCTGGCTAAACTCACGACCCATAACACTGCTCCTCCTGGTTAAACGCACAACCCATAACACTGCTCCTCCTGGCTGAACTCACTATCCTTATCACTGCTCCTCCTAGCTGAACTCACTATCCTTAACACTGCTCCTCCTAGCTGAACTCACTACCCTTAACACTGCTCCTCCTGGCTGAACTCACTATCCTTAACACTGCTCCTCCTGGCTGAACTCACTATCCTTAACACTGCTCCTCCTGGCTGAACTCACTACCCTTAACACTGCTCCTCCTGGCTAAACTCACTACCCTTAACACTGCTCCTCCTGGCTAAACTCACTACCCTTAACACTGCTCCTCCTAGCTAAAATCACAACCCATAACACTGCTCCTCCTGGTTAAACACACTACCCATAACACTGCTCCTCCTGGCTGAACACACTACCCTTAACACTGCTCCTCCTGGCTGAACTCACTACCCTTAACACTGCTCCTCCTGGCTGAACTCACTACCCTTAACACTGCTCCTCCTGGCTAAACTCACAACCCATAACACTGCTCCTCCTGGCTGAACTCACTACCCTTAACACTGCTCCTCCTGGCTAAAATCACTATCCTTAACACTGCTCCTCCTGGCTAAACTCACTACCCTTAACACTGCTCCTCCTGGCTGAACACACTACCCTTAACACTGCTCCTCCTGGCTGAACTCACTACCCTTAACACTGCTCCTCCTGGCTAAACTCACAACCCATAACACTGCTCCTCCTGGCTGAAACACTACCCTTAACACTGCTCCTCCTGGCTGAACACACTACCCTTAACACTGCTCCTCCTGGCTGAACACACTACCCTTAACACTGCTCCTCCTGGCTGAACTCACTACCCTTAACACTGCTCCTCCTGGCTGAACTCACTACCCTTAACACTGCTCCTCCTGGCTGAACTCACTACCCTTAACACTGCTCCTCCTGGCTGAACTCACTACCCTTAACACTGCTCCTCCTGGCTGAACTCACTACCCTTAACACTGCTCCTCCTGGCTGAACTCACTACCCTTAACACTGCTCCTCCTGGCTAAACACACTACCCTTAACACTGCTCCTCCTGGCTGAACTCACTACCCTTAACACTGCTCCTCCTGGCAGAACTCACTACCCTTAACACTGCTCCTCCTGGCTGAACTCACTACCCTTAACACTGCTCCTCCTGGCTGAACTCACTACCCTTAGCACTGCTCCTCCTGGCTAAACACACTACCCTTAACACTGCTCCTCCTGGCTAAACACACTACCCTTAACACTGCTCCTCCTGGCTGAACTCACTACCCTTAACACTGCTCCTCCTGGCTGAGCTCACTACCCTTAACACTGCTCCTCCTGGCTGAACTCACTACCCTTAACACTGCTCCTCCTGGCTGAACTCACTACCCTTAACACTGCTCCTCCTGGCTAAACTCACTATCCTTAACACTGCTCCTCCTGGCTAAACTCCCCACCCATAACACTGCTCCTCCTGGCTAAACTCACGACCCATAACACTGCTCCTCCTGGCTAAACTCACGACCCATAACACTGCTCCTCCTGGCTAAACACACTACTCATAACACTGCTCCTCCTGGCTAAACTCCCCACCCATAACACTGCTCCTCCTGGCTAAACTCACGACCCATAACACTGCTCCTCCTGGCTAAACTCACGACCCATAACACTGCTTCTCCTGGCTAAACACACTACTCATAACACTGCTCCTCCTGGCTAAATTCCCCACTCATAACACTGCTCCTCCTGGCTAAACTCACTACTCATAACACTGCTCCTCCTGGCTAAACACACTACCCTTAACACTGCTCCTCCTGGCTAAACACACTACCCATATCACTGCTCCTCCTGGCTAAACACACTACCCATATCACTGCTCCTCCTGGCTAAACTCACTACCCTTAACACTGCTCCTCCTGGCTAAACTCACTATCCTTAACACTGCTCCTCCTGGCTAAACTCCCCACCCATAACACTGCTCCTCCTGGCTAAACTCACGACCCATAACACTGCTCCTCCTGGCTAAACTCACGACCCATAACACTGCTCCTCCTGGCTAAACACACTACTCATAACACTGCTCCTCCTGGCTAAACTCCCCACCCATAACACTGCTCCTCCTGGCTAAACTCACGACCCATAACACTGCTCCTCCTGGCTAAACTCACGACCCATAACACTGCTTCTCCTGGCTAAACACACTACTCATAACACTGCTCCTCCTGGCTAAATTCCCCACTCATAACACTGCTCCTCCTGGCTAAACTCACTACTCATAACACTGCTCCTCCTGGCTAAACACACTACCCTTAACACTGCTCCTCCTGGCTAAACACACTACCCATATCACTGCTCCTCCTGGCTAAACACACTACCCATATCACTGCTCCTCCTGGCTAAACTCACTATCCTTAACACTGCTCCTCCTGGCTAAACTCCCCACCCATAACACTGCTCCTCCTGGCTAAGCTCACGACCCATAACACTGCTCCTCCTGGCTAAACTCACGAACCATAACACTGCTCCTCCTGACTAAACTCACTACTCATAACACTGCTCCTCCAGGCTAAACTCCCCACTCATAACACTGCTCCTCCTGGCTAAACTCCCTACTCATAACACTGCTCCTCCTGGCTAAACACACTGCCCATATCACTGCTCCTCCTGGCTAACCTCCCCACTCATAACAGTGCTCCTCCTGGCTAAACTCACTACACATAACACTGCTCCTCCTGGCTAAACTCACGACCCATAACACTGCTCCTCCTGGCTAAACTCACTACTCATAACACTGCTCCTCCAGGCTAAACTCCCCACTCATAACACTGCTCCTCCTGGCTAAACTCACTACTCATAACATTGCTCCTCCTGGCTAAACTCACGAACCATAACACTGCTCCTCCTGGCTAACCTCCCCACTCATAACAGTGCTCCTCCTGGATAAACTCACTACACATATCATTCAAAGTTATTGAAGTGTTTTGTGTTAGCTGGGCCATTTTCATCTGCATCTAAATCTATCGTCTGAATTCAATCAACATTAGTTTTTTCCTTCGAGCGTTATACTTTCTCTACACGCTCAGTTTGCCCAGCGAGTGATAAAAACTCAGCTCAAACTGTGTTTGTGAAGAGCAAAAGATCTTGCTTTGTATTGTTATTCTAAGGAACAGACAAATGAGGATTTGCGTTGATCCACACGCTCCACAGCTTCTCTCTCCCGCTCTGCTGGCTGCGGCACGCTCGGGCAGGACCAGGCGCCCCATTTCCCTCCCGCGTGTCCCGAACGCTGTGAGCAAGGCGCCCTGTTATCTAGGATAATGCGCCACTGCTAATTTTAACAGTGGCTCTGTCAGACGCCGCCGTCGGCCCCGCTTGGCTGGGATCTGCAGCAGGGGGAGGCAGTGTTTCAGCATAAAGGGGCCGTTTGTCCCCCATGCATGGACAGACACCTCAGCCAGGAGCCATTTCACACACGCTGGCCTCATTAAAGAGATATTCTGCTGCCTTTTAGCAAAGAGGCGTAATTAGTGGAACGGCAGAATTAAAGAACGGCGCGCTCAGCATTGGAATGCGGTTTTATACGACGCCCGCTCGCCTCCAGATCATCTGCGCCAGAAAAACATGGCAGCGCTGCGGTGGTATACATCGCCTCTCGACACTCAGAATTAACATCTCACTTCCATAAACACGACACATTTCACTCCCAAATTACTCTGTGCGTAAAGGCACTCCCTATTAAACGAGACCCTATGACATCACAGGTTCAACTCCAGGCTATGTCACTTCTTGATGATGATGATGATGATAATAGAACAGACTTCTCTATATGTTTCTAGCTTATGTTTACTTTCCTCAGGAGATCCAGGTGTCTTGAAGAGAAAGATTTGTCTTTGTCCTGCCAGAGGACAGGTGTGTTTCAGTTTGTTGCTTTGGTAACGGGGTTATTAGCTCCACCAAGAAACACGGCTGCAGGTTTCTCCGTTTCTCAGCTGAAGCAAAGCCAACTGCATGGTGTTCAGAGCAGTGTGCAGTACTGAAGCACAGCTGGCTGTGTGGTGTTAAGAGCAGTGTGCAGTACTGAAGCACAGCTGGCTGTGTGGTGTTCAGAGCAGTGTGCAGTACTGAAGCACAGCTGCATGGTGTTCAGAGCAGTGTGCAGTACTGAAGCACAGCTGCATGGTGTTCAGAGCAGTGTGCAGTACTGAAGCACAGCTGCATGGTGTTCAGAGCAGTGTGCAGTACTGAAGCAAAGCTGCATGGTGTTCAGAGCAGTGTGCAGTACTGAAGGACAGAGCCATCAAAGCCGGCCTGCTGATGAGAAACAGCAGGGTTTCCACAGCGATGTGCTTATCTGCTGAGAGCAACATCTCCCCTGGAACGCTTCCACTCACACACATAAATAACACAGGATACTCTGAAGAGAGCCGCCATCAAGGGCATTTTTAATATTAGCAGATGTTCAATTTACCTGAGAGCTGGGAGGTGTGGCTATCCCATCCGCCCTTTGACTGACTTGACAGGCTGGGGAGCTGTCCACTGTAAATGTGGTGCTGAAGCCAGCTAATGACTTCCCGCCAGATGCTCCATTGGAGAGGGGTGGTGAATTAGCACAATTAAGTTACACCCCCATGGGAGCCAGCATCCAACTCCCCTGGACTGATCATCAGAGCGACACGGCCAGAGTCCAGGAGCAGCATGGACGTTCTGGTCCACTGGGGGCTGATTGATTTTGTGACCGGCCGGCCTTGGGGGATGGGCCAGGCTGCAGCCAAGATGTTATTGAACAGCAAATCAACCGTGGAAGGACGCGGCCCAGCCGCACTGATGAACCAATAGTGATCAGGAAGAAAAGGGGTCTTCTGGGGAATGTAGTACTGATAGTACTGTCTGCGCAGACAAAGAGTTTAACCACATTCAGAATAATAATGGGGAGTGTGAACATATTATGTTTAAATGTTCATGTGAAAAAACGTATCCTAAAAAATGGCGGGAAAATAATAATTGCAGTTTTTTCCACCAAAAAAGCCAAAATGTCAGTCGGACCCACATTCGGACCACATTTGGACCCACAGTCGGACCACATTCGGACCACATTTGGACCCACAGTCAGACCCACAGAACGTTCCCAAACTGTGAGTCAGAGCACACCGAACTGGTCAGTTGTCAAGGGCTGAGCGGTCAAGGTGGGCCATCAGGAAGAAAAAGTAACTTACTGTACTGTATAAAATATACTGTATACTATAACTGTATAAAATATACTGTATCCTATAACTGTATAAAATATACTGTATACTATAACTGTATAAAATATACTGTATACTATAACTGTATAAAATATACTGTATAAAATATACTGTATAAAATATACTGTATACTATAACTGTATAAAATATACTGTATACTATAACTGTATAAAATATACTGTATACTAGAACTGTATAAAACTGCTTTTCTTTGACACGCGCAACATGCACCAATCACAGTGTACAATGCAGCTTTGACACATTTAAAGAATTTTAATTCCATGTTTGGACATATGGCGGATCACAGAGAATGTATTTCTTCTATAAGGGGGTTGTGGAGTTAAAAGGTTTGGGAACTCCACTTTGAGCTCACAGTCATGGGTAAATAGGCCAAGCAGACTGACAGCGTTCACATACACACAGTGAGCAGTGAACGCTGTCCAAGCTTGTTACTGACAACTGACAACAAAGTGCCACAGCATCTGATTTTCATAAGGCGGGGTCGCGAGTGGCAGTTTTTATGTTTCTGCGTCGCCCCCTGTGGCCAAGTGCTTTATTGCACTTGGCGCAGGAGAAGGCGGTATCTGGAGCTTGGCTGCACCTCTGGTTCACAGCTGGCACTAAGCTGAGGCACATCTTGGCGCAGCTCAGCCTTACGTAAGAACAGTGAGAAAATAAATCATGCTTAGAAAATTAATAGCGGAAGAGTAAGATTTATTCTTTTTTTATCACCACAAGCAGAGTGTTTAACATTTTCCTGTCCCCATTTCCTCTTGTCTTAGCTTGAAATTATTGAGCATTAAGGAAAAGACAATAAAAAATATTTTATTGTAAAAAAGCGATAAATGGCTGTTTTCCACACGGTACTCTTGAGAGCAAAGAGAACAAAAGAAAAGGACATATCTGTGTTTTTAGAAGCAATAAATCAGTCCCGCTCTGTGCCAAGGGAAGAAACGCGCGAATCTTTCCTCTGTAGATGCCAACCCAAACAATGACCCATTTCCTGTTTCCTGTTGCAGGTTGACATGTGCAGTGGCACCCAGGGGTACCGACCGGACCAGGCATTTCCACCACAGAAACCCCACAGGGCCTGCCCCATGTCAGTTTATCGCCGCCCCTGTGGGGAGTTCCCAGTACTGCACAACGGCAGACCCTACCCATGAGTTATTTCACTCACAACTCAGTAATAAATATATTGAATCAATTCATAATAATTTAATCTATGACCCATTTTATAAATCTGCTATGGGAGCCAGAGTCGCTTTTCGTGTTTTAAATGTTTAAGTTGTCATAGTAAAAAAAGGTTCAATACGAGGCTCTCATGAAGGCGGGTTTAGATAGAACTTCCATAGGTGCTCAGTGCTCTGGCAACGCATGTTTTGCTCTCTCTGAAAACGTTACCCTTTATAACTAACCCTAACCCTAACCCTAACCCTAACCCTAACCCTAACCCTAACCCCTAACCCTAACCCTAACCCTAACTAACCCTAACCCTAACCCCTAACCCTAACCCTAACCCCTAACCCTAACCCCTAACCCCTAACCCTAACCCCTAACCCTAACCCTAACCCTAACCCTAACCCTAACCCTAACCCCTAACCCCTAACCCTAACCCCTAACCCTAACCCTAACCCTAACCCCTAACCCCTAACCCTAACCCTAACCCCTAACCCCTAACCCCTAACCCTAACCCTAACCCTAACCCTCTGTCATCACCTCCATGCTTGGCGGGAAAGTAAATTTAACAGTTTAACTGCCGCAGGTGCCCCCCCCCCCCCCACACCTCAGCACCCCCCTGTGCCCCCATGTACCTCCCACAGGGGGCGCTCACCTCTGCAGACGAGCCCATCCTTAGTGACTGCCTGCTTGCACACGCCACAGTGCTTGATCTTCTTGAACGTCTTCACCCGGAAGGTGTGGGAATGGACCGCCTCAAACTCTTCTGGCTGCAGGAGGGAAGAAAGAGAGAAAGAGAAAGAGAGCGATAGAGAGAGAGAGAGGGGGAGAGAGAGACTTTTAACTTTCCTTTCTTAACAATAGAAGAAACATGGAATCCACAAATCTACAATATTAGGCAAAACCAAACAGCAAAAACAACAGCTAAAAACAAGAAAAAAAGGAAAAGATTTAAAAACACAATTACTCAGTCAGTAGAAAAAATTGCCAGCACAACATCAACAAGTAAGTTTTTAATTGAATTTAGTCCCTCACCTCCATCAGGCTCACAAATGTACCCGTCCACCCCCCAAAATCAAAAAGGTGTATCACGCTCTGCAGTCAGCCCATAATATACACATTTCAACAAAAGATTATAGAGAGAAAGTCAACGGTGGGCAGTGCACATAACCAGCGAGGACACCTTCCCCTTTCTCCATAATACACACTGAGATTGTGAAAGGCGCTATATACATGCAATCCACACATCCAGCAAATGCATTGCACATGCACCCCCGCTCAGAACAGGAAGCTGAAAATGACCCCCAGTGTTAGCTACTGGCACATGAGAGCCAAAGCCGTGTGCAACCACAGGGAGATTCTCAACACATTTTCACTAAGGGTTAGGCACTTATCAAATGCTAAAAGAAAAAGTTTATTGTCACACTTCAGCGCTGGTTTCCCTTACACAAATAGAATATTCAGAAAATATATTGACATAAAATGTATCATCAAGATATTGTAACACTTCACAATACATGGGCCAAATAAACTATTGCCAATTTCTGATGCTACAATGCATATTTTGGAATTGAGCTCCGTAGTCCCGCCCCCTCCTATTCCTGGCTGGTCCCGGAAGACTGCCGGAAGCCATTACCTGTCCTACTTTGGGATCTTTCAGTCACTCTTATGATGATATGATGGCATTGTATGGACCAAACTTTGACATACATGTGATACAAAATCCATTATATACTCACCACCAAATTTGAATCATATAATTCAGTTTTTGAAACATAACTACACTACCCAGAATCCCTGGTCGTACATGGCTCCCGCTCTTCCTAGCTAACGAAGTAGCTACCAGCTGCTCTGCTAGCGAAAATGGCAATCACTTGGTCTGCTCGTTTAACTTATTATGGAAGTGAAACTAACAGTATCACCAAGGGCGAGAATCACTATCAGTCTGGCCATGTCGAAAGTGTCAGCTTTAGTGGTGGCTTTCACTCCAGCAGTGGTGGTGAGCAAGTGAGTAGCCTGGATGTTGTTGTCCTTTTAGTTGTATTTTTTGAAAATGCGCTTGTTGTTTATTTGTTGGACATAATTTAAAATGACCAATTTTATTAATTATTTAAAAATGTGACAACCCCTCTCTTGGGTGTTTTAAACGTGCAGCTGCCTGAATATAGAAAAAAAAACATTCAGTTCATTCACTCACGCATTCTCTCAGAGAAGTGGCACCAGCCGCTCGTCACCAAAGTGGGCGGGATTACGGAGCACTATATATTTATTATTATATTTTCAAAAAAAGTCCACACATATTTACATCATATTGCAGTATATTTGACTTATGCAAGGATTATGATGTAATGTGGTGCCAGGAATGGTAACATCATGAGGCAGCCTTATACTGTGTCAGAAACCGGAGGGCGGTTCTAAACTGTACACAGCGTTCAGAACCTTTCCCATCATTCCCAACACGGCTTACTTCTGCTTTCGACATTCCACATTCCGTTCACTGTGAATCCAGAAAACCCGGCTGTACCCGGCTGTACCCCGCTGCACCCGGCTGCACCCGGCTGTACCCGGCTGTACCCGGCTGTACCCGGCTGTACCCCGCTGTACCCGGCTGTACCCGGCTGTTACATAGATCAGGAGGTCTGACTCCAGCATCACGGAGTCAAGGTTGTGCACCCCCAAACGACTGAGAACATCAGAACGCTCTCCCCCCTCACTTCAAATATAATACTGTACAGCAATGTGAGGATGGGGTCATACGGGACTTACAGTATCGTTAGGAAATGTTGTTTTTGTTAAATGACTTGGCATAGACAAAAAAGAGACCTGGGACTTTCCTTTTTCCCAGCAGGATAAATGGCAAAGCTGTATTGCAGGCCAAAATGAAGCAAAGCCTCAGGACTCTAAGAGTCTGCCACACAAAGAACACTCCTCACCTAATACTAATACAAGGGTGCAGCTGCTTTTCCACCAAAAAAACCCCCAAACCATACAGTCGCCACTGACCATTACAGGCGCTCTCCCCTCACGACCGTCCACAGTGGCATGTCTAGGGGTGTGACATCACAGGCAGCCAAAGAAAATGCTGAAAAGTATGAAATGGCTCTAGGTTGCTGTGGAAATCATGAGCGATATTGTGTTCATCAGCCAGGCTTAACCAGTCAGTCCTACCACTGCTTCATCATCATAGCCAGAAGATTGAGAGCATCCCAGAGTCTGTACGGACCTCACAACACCTCACACTGCTTCACCCACTTAACCAGGAGACTGAGAGCACTCCAGGGTCTGTACGGACCTCACAACACCTCACACTGCTTCACCCACTTAACCAGGAGACTGAGAGCACTCCAGAGCCTGTATGAACCTCACAACACCTCACACTACTTCATCCACTTAACCAGGAGACTGAGAGCACTCCAGAGCCTGTATGAACCTCACAACACCTCACACTGCTTCACCCACTTAACCAGGAGACTGAGAGCGCCCCAGAGCCTGTATGAACCTCACAACACCTCACACTGCTTCACCCACTTAACCAGGAGACTGAGAGCACTCCAGAGCCTGTATGAACCTCACAACACCTCACACTGCTTCACCCACTTAACCAGGAGACTGAGACCGCCCCAGGGTCTGTACGGACCTCACAACACCTCACACTGCTTCACCCACTTAACCAGGAGACTGAGACCGCCCCAGAGTCTGTACGGACCTCACAACACCTCACACTGCTTCACCCACTTAACCAGGAGACTGAGAGCACTCCAGAGCCTGTATGAACCTCACAACACCTCACACTGCTTCACCCACTTAACCAGGAGACTGAGAGCACTCCAGAGTCTGTACGGACCTCACAACACCTCACACTGCTTCACCCACTTAACCAGGAGACTGAGAGCACTCCAGAGTCTGTACAGACCTCACAACACCTCACACTGCTTCACCCACTTAACCAGGAGACTGGGACCGCCCCAGGGTCTGTACGGACCTCACAACACCTCACACTGCTTCACCCACTTAACCAGGAGACTGAGACCGCCCCAGGGTCTGTACGGACCTCACAACACCTCACACTGCTTCACCCACTTAACCAGGAGACTGAGACCGCCCCAGGGTCTGTACGGGCCTCACAACACCTCACACTGCTTCACCCACTTGACCAGGAGACTGAGACCGCCCCAGGGTCTGTACGGACCTCACAACACCTCAAAAAAACACTTTTATTTGTTGTACAGTACAAGCAGCTTTCTAGCCACTGGTGTCCACATCAATTATTAAAACATTTTCTGGCTATTGAAGGTACCATTCCCTTCAACACATGTAGCTCTAACTAGTCATAAAGATTTGAATGTGTTTGTTTCAGCTGGAAAAATGCTAACCTTACACGTAGAGGTGCAGTGCGGACGCAATTTTTCTCGTTTCATTTTTTTAAATGTAGTTTTTAAAGGTTGAATGGCACCGTGAAAAAGACAGAAAGTCCTTCAAACAGCGGACACTATTTTTTTTCTAATTAGTCACATTACTGGCATAAAAAATCAAACCCTTAACCCATATACAAACATCGCCATGAGGTAGAGGGGTTGATTCCCCACCATGGCACTTTCCATACTGTGACCCCCTCTCTCTGCCTCCCACCAACACTGTGACCCCCTCTCTGCCTCCCACCAACACTGTGACCCCCTCTCTCTGCCTCCCACCAACACTGTGACCCTCTCTCTGCCTCCCACCAACACTATGACCCCCTCTCTCTGCCTCCCACCAACACTGTGACCCCCTCTCTCTGCCTCCCACCAACACTGTGACCCCCTCTCTGCCTCCCACCAACACTGTGACCCCCTCTCTCTGCATCCCACCAACACTGTGACCCCCTCTCTCTGCCTCCCACCAACACTGTGACCCCCTCTCTGCCTCCCACCAACACTGTGACCCCCTCTCTCTGCATCCCACCAACACTGTGACCCTCTCTCTGCCTCCCACCAACACTATGACCCCCTCTCTCTGCCTCCCACCAACACTGTGACCCCCTCTCTCTGCCTCCCACCAACACTGTGACCCCCTCTCTCTGCCTCCCACCAACACTGTGACCCCCTCTCTGCCTCCCACCAACACTGTGACCCCCTCTCTCTGCATCCCACCAACACTGTGACCCCCTCTCTCTGCCTCCCACCAACACTGTGACCCCCTCTCTCTGCCTCCCACCAACACTGTGACCCTCTCTCTACCTCCCACCAACACTGTGACCCCCTCTCTGCCTCCCACCAACACTGTGACCCCCTCTCTGCCTCCCACCAACACTGTGACCCCTCTCTCTGCCTCCCACCAACACTGTGACCCCCCCTCTCTGCCTCCCACCAACACTGTGACCCTCTCTCTGCCTCCCACCAACACTGTGACCCCCTCTCTGCCTCCCACCAACACTGTGACCCCCTCTCTGCCTCCCACCAACACTGTGACCCTCTCTCTGCCTCCCACCAACACTGTGACCCTCTCTCTGCCTCCCACCAACACTGTGACCCCCTCTCTGCCTCCCACCAACAATGTGACCCTCTCTCTGCCTCCCACCAACACTGTGACCCTCTCTCTCTGCCTCCCACCAACACTGTGACCCCCTCTCTGCCTCCCACCAACACTGTTACCCCCTCTCTCTACCTCCCACCAACACTGTGACCCCCTCTCTCTGCCTCCCACCAACACTGTGACCCTCTCTCTCTGCCTCCCACCAACACTGTGACCCCACTCTCTGCCTCCCACCAACACTGTGACCCTCTCTCTCTGCCTCCCACCAACACTGTGACCCCCTCTCTGCCTCCCACCAACACTGTTTGCCCCTCTCTCTGCCTCCCACCAACACTGTGACCCCCTCTCTCTGCCTCCCACCAACACTGTGACCCCCTCTCTGCCTCCCACCAACACTGTGACCCTCTCTCTGCCTCCCACCAACACTGTGACCCCCTCTCTGCCTCCCACCAACACTCTGACCCTCTCTCTGCCTCCCACCAACACTGTGACCCCCTCTCTGCCTCCCACCAACACTGTGACCCCCTCTCTGCCTCCCACCAACACTGTGACCCCCTCTCTACCTCCCACCAACACTGTGACCCCCTCTCTGCATCCCACCAACACTGTGACCCCCTCTCTGCCTCCCACCAACACTGTGACCCTCTCTCTGCCTCCCACCAACACTGTGACCCTCTCTCTACCTCCCACCAACACTGTGACCCCCTCTCTCTGCCTCCCACCAACACTGTGACCCCCCCTCTCTGCCTCCCACCAACACTGTGACCCTCTCTCTGCCTCCCACCAACACTGTGACCCCCTCTCTGCCTCCCACCAACACTGTGACCCCCTCTCTGCCTCCCACCAACACTGTGACCCCCTCTCTGCCTCCCACCAACACTGTGACCCTCTCTCTGCCTCCCACCAACACTGTGACCCCCTCTCTGCCTCCCACCAAAACTGTGACCCTCTCTCTGCCTCCCACCAACACTGTGACCCCCTCTCTGCCTCCCACCAACACTGTGACCCTCTCTCTCTGCCTCCCACCAACACTGTGACCCCTCTCTCTGCCTCCCACCAACACTGTGACCCTCTCTCTCTGCCTCCCACCAACACTGTGACCCCCTCTCTGCCTCCCACCAACACTGTTACCCCCTCTCTCTGCATCCCACCAACACTGTGACCCCCTCTCTCTGCCTCCCACCAACACTGTGACCCTCTCTCTGCCTCCCACCAACACTGTGACCCCCTCTCTCTGCCTCCCACCAACACTGTGACCCCCTCTCTGCATCCCACCAACACTGTGACCCCCTCTCTCTGCCTCCCACCAACACTGTGACCCCCTCTCTGCATCCCACCAACACTGTGACCCCCTCTCTGCATCCCACCAACACTGTGACCCCCTCTCTCTGCCTCCCACCAACACTGTGACCCTCTCTCTGCCTCCCACCAACACTGTGACCCCCTCTCTCTGCCTCCCACCAACACTGTGACCCCCTCTCTGCATCCCACCAACACTGTGACCCCCTCTCTCTGCCTCCCACCAACACTGTGACCCCCTCTCTGCATCCCACCAACACTGTGACCCTCTCTCTGCCTCCCACCAACACTGTGACCCCCTCTCTCTGCCTCCCACCAACACTGTGACCCCCTCTCTGCATCCCACCAACACTGTGACCCCCTCTCTCTGCCTCCCACCAACACTGTGACCCCCTCTCTGCATCCCACCAACACTGTGACCCTCTCTCTGCCTCCCACCAACACTGTGACCCCCTCTCTCTGCCTCCCACCAACACTGTGACCCCCTCTCTGCATCCCACCAACACTGTGACCCTCTCTCTGCCTCCCACCAACACTGTGACCCCTCTCTCTGCCTCCCACCAACACTGTTACCCCCTCTCTCTGCATCCCACCAACACTGTGACCCCCTCTCTCTGCCTCCCACCAACACTGTGACCCTCTCTCTGCCTCCCACCAACACTGTGACCCTCTCTCTGCCTCCCACCAACACTGTGACCCCCTCTCTGCCTCCCACCAACACTGTGACCCCCTCTCTGCTTCCCACCAACACTGTGACCCCCTCTCTCTGCATCCCACCAACACTGAGACCCCCTCTCTGCATCCCACCAACACTGTGACCCCTCTCTCTGCCTCCCACCAACACTGTGACCCTCTCTCTCTGCCTCCCACCAACACTGAGACCCCCTCTCTGCCTCCCACCAACACTGTGACCCTCTCTCTGCCTCCCACCAACACTGTGACCCCCTCTCTCTGCCTCACACCAAAACTGTTTCCCCCTCTCTCTGCATCCCACCAACACTGTGACCCCCTCTCTCTGCCTCCCACCAACACTGTGACCCTCTCTCTGCCTCCCACCAACACTGTGACCCCCTCTCTGCCTCCCACCAACACTGTGACCCCCTCTCTCTGCCTCCCACCAACACTGTGACCCCCTCTCTGCCTCCCACCAACACTGTGACCCCCTCTCTGCCTCCCACCAACACTGTGACCCCCTCTCTGCCTCCCACCAACACTGTGACCCCCTCTCTCTGCATCCCACCAACACTGTGACCCCCTCTCTACGTCCCACCAACACTGTGACCCCCTCTCTCTGCATCCCACCAACACTGTGACCCCCTCTCTCTGCCTCCCACCAACACTGTGACCCCCTCTCTACGTCCCATCAACACTGTGACCCCCTCGCTCTGCCTCCCACCAACACTGTGACCCCCTCTCTACGTCCCACCAACACTGTGACACCCTCTCTCTGCATCCCACCAACACTGTGACCCCCTCTCTCTGCCTCCCACCAACACTGTGACCCCCTCTCTCTGCCTCCCACCAACACTGTGACCCCCTCTCTACGTCCCATCAACACTGTGACCCCCTCTCTCTGCCTCCCACCAACACTGTGACCCCCTCTCTACGTCCCACCAACACTGTGACCCCCTCTCTCTGCCTCCCACCAACACTGTGACCCTCTCTCTGCCTCCCACCAACACTGTGACCCCCTCTCTCTGCCTCCCACCAACACTGTGACCCCCTCTCTCTGCCTCCCACCAACACTGTGACCCCCTCTCTCTGCCTCCCACCAACACTGTGACCCTCTCTCTGCCTCCCACCAACAATGTGACCCTCTCTCTGCCTCCCACCAACACTGTGACCCTCTCTCTGCCTCCCACCAACACTGTGACCCTCTCTCTGCCTCCCACCAACACTGTGACCCCCTCTCTGCATCCCACCAACACTGTGACCCTCTCTCTGCCTCCCACCAACACTGTGACCCTCTCTCTGCCTCCCACCAACACTGTGACCCTCTCTCTGCCTCCCACCAACACTGAGACCCCCTCTCTCTGCCTCCCACCAACACTGTGACCCCCTCTCTGCATCCCACCAACACTGTGACCCCCTCTCTGCATCCCACCAACACTGTGACCCCCTCTCTCTGCCTCCCACCAACACTGTGACCCTCTCTCTGCATCCCACCAACACTGTGACCCTCTCTCTGCCTCCCACCAACACTGTGACCCCCTCTCTGCCTCCCACCAACACTGTGACCCACTCTCTGCCTCCCACCAACACTGTGACCCCCTCTCTCTGCATCCCACCAACACTGTGACCCCCTCTCTCTGCATCCCACCAACACTGTGACCCCCTCTCTCTGCCTCCCACCAACACTGTGACCCTCTCTCTGCCTCCCACCAACACTGTGACCCCCTCTCTCTGCCTCCCACCAACACTGTGACCCTCTCTCTGCCTCCCACCAACACTGTGACCCTCTCTCTGCCTCCCACCAACACTGTGACCCCCTCTCTGCCTCCCACCAACACTGTGACCCCCTCTCTCTGCATCCCACCAACACTGTGACCCCCTCTCTCTGCATCCCACCAACACTGTGACCCCCTCTCTCTGCATCCCACCAACACTGTGACCCCCTCTCTCTGCATCCCACCAACACTGTGACCCCCTCTCTCTGCATCCCACCAACACTGTGACCCTCTCTCTGCCTCCCACCAACACTGTGACCCCCTCTCTCTGCCTCCCACCAACACTGTGACCCCCTCTCTCTGCCTCCCACCAACACTGTGACCCCTCTCTCTGCATCCCACCAACACTGTGACCCCCTCTCTCTGCCTCCCACCAACACTGTGACCCTCTCTCTGCCTCCCACCAACACTGTGACCCCCTCTCTCTGCCTCCCACCAACACTGTGACCCTCTCTCTGCCTCCCACCAACACTGTGACCCTCTCTCTGCCTCCCACCAACACTGTGACCCTCTCTCTGCCTCCCACCAACACTGTGACCCCCTCTCTGCCTCCCACCAACACTGTGACCCTCTCTCTGCCTCCCACCAACACTGTGACCCTCTCTCTGCCTCCCACCAACACTGTGACCCCCTCTCTCTGCCTCCCACCAACACTGTGACCCCCTCTCTCTGCCTCCCACCAACACTGTGACCCCCTCTCTCTGCATCCCACCAACACTGTGACCCCCTCTCTCTTCATCCCACCAACACTGTGACCCTCTCTCTGCTTCCCACCAACACTGTGACCCTCTCTCTGCCTCCCACCAACACTGTGACCCCCTCTCTCTGCATCCCACCAACACTGTGACCCTCTCTCTGCCTCCCACCAACACTGTGACCCCCTCTCTCTGCATCCCACCAACACTGTGACCCTCTCTCTGCCTCCCACCAACACTGTGACCCCCTCTCTCTGCATCCCACCAACACTGTGACCCCCTCTCTCTGCATCCCACCAACACTGTGACCCCCTCTCTCTGCATCCCACCAACACTGTGACCCCTCTCTCTGCCTTCCCACCCATCTGAGTAAAGTGAAATGCAGTCTGTCTGCTCTCCTTTAAACAAAAAAAAATGTTATTCTCTACATTCCTTTTTGACAGCAACCACTGTAGGTAACAGTCTGTGTCTGCAGGACAGCTGTCCCAGGAAAGAGATGCCCTCCCCCCCCGGCCCCCGGCCCCCGGCCCCTGGCCCCCGGACAGGCAGAATGTAGGCAAATGGGGGCCATCCAAAAACAAGAGAGATTTGGACAGAGAAGAGAAGCATCCTGCCGGAGTTGCAGGTGTGGTATGTAAGGGCCTGTGATCTGACAGCATGAGCTCTGTCTGCTGCGCTTCTTCCCTTTCCCATAATTCCCTGTTTCAGCCCTTTCTCTTCTCTCTCTGTTTGCAGACGTTTTTTTATCACAAGGGTAAAGAACTGAGACTGGCTGATTCCGCAGTGGCGTTCCTCTCTCCTGTCCCACCGCCTTCAGAGTGGCGTAGCACGTTCCCTCAGTCCTGCCCCCCCCCCCCCCCCCACAGCTCAGATTCAGCCAGTGACATCACTTCCTCTGTGTATTTATTCAGCTGGTTTGCATTCAGAAGTCACAGTTAGAGGGAGCCTTTACCCCCCTTAGAGATCTGAGGCTCCCGTAGTCCATTTTAATATAAAACTACACTCTGATCCTCGGTGCACATGTGCAATGCGGCATATTGAGTAGTGGATTCTGGGATACGAACAAACAATTACAATAAAGGGTCTGACTCATTTTTAAACCTTGACCTGCGGCAGCACACCACAACAGTGAAATGCCTGGAGTCACAGAGAGGCCTGGGCTGTGAGAAACATGTGCACTGTGAGGAGACTATGGGGTAAAAGACTGAGTCTTACTGAAAGCTTTAGTGGAGAGTACAGACCAGTGCGGTATTCATAAGGCTTTTATTAGCAGCTGCACACTGGACAGGCTTCAGATGTGCCATGTGGCTGGCATATTGTGCACCTTATAAATCAGACATCAGGAAAGCCAACGCTGTGGAGAAAGAGAGGGAATACTGGAGCGAGGAGGGGCGGCATAGAGTGGGGGATGGGGGCAGGATGGGGTGGGAGTGGGGTACTAGGTAGAGTGGGGGATGGGGGCAGGATGGGGTGGGAGTGAGGGATGGGGGA
Source organism: Ilyophis sp. 1 JC-2022 (assembly GCA_022702515.1). Lineage (NCBI taxonomy): Eukaryota > Metazoa > Chordata > Actinopteri > Anguilliformes > Synaphobranchidae > Ilyophis > Ilyophis sp. 1 JC-2022. The sequence goes on along the minus strand of CM040398.1, from coordinate 1,143,534 downwards.
TGGGGACAGGATGGGGTGGGAGTGGGGTACTCGGTAGAGTGGGGGATGGGGGCAGGAGGGGGTGGGAGTGGGGTACTCGGTAGAGTGGGGGATGGGGGCAGGATGGGGTGGTAGTGGGGTACTAGGTAGAGTGGGGGATGGGGGCAGGACGGGGTGGGGGCGGAGCTGGGTAGAGCAGGGCAGGACGGGTGGAGAAGGGGGTGGGGATGGGGGCAGGACAGGGTGGAGATCTGAACGCGGTCATGCTGCTGTGAATTCCCAAACGTGCAGTCGCCACACCGGCAATAATCCCACAATCATAAATGCGGACAAACGCAAGCGGGATCTGATTCAGCTCTCTAAGGTCATGCCCGGATTATCTGCAAGTTTATTCCCCACGGTTCATGGGAAACGCGGGAACGCGGGTGGGAACCCCCTGGCATTGCTGCTCCAGCCACAGAAATACGCCCAGATTAACTCCTCATGGAGCCTTAATCAACTACTCAGCCGCAGCTAGAACCGTAATCCCACTCTGGACCCAATTACAGCCAATGCTGAGGAATGGACACATCTCACCACATCACTGGCAGGTCACATCTCACCACATCACTAGCAGGTCACATCTCACCACATCACTGGCAGGTCACATCTCAGCCAGCACTGAGAACAATGAGAATCCCAGAAAGATCATTTCATCCTTTATATTTATATTGTTTATTATCTTTATTTCATCAAAACCCTTCCACCCAAATGCATATAATAAAAAGAAGTGAAAAATATAAAAACGTGAAGCAAACTATGGCCACACATCAATGGTGAACAAACTAAAGGCAAAAAGAAGGAATTAAAATGGAGTTTCAGTGGTCTGGATTCAATCAACATTTTGACCTTAAGATTGACTCACAAATAAATGAAAGCTTCTTTTTTTTCACAATACAAACACAGTTTGGCAAGTTAAGCACTAGCTGAACTCAACCAAACAGTGACTGTAGAGAAAGAAAATTAAGAATCAAAGTTAAGAATAAAATGTTTATTGAATCCAGGCCAGCGTGAGGGTTTAAACAGAATAACACAGGCCCTCAAACTGATCTCTCACAGAAAAACACAGACCCTCAAACTGATCTCTCACAGAATAACACAGGCCCTCAAACTGATCTCTCACAGAATAACACAGACCCTCAAACTGATCTCTCACAGAATAACACAGACCCTCAAACTGATCTCTCACAGAAAAACACAGACCCTCAAACTGATCTCTCACAGAATAACACAGGCCCTCAAACTGATCTCTCACAGAATAACACAGACCCTCAAATTTATCTCTCACAGAATAACACAGACCCTCAAAATGATCTCTCAGAATAACACAGACCCTCAAACTGATCTCTCACAGATCAGTGTAGTATAATGGTTAAGGAACTGGCCTTGTGACTGAAAGGTTGCAGGTAGGACACTGCCGTTGTACCCTTGAGCAAGGCACTTAATCTGAATCGCTTCAGTATATATCCAGCTGTATAAATGGATAATATGTAAAAAATGCTAAAAAGTTGTGTAAGTCGCTCTGGATAAGAGCGTCTGCTAAATGCCTATAATGTAATGTAAAATAATAACACAGACCCTCAAACTGATCTCTCACAGAATAACACAAACCCTCAAACCCCCTTCTCAACTCCCTAAACGTATTAGCTCTTCCTGATACAGCAGCCCCTGGGAAAAGTGGGAGAGCATGTGACCCAGAACGCGCGGGAAACGTGTGACCCTGAGCGCGCGGTGGGCTGCCGGGTGGAGGCAGTGAGACAGCGAAACAGCCGCTCTTTCATTCCCGTGCCTGGATACGCCGTACCCCCCAACCCCCCACCCGACATGATTAGCCTAATCCGGTTAGCCTAAAACAATGAATGGAGCTAGGCAGGCCTCTCGGTTGGCACAGCCCTCTCTCCGATTCAGAGAGGCCATGTCTACATCGCATTATCTCTGGAAGAACGCTGGAGCTGCTTCTGTTTGTGTGTGTGTGTGTGTGTGTGTGTGTGTGTGTGTGTGTTTGTGTGTGTGTGTTTGTGTGTGCGGCGTGATGTCGCGGCGTGATGTCGCGCCCTCCGGTGCGTTGGTGTGATGAATGGAAAATCCCATTGTTTTGGGGAAGAGCTTAGCGACACAATGAGCGGGCCGCGACGCTGGTCTCAAACCAGCCGCCAGGCCGGGTCCAGGACTCCACCTGCCAGACACAGGAGCCGGGTCAGAACTGCACACAGCCGCGGGAGGAGGGAGATGCGCACAATGTAAAGACATGCTTCGCCACACTGTGCACCATGAACAGGATCGGGACTGACTGAGTTACACATTCAGTCCGTTTGAGGTGAACAGAGACTGACTGAGTTACAGACTCAGTGCGTTTGAGGTGAACAGAGACTGACTGAGTTACAGACTCAGTGCATTTGAGGTGAACTGGGACTGACTGAGTTACAGACTCAGTGCGTTTGAGGTGAACAGGGACTGACTGAGTTACAGACTCAGTGCATTTGAGGTGAACAGGGACTGACTGAGTTACAGAGTGCGTTTGAGGTGACCTGTCCTCCCCACGGCTGTCTCATAAACACTGCAAGACCTGTGCTTGTTGGAAGCGCTTTTCCACCACAGGGTCTAGCACAGCTCAGTTGTGCTTTACCTGGTACCTGAGGCTATATTTTGTGCAGTAAAGAGCAAGTTGAGCAATCGCAAAAGCCTGCACGTCTCTGTACAAGCACGCTGCATGCCTGACAAGACGTAAAGCAGGGAAAAGGCATATGCTGGTATATACACTTGTAATTTTTTTATATTTATAAATATAAGATCTGTTTGTGGAAGGAGCTGAAGCGCAGCAGAGCAGGAAGTGACATCGCCCGTGTGCTTGATTCCTTGTCACCCAGGTCGTCAAGACAATTGGAGTGCTGTTTCCATAGCTTCAATTTGCTCTATGTAGCCATGGGCAATTTACACCATTGCCATGGAAACGCCTCAGACGATGCCTGCATCCGTTCCCTATTTCAGATGCATTCTTATTACAAGCAACAGGGTGCTGTCAGATGTGCTTCTACCCCAAAGAGGGGGCACAGCTTCTTCACCACCAAAATACCCCCCCCTCCCCTTTGTCAAAGAGAAGAATATGCTCCCTTGTATCTCTCTCACACACACACACACACGCACGCACGCACAGACACACACACACACACTCACGCATACACGCACCTACTTCACACACACACTCACGCATACACGCACCTACTTCACACACACACACACGCACGCACGCACGCAGACACATACACACACACACGCACGCACGCGCAGACACACACACACTCACGCATACACGCACCTACTTCACACACACACACACACGTACGCACGCACGCACACGCAGACACACACACACACACACACGCACACACACGCACATACCTACTTCACACGCACACACACACACACACCATAGAACTGAAAGTCCTGACTGCACTGGGGGGGGGGTTGTTTTTTTTTGTTTAAGGGGCATACACACCAGACAGGAAGATGTCTCAATCTCCACAAGTTCAACACAGAGAGAGCAGAGCCATCTGCTAGCCTGCGTTCAGCCGAGTCCTGTGGAGACTGAACGTGTGTGCACTCCAATTCAGGCCCATAAAAACAGCCCAAATGGGTCTGACACACGTGAAAGAACTCAGATCTCACCACACCCGTTATCCCAGCCTCCCTCTTATTTGTTCACTTTTTGGAAAGAGTGCAGACAGACAAACCTCCTGTTTTTACTGCCATTAAAGATTGTCAGTGATGCTAGCAGCTGCCCCTTGGCTATAAACATTCATTTTATGAGTCAAATTATCTTTCCACAGGATATATATATATATATATATATATACATATAAATACATATAACTGTCCAGTTCTTAAAACCCATGAATGTCATCTTAACGGTTTACTCCTGACCAGAAGTGTAAATACAATACATATACTGTATATAGAGTGCAAAGTAAAAAGTGTGGGTCTTTTGTAGCTATAATTGTTTCAGGTCATTTTGGAGAAGGAATCAGTTTGTTTGTCATTTCACAATCTTTCTTCATCTGTGATCCGGAACACTGGGCAGGGGTATGGGCCTAGAGGGTAAATGTGACCATGTGACCATGTGACCAGCCCAAAACAGCGCTCTTTGTAACCGCGAGGGTCAATTCAGAGGTTATCCTATGTTTCAGGACGAATGGCAGCCATGCAACCACCCAATCCTGCATTCCCCAAGTGGCACAAAAACAGCCTCCCAAACCCCCAAACACGAGACCACCCTTCCCCCGAACACCCCGACCCAATGCCAGCGTGCGCACAGAGTGGGGCTGGGACGCTAAGCTCATGGGAACGGAGCCCCTCCCCCCTTCCCTGCACACACACACACACACAGCACACAATGGGCCTCATTCATCAAGCATTCCTAAATATACGCGTACATTTACAGTTGTGTTCAAAAAAATAACAGTACAACATCAGTAACCTGCTGAACCACTGTTATTAGTAGTAGTGATATTTCTGCATGGCAAATAATTTGCTTGTAGATGTCATAGTGTAATAGAAAAACAACAGACCCAACTGTCATGACATGCACGCTGCTTGTTCTGAGTAATTGACTTATTCATTGAAAGGAACATGTTCAAAATAATAGCAGTGTGGAGTTGAATTAGAGAATGCATTCATTCTGTGAAAAAACAGGTGTCATTAATTGTCCTTTATTAAGGAAGAAGGGAAGCAAATGTTTCACACATTGTTATAAAATATATTTCCTTCTGAATTGCTAAGTAAGTAAAACGGGCCGTTACAAACATTGTTCAGAGGAACAACGTAATTTGATTAAAAAGTTGATTGGAGAGGGAAAAACGTATAAAAAAGTGCAGCAAATTATAGGATGCTCAGCTAAACAGATGTCAAATGCTTTAAAATGGCAACAAAAACCCGAAACACGTGGAAGAAAACGAGCAACTACTATTAAAACGGATCGAAGAATAGTCAGAATGGCAAAGATTCAGCCAATCATCACCTCCAGAAAGATCAAAGATGATCTAAAATTGCCTGTAAGTGCTGTTACAGTCAGAAGACGTTTGATCGAAGCTAAGCTATCAGCAAGAAGCCCCCGTAAAGCACCATTGTTGAAAAAACGGCATGTGCAGAATCGGTTAAAATTTGCCAAGGAACACATCGGTTGGCCCAAAGAGAAATGGCGTAACATTCTGTGGCCTGATGAGAGTAAAATAGTTTTTTTCGGGTCTAGTGGTCGTCGACAGTCGTCAGACGACCCCCGGGTACTGAATTCAAGCCACAGTACACAGTGAAGACAGTGAAGCATGGTGGCGCAAAAATCATGGTATGGGGACACTACAGTGTTGGGCTATTTATCGTATACCAGGGATTATGGATCAGTTTGAATACATCAAAATACTTGAAGAGATTATGTTGCCGTATGCCAAAGAGGAAATGCCCCTGAAATGGGTGTTTCAACAAAACGACGACCCCAAACACACGAGTAAGCGAGCAACATCTTGGTTCCAGACAAAAAGGATTGAGGTAATGGAGTGGCCAGCTCAATCCCCTGACCTCAACCCCATTGAACACTTGTGGGGTGACATTAAAAATGCAGTTTCTGAAGCAAAACCCAAAAATTCACAGGAACTGTGTGGAATGTAGTTCATTCATCCTGGGCTGAAATACCTGTTTCTAGGTGCCAGAAGTTGGTTGACTCGATGCAACGCAAATGCGCAGCAGTTATCAAAAACAATGGTTATGCAATTAAATATTAGTTCAGTAATTTAAAGTGAAGTTAAATCTTTAAAAATGTCTTCAGTTTATACAGTAAGTGTTTGAGTTTGAAGAGAAGAATGTCGACGCTGCTATTTTTTTTAACAGATTAAAATTCCTTTTCTTTGCTTCCTGTAAAAGAATAACGCAGACTTGATACACACAAAGACTTAATTCTTTGATTTGGAATTAAATGTGTAATGTTTCCACTACATTTGAAATATGGAACTAAAAGCTATTAAAAGATATTTGCACTTTATTAACTTTTTTAACGTACTGCTATTTATTTGAAAACCACTGTGAACACCATGTCCGAAGGGTGTTGATACAAAAAATGTACGCCGGATTAATCAAACCGTGTGGAAAAGGTAGATTTTTTCATATTCACTTACAATGCGCGTCCACGTTATTTTGTGATTAGCATAAATCCACGCCCAAGAATTGCCTTATATGGAGGCTGTCACTTCCATTTAAAGGTCCATACCTAGTCAGAATGGCCCAGAAAAAGCAAAGGAAAGAACTATTCTGACACTGAAATCGAAGTTTTATTAGCAAATCAAAGAAAAAAAATGGTTAAATATTGTCAGTACTGGCGTCATGAACTGGTAAAGTAAAGGCCTAGCAGGAGAGGTACCATCAATACGAGCGCATTGCTTTATCGCAGCCTGGAAATAAATGAAACGTTATTCATTTTGTAATTCTGTTGGGGTTCTGTGCATGTGAGTTGTGGTTTGAAATCGGGTAATCACATGGACTACATCGCGGTCACATTGATGCGCGTGTCCCACACAGCTCAGGTTTTACTGGGATATAGCCTGCTGGCTACATTCTAACCAGGTAAAAAAAACTATCACTTTTAAATAAAGTTGCCCCTAAACGCGAGACGGCGTTTCACCGACTTTTCAACAAAAATGTGCACTGGGGTGTGCAGTCTATGGCACCGATAACATTGGACAGGTTGGCAATTTCATAAAAACCCTGCTTTACCTACACCTGTTTTCGCTTCTTGTACGAAAAAATCGGTCTGTGCGATACATTTATTTACTGCAGTAGCACCCGTGCGATAGCCTGTGTGTGAGAGAATTTTTATTTTTTTATTTTGCGTGTGAAGTGAGGGTTTGTGTGAAGTGAATCGATGCGCCTCAATATTCTCTTTGGTAGTTGTAGTCTAGCATGCAATTAAAACCCATGTCCCCGTCTGCGTAGAGTCCATACATCCAAGACCAAATCCCACAATTCCTAGCGAACAATCACCTTTTCTTCAGCGAGTCGAGTCGAGCGAGCTATCTATCTGGGACACTGGGATGACGACAAAATGAAGAGGTATTTTCAAGTATTAAATCAAATAAAAGTAGGAGAAGTGCAAAACAAAACCCCCAAACGAGCCCGCGAGGAATCACTGCCAAATGAAAAGTGCGAAACAAGAAAGAAGATTTACAGGCACATTTGGACGTTTGTATCAACCTCTGACTCTGATCAGCCAGTAGCTGTGTAACGTTAGCTAGCTAGCTGGCACTCAAATAACGGCAATCAAACAAGCTTAATGTTTATTTGGGAACACGAGCTGGCTAGCATAACCAGTATGTTTGTATTTTTCTTTTTTTTTCAACTAACTAACTAAAGTCATTACCATTTCTCCTGAACGTTTGTTTCACAATATACCTGATGGTCACCTCCATTTAATTAATTAGCATATTGATGGTGGACAATTCGAGGGAAACCAGGAAATCTTTGTCTTATATAACCATCACATTAACGTCTGTGTGTGTGTGAGAATAGATGGACCTAACGTTACAGAGTAGCCTCTGTTAACTAACTTACGACATTTATTAATTTAGGACATCTTGATTAATTTGTGTGACTGTGATCTCCTACGTGCTCTATATCGCCATCTGGTGTTCTGAAACTACATAGTATACCTTTAATGGGAAAATGCATATACATTCTACATTTTCCACAAAGAGCTATGAAACACCTTAAGCTCTGAACTCTGTGCATTTAGAAAGTCGACGGTCTGCTGGGTAGAAATGCCACTATGCGGAGACATCAAGCATAGTTTTTTATGTACAAAGCAAAATGTACTTGGCTATGGGGAAATGTATTGTAATAGCGCCCCTCTGGTGGTGGGCTCTGGTACATACATGTGTGACACACAGAGAGACAGACGCACACACGGGGATCAAATTAAAGTCCCCCTGCAGAAAAAGGTGGCCAGCAGACATGCTAGATATGTGACACGTGCGCGCGCGTACGCATGCGCACACGCACGCACGTACGCACACGCACACACACCGTTTGTTGTTTTTATTCTCTTATTAGTGATTTACACACTTTCTCAATTTAAAATAAAAAATATTGTATGATGATATGAATTTAAACTGAGATTTGCACTGCTAATTTGAAGCGTAACATATTGATGTCTTGTATACAGTTGTTATGTCCCTGCAATTTACCATTATGGGCAAATAAAGAAAAAATGTTTGTCTGAACACATTTCTTGTTACGGTTTGGATTTTGTGTGCCCTGTATGCAACATTCATGTCCTTTGCCAATCACATACCTGTTTAAGTGATGAACTGCACTACTGTGTGGTTGTTTTTAGAGATTTTAGAGACGTTTTATATAGAGACGTGCTACACGTTTTTAGCCAGTGCTACAAAACTATCAACCTCTGTAGCACCGGTGCTATGTGCAAAAAAAGTTAACGTACAGCCCTGAAGCCACTTTAAAGCAAATTTCGTGCATTGGTTAAATGTGTGTTATAACATAGCCTATGTAAGGTCATGTAGAATTAAACTTTTTTGCAATTTAGAAAAAATTGTAGGCTACTGGGAGCGTTCATTTGACTACGTTATGGGTCTAATTAAACAGCCTCATAGCCTACAATTGATTAATAGGCGTAATCTAAAGTGTTTGCTTTTTACAATCATAATTTATCACGTTTGCAATGTGTATTTCAAAGGCTACATTTAGTCTTGTGAATTTAACAGAAAATAAAAAGAAATTTTCTAATTATCACTCAGATGCTACATTTACCGGCATTCTGAATTTAGGAACGTGGTACGTGTGCTCCAGAGCAGGTGTAAATTTTGTTCGGAGGTACTAACAGATCTCAGATACAAAAATGTTGATGAATACCAAAATACGGGTAAAATTGCAAATACAAATGATTTACGTACAAATTAATTCTGCTCACGTTTCATGAATAAGGCCCAATGAGAGCGAGAAAGGGTTAAAAGAAGAGAGGGAGGGAGGGAGGAGAGAGAGCTAGAAAAAGAGGGAAAGAGAGATGGAGAAAGAAAGAGCGGGAGGGAGAGAGAGAAGTGATATAACCTGAATGGTATTTGGACCTAAAAAGACCATATTTAACCAGGGTGACTAATAATAGACTGAGGAAAACACTGATAAAGTACAGAATTAGTGAGCACAGCATTAGAGACCATCCTCCACATGCCAGACCAGGCCTTAGAGACCATCCTCCACATGCCAGACTAGGCCTTAGAGACCATCCTCCACATGCCAGACCAGGCCTTAGAGACCATCCTCCACATGCCAGACCTGGCCTGAGAGACCATCCTCCACATGCCAGACCTGGCCTGAGAGACCATCCTCCACATGCCAGACCTGGCCTGAGAGACCATCCTCCACATGCCAGACCTGGCCTTAGAGACCATCCTCCACATGCCAGCCCTGGCCTTAGAGACCATCCTCCACATGCCAGACCTGGCCTTGGAGACCAGCCAACAGATAAACCAGGCCTTAGAGACTGGCCTTCACAAACAGATCTGGCCTTAGAAACTGGCCTTCACAAACAGACCTGGTCTTAAAGACCAGCCTTCACAGACAGACCAGGCCTTAGAGACCAGCCAACAAGCAGACCAGGCCTTAGAGACCAGCCTTCACAAACAGACCTGGCCTTAGAGACTAGCCTTCACAAACAGACCTGGCCTTAGAGACTGGCCTTCACAAACAGACCTGGCCTTAAAGACCGCCCCCCAAGGACAGACCTGGCCTTAGAAACCAGCCTTCACAGGCAGACCAGGCCTTAGAGACCAGCCTTTACAGACAGACTTGGCCTTAGAGACCAGCCTTCACAGGCAGACCAGGCCTTAGAGACAAGCCTGTACAGACATACCTGGCCTTAGAGACCAGTCAACAGGCAGACCAGGCCTTAGAGACCAGCCTTTACAGACAGACCTGGCCTTAGAGACCAGCCAACAGATAAACCAGGCCTTAGAGACTGGCCTTCACAAACAGACCTGGCCTTAGAAACTGGCCTTCACAAACAGACCTGGTCTTAAAGACCAGCCTTTACAGACAGACTTGGCCTTAGAGACCAGCCTTCACAGGCAGACCAGGCCTTAGAGACAAGCCTGTACAGACATACCTGGCCTTAGAGACCAGAGAGTGGGGTTAGCAGAGAGAGAGTGGGGTTAGCAGAGAGAGAGTGGGGTTAGCAGAGAGAGAGTAGGGTTAGCAGAGAGAGAGTGGGGTTAGCACAGAGAGAGTAGGGTTAGCAGAGAGAGAGTGGGGTTAGCACAGAGAGAGTGGGGTTAGCAGAAAGAGAGTGGGGTTAGCAGAGAGAGAGTGGGGTTAGCAGAGAGAGAGTGGGGTTAGCAGAGAGAGAGTGGGGTTAGCAGAGAGAGAGTGGGGTTAGCAGAAAGAGAGTGGGGTTAGCAGAGAGAGAGTGGGGTTAGCAGAAAGAGAGTGGGGTTAGCAGAGAGAGAGTGGGGTTAGCAGAAAGAGAGTGGGGTTAGCAGAGAGAGAGTGGGGTTAGCAGAAAGAGAGTGGGGTTAGCAGAGAGAGAGTGGGGTTAGCAGAAAGAGAGTGGGGTTAGCAGAGAGAGAGTGGGGTTAGCAGAAAGAGAGTGGGGTTAGCAGAGAGAGAGTGGGGTTAGCAGAGAGAGTGGGGTTAGCAGAAAGAGAGTGGGGTTAGCAGAGAGAGAGTGGGGTTAGCAGAAAGAGAGTGGGGTTAGCAGAGAGAGAGTGGGGTTAGCAGAAAGAGAGTGGGGTTAGCAGAGAGAGAGTGGGGTTAGCAGAAAGAGAGTGGGGTTAGCAGAGAGAGAGTGGGGTTAGCAGAAAGAGAGTGGGGTTAGCAGAGAGAGAGTGGGGTTAGCAGAAAGAGAGTGGGGTTAGCAGAGAGAGAGTGGGGTTAGCAGAAAGAGAGTGGGGTTAGCAGAGAGAGAGTGGGGTTAGCAGAAAGAGAGTGGGGTTAGCAGAGAGAGAGTGGGGTTAGCAGAGAGAGAGTGGGGTTAGCAGAGAGAGAGTGGGGTTAGCAGAGAGAGAGTGGGTTAGCAGAAAGAGAGTGGGGTTAGCAGAGAGAGAGTGGGGTTAGCAGAGAGAGAGTGGGGTTAGCAGAGAGAGAGTGGGGTTAGCAGAGAGAGAGTGGGGTTAGCAGAGAGAGAGTGGGGTTAGCAGAGAGAGAGTGGGGTTAGCAGAGAGAGAGTGGGGTTAGCAGAGAGAGAGTGGGGTTAGCAGAAAGAGAGTGGGGTTAGCAGAGAGAGAGTGGGGTTAGCAGAAAGAGAGTGGGGTTAGCAGAGAGAGAGTGGGGTTAGCAGAAAGAGAGTGGGGTTAGCAGAAAGAGAGTGGGGTTAGCAGAAAGAGAGTGGGGTTAGCAGAAAGAGAGTGGGGTTAGCAGAGAGTGGGGTTAGCAGAAAGAGAGTGGGGTTAGCAGAGAGAGAGTGGGGTTAGCAGAGAGGGGGAGAATCTCTATTTTTTTTTTTCCCCCAGCATGCCGAGAGGGGACCTGGCATGGCGCCAGCTGGCACGACCCCTGATTGGCTGCAAGCAAAAGCGGGAAATGAAGCTTGACAGAGAATGGGGGTGGGGAAGCAGGGTTTGGGGCACACCAGGAGACAACGGGGGGGGGGGGGTTACCCCTGCCCAGACCCCAGGACCACCAGCCAGCAGCTAACACCCCAACGTCTTTCTGAAGGGCTGTTAGCTGTTCACCATAAAGTGACACTTAAAATGGCCTGAACTATTCAGTGGAATGCTGCCAATCAAATCACTGGACTTTCTGAGCCAGCAGTTTGCTTTGTTGGACGCATCTTATTGAATTTACTGTCACAAAATTATACTGCGGAAGGTTTAAAGTATTTCAGATGAGGCGTCACCTTAAAAACAATGCTGCATGTAAACGGACACTCATAGGAATATATATGTACACTTCATTATTAAAAATATTATGTTTCGACCACCCGAACCTTCACCATAATTATGAATTACTAAAATAAAATATAATAACAATGAATTATGATTTAAGCTGTGGAATACATAAAACCTGTGCTTAATATGTATGTACAGTGAGCACCATAATTAATTGGACAGTGACACATTTTTTGTTATTTTGGTTCTGTAATTTGAGTTTGAAAGGATACAATGACAATGAGGTTGAAGTGCAGACTGTCAGCTTTAATTTGAGGGTATTTTCATCCATATCGGATGAACCGTTTAGAAATTATAGAACCTTTTGTACACAAAGTAGTTTGAATCTTACTAGTCAAAATATAATTACAGATATCTTGAATTAGAGCTTTGACTAGGCAAAAGGACATTGCAGATATCAGTAATGAATATCCAGTCTAGCTAATAAATGTTAAAACAGCCATACACCCTCATACATCTCCACCCTCTTATTATATACACTCTCAAGAACACTGACATGGCACACATACACTCACACTCACACACACAAACACACACACACACTCTCTCTCTCTCACACACACACACACACACACACACACACACACACATCTTAGTGGTTGAAATGCAAGAATAGATTTTGGTTTGTAAAAGGCAGTCACCAAGCAGGTAAAGTTAAATGACATTATTGTCGCTTTATGCTAATAGTAAGTGGTAAGTGGTTAAGTGGTACGTGGTAAACAAACTGTAACCTACCACAGGTAATTTTGTTCATGTGAAAACAAAATTAAATTTCTGGTAGATTTAATTTGGGGTAGATTCCTGGCCTCCTTGGATCAGCAGGTCACAGTGTAGCACTGTGATCTTTCAGGAACGCAGTGGAGCTGTGCCAGTCTTAAACATTCAAATGACATAAGAGGATTTTTAAAAGCCTGTGAAACGGTTTTTAAATCGTATGGTGTCTTTTACTTTGGAATATCTCTCCAAGAATAGAAATGAAATCGTCATGACAAATGAAATTTATTTTAGCCAATCCCGGAATGACATGGAATGCATTGCAGTATGCTCTCTCATCAAAATCAGAAAATATTTGCACATCTTCAGATGCTGAAATACACCTCAAAAAATGGCATTGCTGTGATTGTATTGGGTGTTACAATATTTCCCCAAAAGGTCCACATACAGTATTTGCAGAGTACTCCATTACGCCTCTAACGGTGAAAGCAGTGCTATGTCCTGACTGTGGTTGCTGTGTCCTGACTGTGGTTGCTGTGTCCTGACTGTGGTTGCTGTGTCCTGACTGTGGTTGCTGTGTCCTGACTGTGGTTGCTGTGTCCTGACTGTGGTTGCTATGTCCTGACTGTGGTTGCTATGTCCTGACTGTGGTTGCCTCCTCCGTCACCATCAGAGCAAAAAAACTCACTCCAAAAGCTGCGCAATCTGCAGACCTCCGTAGTCCCGCCTACTTTGGTGACGAACGGCTGGTCAATGGACTGAAAATGTGTTTTTTTTTCTATATTCGGGCAGCTATACGTTTAAAACACCCAAGAGAGGGGTTGTCACATTTAAAAATAATTTATAAAATTGGTCATTTGAAATTATGTCCAACAAATAAACAACAAACACGTTTTTTTAAAAAGAACTAAAACGACTACAACATCCGGTCTACTCACTAGCTCAGCGGTCCCCAAACTTTTTTGGGCCACGGACCGGTTTCACGTAATATTTTCACGGACCGGCCTTCAAGGTGTGGGGGGATATATATGACGAAATAAAATGATACGACTGGCATAAAAACAAATATAAAGTGCATAAAAAAATACAACTCACCATCTCAAGAGACACAGACGCACACATTTTTCAAAATAAAACATCTTTCAGATTCTGAATAAAAAAATATTTTATTGATTATCAGCCTTTCTGTGCGGCCCAGTACCAAATGGTCCGTGGACCGGTGGTTGGGGACCGCTGCACTCGCTCACCACCACTGCTGAAGTGAAAGCCATGAAGCTGACACTTTCGACATCGCCAGACTGATACTGATTCACGCCCTTAGTGATACTCTTAGTTTCACTTCCATAATAAGTTACAAGTGCAGACCGAGTGATAGCCATTTTCGCTAGCGGAGCAGCCGGTAGCTACTTCCATAATAAGTTACAAGTGCAGACCGAGTGATAGCCATTTTCGCTAGCGGAGCGGCCGGTAGCTACATCGTTAACTTGCAAAAGCAGGAGCCGCCGATGTACGACCGGGGATTCTGGGTAGTGTAACTATGTTTCTCAAACTCTGTTAATTGTTTCAAATTTGATTTAAACGAGGTGTTGAGTTTATAATGGACTTTGTATCACATATGTCATAGTTTGGTCCATACAATGTCATAATATCATCATAAGGGTGACTGAGAGATCCCGAAGTGGGACAGGTCATTTACTCCCCTCAGACACCCAAACATATTTACTCCCCTCAGACTCAACCACTCATTTACTCCCCTCAAACACACACACACACACACACACACACACACATTTACTCCCCTCAGACACACACACACACACACACATTTACTCCCCTCAGACTCACACACACACACACATTTACTCCCCTCAGACTCACACACACACACATTTACTCCCCTCAGACACACACACACACACACACATTTACTCCCCTCAGACACACACACACACACACACACATTTACTCCCCTCAGACACACACACACACACACACATTTACTCCCCTCAGACACACACACACACATTTACTCCCCTCAGACTCACACACACACACATTTACTCCCCTCAGACACACACACACACACATTTACTCCCCTCAGACACACACACACACACATTTACTCCCCTCAGACACACACACACACACACATTTACTCCCCTCAGACTCACACACACACACACACACACACACACACACACACATTTACTCCCCTCAGACTCACACACACACACACACACACACACACACACATTTACTCCCCTCAGACACACACACACACACACACATTTACTCCCCTCAGACTCACACACACACACACATTTACTCCCCTCAGACTCACACACACACACATTTACTCCCCTCAGACTCACACACACACACATTTACTCCCCTCAGACTCACACACACACACATTTACTCCCCTCAGACTCACACACACACACACATTTACTCCCCTCAGACACACACACACACACACATTTACTCCCCTCAGACTCACACACACACACACATTTACTCCCCTCAGACTCACACACACACACATTTACTCCCCTCAGACTCACACACACACACATTTACTCCCCTCAGACTCACACACACACACATTTACTCCCCTCAGACACACACACACATGTACTCCCCTCAGACACACACACAGATGTACTCCCCTCAAACACACACACATTTACTCCCCTCAGACTCCCAGAGACGTTTTTTTTCACTGCTGCTCTATTCTTGGGCTCACAAAACACCACCCAGCAGGGCACATGACCTTTGACTCCTCCCCACCCCCCCTTCCCCTTTAACCTACCCCATGTTCACACTCTCTCTCTCTCTTTCTCTCACACACACACACACACACATACATGTTCTTTCTCACACACAGACTCTCTCTCACATACACTCACAGACTCTCTCTCTCTCTCTCTCTCTCTCTCTCTCTCTCTCTCTCTCTCTCTCTCTCTCTCTCTCTCTCTCTCGCACACACGCACACACAGAAATTGGGGCAGAAACCCCTCTCAGGGTCACTGGGGTTGCAGTGCGGCCCCCACATGAAGCTCCTTAAATAAGACCCCATTCCTGGGGTGTGTGTGTGTGGGGGGGGTTAAGGTGGGTGAGTAGGGGCTCGTCCGGGATTGTCCAAGGACAGCAGAGACCACAGGGAGGCATTTATTATCACAAACTCATTTATTTGTTAGAAAGACCAATGAATTAATGATCATAAGCAAAGCAGAGAGAGAGGGAGAGAGAGAGAGAGAGAGAAAGAGAGAGACAGAAAGAGGGGAGGAGAAGAGGTTTTTGCTCAAGTCGTGGGGTCGGTATCCGAGTAACACATCCCACGTTGGGGAAGAATGCTCCCGGTGGCGTTTTGCCAGTTGTGAGAAACTGTAAGAGTTCATCACCAGCTCATTCAGGGAGCCACAGAGCCACCCACCAGCAGAGCAGCCCACCACAGAGCAGAGCAGCCAGCGGAACCAACGAGTAACAAAGAAAATTTTTTAAATGTCCAAAATTTTTAAAAAAATCAATTAATGTAGGACCTCCAACAAAACAAAATATACAAAAACTCATAAAAAAAACTATGACAGTTGACCTACAGGAAGCTATGATACACGGAACCTACACTAAAAGGGCCACCTAGATCCAGAATATCAAATAAAATATAAAAAAAAAATGGTTATCTTTAAAAAAAATTCAAAAAAAAACTATGACAAAACAAAGGGATGGGACACAAAATTAAGGGATTCTGTATTGATTTATCTGAAAAAAAGTGCTGCTACTATACTCTATACCCCCACCAACCTCCAATCTCTATGATCCTCTCTCCTGCTGTGAGCAGGTCTGAATTCCGCAGAGTGGCAGAGGAAAGTGCGATGTGTGCCGTTCACCACACAACGGTGTCTCTCCCACACAACAGTGTCTCTCCCACACAGCGGTGTCTCTCCCACACAACAGGTCCAGAGAAAAAGGGGTTACATCTCTGACAGAACAGAAAGCACACACTCTGACAGAGCACACACACACAAAACCACAACAACAACCACAACAACATACAAAACCAAACAAACACAAAACAACACACACAACACACACACAAACAACAACACAACCAAAACAAAACCAAAAACAAAAACAAAACAAAAACCAAAAACAAACAAAACTAACAAACACAACCACACAACCACACAAACACACACACAACACAAAACAAAACTACAAAAACACCAAAAACAACAACAACAACAAACAACAAACACAAACACAACACACACACACACCAACCACACCAACAAAAACAACAAAAAAAACCAACCAAAAACACAAACAACAACCAAAACACAACACCAACACACACAAACCAACACAAACACACACACAAACACAAACAAAAACCACACCAAAAACCAAAACCAACCACAAAAACAACCAAAACGACAAACCCTATATTTAAATGTTATTTTACCCCAATCACCCCCCCCCCCCCCAATTCCAATAGAAATGCAGAAAGGTGCAGAGGTCCTTTGTAAGAGTACCTGAAAGTAAGATATCAAGAGTCAGAGTAGCATCACCTTTTTTTACCTTTTTTGTTGTTCCAAATGTTGTTTTTTTTACTTCCCAGTTTTTTTTTTTTTTTTTTTTTTTTTTTTTTGCCCTTGTCCCCCCTTTTTGGATTTGTTGCAAGGTAATTATCAATTTAGGAATATAATATAAAAAAAAAAATAAATAAAGAGAAGAATCAAACAAATATATTTTTTTTGCACTGTTGTTTTTCAAAAAAAAAAAATGTAAAGAAGAAATTACAAATCCATGCTTTTTGTTTTTTTCTTTCTCTTCTGTTTTCTGAGTTTGAAATCAGCTCATAAACCCTTTATGCTCTTCACTCTAGAGCTGAGCTTCCCAAACGCACCAGAAGGAGCCCTTCCCATTTTTCATTAGCATCTAATGAGCTGTCATTGAACTGCAGTCTGGAAATGGGACAGTATGACACAGACCTGACTGACTGATTGATTAATTGATTAATTTATTGATATTTCAGTCTGAATAAATAATAAGAATGGGTGCACCGATTACTGAAATCGAGCAAGTGGTTCCAAATGATTGTGAACCAGAGTTACAATTGAATTGAGTAGAGTTAGGCAGGCAGTGACACACTTTTAATGATTTCCAGGATTGGCTGGAAGACAACCCAGCAGACAGGTTGGATTCCGAGGCCTCAGTTTGAGAAGCTCTGTGGCTGTACAGAACCAAGACTGGCAACTGCCCACTTCAGCTCTATGGCTGGACAGAACAGGGGCGTAGGATTGTTTCCATTTTTGGTAGGGACTGTATGTGAGCTGCGACAATTTTGCACTAATTTGAGAGCAAATATTGTTTTTGAGCTACAATGAGAGCATCAGATGATCCTGATGACTGTTTCTTTAATTAGCCTGATTATGCATTTGGCCTCCATGCGCGCTTGCTGCATACAAATTGAAAACAAATTTGATCGTGTTATGACTAACGTTAGCAGTTGTGCTATCTAACGTCATTAGAGTTGTTAGCTCGCTAGCTAACGCTAGCTAACTAAAGTTTGCGCGCTCGATCGCATTGTCAACTGACAACTGTATTAATGACAAAAATTTGTGACTGTATTAGTAATGTAATAATATAATAAATAAGAAATTGATTCAAGTAGTTAATGTAGCTAATAATGTAAATAGGAGATCAAGATTAATTCTATACTGTATATCATAATACTAATACTCATTTCAACATTCAATATGATACAACCTGTACAATTACTCAATATATTTCACAGTTGCGCAATCAGATCTGTCTCGTAAGGTAAAGAAAATCTTAGCGTAAAAGTAGTTTAATGTACAACCAAAAACAGATTACTAAAGCTAACGTTAGCTGAGGTAGAGAGAAAAAATAACTACTAGTAGTGATTTAGCTGCTCTGCCTATCGCTGTGTCGCTGATGAACCGACCACTTCAGCTCTATGGCTCTGCAGAACCAAGGCTGGCAACCACCCACTTCAGCTCTATGGCTCTGCAGAACCAAGGCTGGCAACCACCAACTTCAGCTCTGTGGCTCTACAAAACCAAGACTGGTAACCGCACATTTCAGCTTTGTGGCTCTATAGAACCAAAACTGGCAACCGCCTACTTCAGCTCTGTTGCTCTCCAGAACCAAGACTGGTAACCGCACATTTCAGCTTTGTGGCTCTATAGAACCAAGACTGGCAACCACCCACTTCAGCTCTGTTGCTCTCCAGAACCAAGGTTGTTAACCACCCACTTTAGCTCTGTGGTTCTCCAGAACCAAGACTGGCAACCACTGACTTCAGCTCTGTGGCTCTCCAGAACCAAAACTGGCAACCACCCACTTAATCTCTGTGGCTCTACAGAAC
Organism: Ilyophis sp. 1 JC-2022; assembly: GCA_022702515.1. NCBI lineage: Eukaryota > Metazoa > Chordata > Actinopteri > Anguilliformes > Synaphobranchidae > Ilyophis > Ilyophis sp. 1 JC-2022. The sequence goes on along the minus strand of CM040398.1, from coordinate 1,124,472 downwards.
CAAGGCTGGCAACCACAAACTTCAGCTCTGTGGCTCTCCAGAACCGAGACTGGCAACCTCCCACTTCAGCTCTGTGGCTCTACAGAACCAAGACTGGCAACCGCCCACTTCAGTTCTGTGGCTCTACAGAACCGAGACTGGCAACCTCCCACTTCAGCTCTGTGGCTCTACAGAACCGAGACTGGCAACCTCCCACTTCAGCTCTGTGGCTCTACAGAACCAAGACTGGCAACCGCCCACTTCAGTTCTGTGGCTCTCTATAACCAAGGCTAGCAACCGCCCACTTCAGCGCTGTGGCTCTACAGAACCAAGTCTGGGAACCGCCGACTTCAGCTCTGTGGCTCTCCATAACCGAGACTGGCAACCGCCCACTTCAGCTCTGTGGCTCTACAGAACCAAGGCTGGCAACCGCCCACTTCAGAAACTAATATGGTGACGACAATATAAATTCAATTCAATTTCAATGAAATCAAGCTTTATTGGCATGCCTGAATTTGTTACAATGTTGCCAAAGCAGGTAGCAGTGAAATAGAATTGGTAGCGAAAAATAATTAAAATGGAACAGGTTATAATAGAGAAAAATATGGAATAGTAATTACAATAATAATGTAATGCAGTAATAGCCTAACAGTATTGTGCCGCAAGGCGTGCTCCTTGTGCCTCTCCTAGAATGAGTGGCCATTTCTCCTTCTCATCTAGAAGTAGAACATTTTGAATTTGGTATTTTTCAATTATATTTTGGAATTTTTCAGGTGCATCCCTGTCCAAACCTTACCTGCTGTACAATGGCCACATATGATTTGCTCTTTAGGTAAACTAAATATTTTTCAATGGCTAGACTGTGGTCACTGGGCCTGTACTTGGTATTGATCGGTCTCAGCTTTCTATCTCTGACAGTGGAGAGATAGCCAGCGGTTTGCATTCTGTTTTTAGGGCCCGATAACATTCTAATTTGTGTTGTCATTTTGTTTCTCTATGTCCCAATGTTCCAAATATGAGTTTTTGCATTGTTTGATGATCTGGTTTACTATAATCTGTGGTTGGTAAGCAGTGCTGGTCTGTAACTCTTCTGTGCTTGTGGTTACGAGGTTAGTTAGTTTCAGAATCAGCTGACTGAAGGGACTCATTTTGGGGCTTAGCTCTTGGGTTTAGAATGCTTCAAATTATAATGTATCATGGGGACTTCATTGAAGGTGCATCCAGAATGTAAGCAATCTCTTTTGGATATTTACTAACAATGGGAAACGGCCTAATTCTGCCCTGCATGCATTTGTTGGCATTTTTCTTTGTACATTTAGCAGATTTCTACAGATGTATGCATGCAGGCCTTCTATTGGATGCTCATCCCATCTATTCTAGTCTTGCTGACTGAGTGGGCGCCGTCCTTCTCTCCCATATAGTGCAATGAGCAGGTTGACACACTGTCAAAAAAGGTTTTGGACCAGCTGATGGCATGTCTATTTTATAGAATTTTATTTCCATTGCATAGAAAGCTTTTCTGGCTTTCTCTTTACGTGCATTCACTGCCAGACAGATTCCGGAGGCACTGATTTTCTGTCCCAGGTAATCATAATTTGGCATGTCCATATCAATGCCCTTTCAGCCTCACAGCAAGTCACTTCCTTTCACTGCAGGGAAGACAGGCAGGTAAGAATAAACTACCTGGACCTGACAGGTTAAACCAGCGTAAATAAACACGTGACAAGAGCTAGCAAGCTAGCCCGAGCTCCACACTAGCATAGACAAACCCAAACTTATGGGCTTACCCACACTCTGAACTAGCATAGGCACACCAAACTCTGCACTAGCATAGAGCTAACCTGAACTCTGCACTAGCATAGAGCTAACCTGAACTCTGCACTAGCATAGAGCTAACCTGAACTCTGCACTAGCATAGAGCTAACCTGAACTCCACGCTAGCACAGGGTAACACAATCTCAACACCAGCATCAAGCATCAAGCGCCCACCCCCAATCCCCCTCTCCCACCTTTCCCCACCCCCAATCCCCCTCTCCCACCCCCAATCCCCCTCTCCCACCTTTCCCCACCCCCAATCCCCCTCTCCCACCTTTCCCCACCCCCAATCCCCCTCTCCCACCTTTCCCCACCCCCAATCCCCCTCTCCCACCCCCAATCCCCCTCTCCCACCTTTCCCCATCTCCATACCGAGTCCAATTAACACTAAATCTATCTGCGTAACCCAAACACTCTGAATACCCACCACTGCCTAAACATTTATATTAGCAGCAGTCAGGCAGGAAGAATAGGCCTGTAGATTTATCACTGCCAGTGTGTTTAGGCAGAACTGGAGCCCATAGGCCCCACCTTGTGTCTGTCCATCGCCGTGCCGACAGCGCCACCATCGCTGCTGAAGGGGGCGCTGCTTCACTGGGGCTTTGTTCAAGAGGGGTTCCCACACCATAGACAGCTTCTGTGATCCCCCATTAAAAAAACGCCTGGCACAGCGTTTGTAACACTTCAGGATTCCCCGTTTTGGGGGGATTTGTGACTTGTGACGTGGCACGGCAAGCTGAGGAACTACTGGCATGTTGATGTGGGGGGTACCGGGGTCAGAGACGGGGACTCATCACGCACTCTCACCCCATTCCTGCCTCGTCCCAGGGCACCCTCCCTCACCTTTACAAAACCCCGCTCTTAAACTCTCTATTGACTGGTCCGCTCTCTCCCGGCTCTCTCCATTCACACCACGCCTCTTTGCTGGAGAACAGCCTAAATCCCTCCTAAAGCACGCACCAAGAAAAAAGGCCTGTTATCGGCCCAATCGACTGCCTCCCACAATGCCTGCCCCTCGCCCCCTCGCCCTGCACCCGTCTACCCCAGGACCCCCACTCCACCAGCGCGCACAGGAGGGAGGGGCTAGTGCTTCAGACTACACACAAAAAGTAAAAGCAACAAAAAGCTTGCTGTAAAAGAGGGTGTCATAGTTTTGTAAGGACATTTGATCTGAATTTGGGGGGTTAATGGATGTTTCTCTCGCTCTAACTTTGTACATGCACAGAGACATGCGCGCACACACACACACGCACACGCACACACATGCACACACACAAACACACACATGCATGCACGCACACACACACACATGCGCGCACACGGACACACACGCGTACGCCTGCACACACGCACACACAGACACACACACATGCACACACACATGCACACACACACAGGCACACACACGTGCACACACGCACACACACACGCACACGCACACACATGCGCACACACACACAGACACACGCACGCACACACACAGACACACGCACACACGCACACACACACACACATACACACGCACACGCGCACACACACACACACACACACACAGCCCTGATAAACATCTCTCCTCTGAATCTACTCTTGTATGTGTCTCATAGAGGACAAGACAGACTAGCCTATTGTGTGGTCAGATCAGCACAGCTCTGATCTTCTGGACCTTCTTAAGCAGAACAGCCCTGTGTGTGTGTGTGTGTGTGTGTGTGTGTGTGTGTGTGTGTGTGTGTGTGTGTGTGTGTGCGTGTGTCTGTGTGTGTGTGTGTGTTAGAGAGAAAAAGAGTGAGTGAGTGAGAGAGGGAGAGGGAGAGGGAGAGAAAGAGGAGAGCGAGAGAGAGTCTTATCTTAACACTGCTGTAGAAAGACAAGAGGAGAAGTAATTAAGGTAGAACAGAGGGGGGCGGGTCATCATCACTCGATTTCCTCTCTCCCGGAGGGTAGGAATGTGACCCCTCCATCCACCAACCTCACATGGGATGGTCACCTGCTTTTCATTTATGGAGAAATGCACCTACGGCATTCTGGTCTCTGGTTTCTGGTCTCTCTCTCTCTCTCTCTCTCTTTCTCTCTCTCTCTCACACACACACACACACACACACAGTTCAGTACAGGACCTGCCACATGCACACACACACACACACAGACACAGACACAGTGCATGGGGCTGGTGGACGGCTCGGAGGAAATGAATTAGTCACCCAGAAGTGGAGAGAGAAAGATGCGGATCCTAACACAGTGTGTGACCGTAACTGTAAATATATCTAATTACACAGGTATAGTTCCACTGCAGCACTTATTTTACTGCAGCAACATGCGTGTTCGGGCTTATTTTACTGCAGCAACATGCGTGTTAGGGCTTATTTTACTGCAGCAACATGCGTGTTAGGGCTTATTTTACTGCAGCAACATGCGTGTTAGGGCTTATTTTACTGCAGTAACATGCGTGTTCGGGCTTATTTTACTGCAGTAACATGCGTGTTAGGGCTTATTTTACTGCAGCAACATGCGTGTTAGGGCTTATTTTACTGCAGTAACATGCGTGTTAGGGCTTATTTTACTGCAGTAACATGTGTGTTAGGGCTTATTTTACTGCAGCAACATGCGTGTTAGGGCTTACTTTACTGCAGCAACATGCATGTTCTGTGCACGCTCTCACCGTCTTGAACAGGTATCCACACTGACCCAATTCTGCCCAAATGTATTGCAATATATTCATTTAGAAATAGTTACTATTTCTGTATATATTTTAAACTTGCTTACTTTATTATTAAGAAGAAAGTGCGACTTTGCTTGTGAGCCTGGTAAGAATGTAATGCAAAGAATGACTATGATTAGACTACTTCACTTACAGCCTGTAAGTGTAACGATATCAGCTGATCATATTGGCCATAGCATTGCATCGGCCATAAGTTTGCTTTAAGCCATCATCAGCCGATACTGATATGACCTCAACATACATTTATAGTTGGTTCCACCTTCTTTATAAACATGTCAGAACTGATGGGATTCATCTTTAGGGCCTGTAAGCTGCAACATACCCGGCACATCTAGAGCCGTTCATTCTACACATCCAAAAGCATGCTGAGGCTAAATTAAGGCCCAGGCCTGAGGCTAAATTAAAAACCAGGGCCTGAGGCTAAATTAAGCTTCCGGCATGTGGCAAAATTAAGGCCAGGGCCTGAGGTTAAATCAAGGCCAAGGCCTAAGGCTAAATTAAGGCCATAGCCTGAGGCTAAACTAAGGACCAAGGCCTGAGGCTTAATTAAGACCAGGGCCTGAGGCTAAATTAAGGACCAGAGCCAGAAGGCTAAATTAAGGCCAGAGGTCTTTCCCAAAAGATTGTGTCACAAACGTTTATCATTCAAAAAAGGTTCTGACAAATTCATGGATAAAGGTTCTTGGCAGGGCACATATAAACTTTTCCTTAATGGTTTTCATTTCATAAAGAAACATCATGAAGGATACGTGTTGATAAAAATTGCATTTCATTCCAAGATCACTTCTGCAATGTTCCTCATGACTGAAAAATAACATTAAGATAACATCCAGGAAAGCTGACAACATGTAACATGTTGGGAACGGCTAGTCTAACTTCCAGGGAACTTTCTGGAAGAAGTATTAGCTGGGAAAGCTAGCAGGAAAAAATGAGAAAAAGGACCTGTGCACCTGTTTTTCATTTAAAGTGAACCAGAATGTTGCCTCTAACAATGGCTGCTGTTGTGGGCTGCAGTTTTCTGCTCACAGGAATCAATGCAAGATCTTCTTGAGTCCTGCCAGCATAATTAAGTGAAAATCATTACGGCATTGATTAGCATGACTGCGCCAGCAAACAAATCCACTGATGGACTGGATTCCGCAACGGGCGCAATGCCGAGTTGCTGTTATCGTGGCGCAAAATCGCTCTCTGTCAGCAGACAAAACTAACTAACAGCGTTAGCAGAGAGAGGGGAGAAAATCGATGGAGTCTGAGGGAGAAACCAAGGCCAGTAAACTCACGTACATTCAACCGCTCCAAGCCTTAGTCTTACAGTGGGCCGTGTTCCCACTCAGGGAAACACAGAGCAGTTTCTCTACACATTTTTGAGGTCGTGAAGTTGCATAGCTCCATATATGGCAAGGCTTTTGTTCACAAACAAATGTAAGAATCGTGAAATGGCTGAAAGTGAAATAGGTCCAAACATACCCTCGCACGCACTCGGACACACTCGTGCACCCACAAACGCAGCGGAGGGGGAACGTTATGTTTAATAAACACAGGGGGGACGCCATGTTCAATCAAGCCACAAAGGCACTTTCGCTTCAACCCTGACTAAAAACTTCAGTCTCTAAAATTCCATTTTGAAAGTTTGCGTTAACTAAAAAACTGTCATACTTTATAACTTGAGGTACAGAACATGCCCAAAATGTCCAAACATTTATTGTTACTCTAGATAAATAACACAAACCTAAGTCCAAATGACTTTGACTTCTCTCTTTTTTTAACATTATACATTAAATCAGCACACCACGAGTGTGATCCCGGCTCCCCCGTTGCCATAAGGATTTCATTACACGTATTCAAAGAACAAAGCTTAGTGGCTGTTAGGCCCAAAGTGTCAGTAGAGGCGATCAGTTAGCTTGTGTAATGAGAGCCAGGAGAACACGCTCCATGCAGAAAGAACTACGCGCCACGCTGTAAAGTTGAAAAGGCGATAGAGGAGGCGTACCAGAGCTGCCAGAGTCAGAACCTGCTCTCCCACAGGCGGGAGACGCCTCCACCCTCGTTAACCCCAAGCCCGTCAGCGGCTAACCCCTCACTCAATCGCCCGTCGGGTTTACGAGTCTCGCGCCCACTATCTAATTCCACCCACAGTAAACTGGGGCGTAGCCCCCGCAGCTCGGACACTGTCCGCAAAAAGAATTGTCCGTTTATAGAAAGATGGAAAGATCCTTACAGCCCTGACCAAAATTAGGAGATGAGTTTTACCTAGGAGACCTCACTCCTGCCCATAATGTACAAAGGCCACAGGAAGTACAGGAGTCTGCTGGCCACTTCATCGCACGGTGTTGCTGTAGTCACAGGAAGTACATGAGTCTGCTGGCCACTTCATCGCACGGTGTTGCTGTAGTCACAGGAAGTACAGGAGTCTGCTGGCCACTTCATCGCACGGTGTTGCTGTAGTCACAGGAAGTACAGGAGTCTGCTGGCCACTTCATCGCACGGTGTTGCTGTAGTCACAGGAAGTACAGGAGTCTGCTGGCCACTTCATCGCACGGTGTTGCTGTAGTCACAGGAAGTACAGGAGTCTGCTGGCCACTTCATCGCACGGTGTTGCTGTAGTCACAGGAAGTACAGGAGTCTGCTGGCCACTTCATCGCACGGTGTTGCTGTAGTCACAGGAAGTACAGGAGTCTGCTGGCCACTTCATCGCACGGTGTTGCTGTAGTCACAGGAAGTACAGGAGTCTGCTGGCCACTTCATCGCACGGTGTTGCTGTAGTCACAGGAAGTACAGGAGTCTGCTGGCCACTTCATCGCACGGTGTTGCTGTAGTCACAGGAAGTACAGGAGTCTGCTGGCCACTTCATCGCACGGTGTTGCTGTAGTCACAGGAAGTACAGGAGTCTGCTGGCCACTTCATCGCACGGTGTTGCTGTAGTCACAGGAAGTACAGGAGTCTGCTGGCCACTTCATCGCACGGTGTTGCTGTAGTCACAGGAAGTACAGGAGTCTGCTGGCCACTTCATCGCACGGTGTTGCTGTAGTCACAGGAAGTACAGGCGTCTGCTGGCCACTTCATCGCACGGTGTTGCTGTAGTCACAGGAAGCTAAGCTGTGCTAACAGTAATTCTGGGCTAACAATGCTATCCGTAGCATCACTCAGCTCAGGTCTTTGAGTTAATCACTGGAAGACAACGGCAACATGTACTTTTAGAGAAGAACGCTCCAAACATTGCTTCTATGGCTGTACCCACAGAATTGGTGCAGACTAGCAGCTGTTGAAGTCAGACCCTTGAGTTAATAGGCTGACAGCTTTGATGAATGGCAGAATTAGCCAAATTAAAATAAAAACAGTGTGTCTCAGTCCCGTCAATTCTGTTCAAACGGCAAACACAAGTCATGACCTCACATCTCGGCTGCGGGGGCACAGGCGTGGGGCTTTCTCATAGTTAAACTAAATGGGGAAACACTCACAGCTCACAGCTGTAGAAAATGGCATCCAAGCCACATTCACAAGGAGATGAGAATGAAGCCAGTGATCTAACCAAAAATCTGTGTTAAATCAGGAAAGTGAAACACTCTGGCAGTGTTCTTCCCATGCACTTTCAGCAAGGCCACGCCTACGAAAGAGAGAGAAGGAGAGAGGGAGATCCAAGAAGAGAGGGAGAATGGGTAGAATGACAGAACAGAAGGAAGAAATGGATAGAGAAAAGGGAGGAGAAAAAGAAGAGGTAGAACAGGTGAGAAGAGAGAAAAGAACAGAAAGGGGGGGGGGGGGGAATATTGTGCGTTTCAGCAAAAAACCAAAAGCACGCTACACCTGCCAACCAACACCAAACACGGGCGCAGAGAGAACCCGCCATTCCCCATCACAAACCATCACACACCACACTCTACCGCACACCCCACCCAAAACCCAAACTCAAACAACGGCGAGAGAGAGAGGGAGCGTGGAACAGGCCGGGGGATTGGGGGGGGGGGGGGGGGGGGGGCGCTTCACTAGGACTGAAGAGGGGGATCATAAATCACCTGGGAGCGTTAAATGGCTCTTTATTTAGCGAGCGCTGACGGTGGTGGCGTGGGGGGTCTCTCTGTGCCCCTCTCTCCCCCGGGCTGTCATTAACCCCCTCGCTTTCACCCCCCCCCCCCGTGCTCCCCCCACCACCGCCTCCACCCTCCAGCCCCACCTCAGGGCCAAAGCGCGCGCCCGCTGAGGCGGAGATAAGGAATGTCAAAATCAGTTTGTGGGAATGATGGAATGGGGGGGGAAATGCCTGCATCCGTAGCACGCATGTAAATGTGACATCATCGTCACCCCGGTTTACTCGCTGAAAATTGAGGCTGATAACACATGGTGACTTTCTCTCAATGTGATTGATATCAGATAACAGCACGGCAGGGGACAGATGTGCTCAGCATTCACAAGAGAGAGAGAGAGAGAGAGAGAGAGAGAGAGAGAGAGAGAGAGAGAGAGAGAGAGAGAGAGAGAGAGAGAGAGAGAGAGAGAGAGAGGGGGGGAGCTAGAGAGAGAGAGATAGAGAGAGAGAGGGAGAGAGAGAGAGAGGGGGGAGCTAGAGAGAGAGAGAGAGGGGGAAGGAGAGAGAGAGAGAGAGAGGAGAGAGGGGGAAGGAGAGAGAATGTGAGGAGAGCAAGAAAGAAGGATTAAAGGAATGTGACACAGAGGGAGAGAGAGAAAAGCAGACGGGAAAAAAAGAGAGGGATAAAAAAAGAGGGAAAGGGAGAAAGTGAAAGAGGAAAGAAGAGGGATACAGAGCGGGAGTTTTTCAATGACTAAGGAGGTTCAGCCAGGCTTTGCACATGGCCTGTCTGCCGCCCCCCACCACACACACACACACACACACACACACACACACACACACACAATAGCTCCTGCTATTGTCCACAGCACGGGACAACTGCTCATTTTCAGCGCCTGAGCCCCTTTAAAGCAGGGACGGTTCCGTTCTGCCAGGCCATCCCGTCCGCCACCACGTCCCAATCACTGCTCCACACGACCCAATGCGTGAGTCCAGCCCAAACACCTCAAAACCACACGGCCATTCACAGACTCATCTTCTGTGGCTTAATGGATATTGATCACTCAATGAGGAGCTTTCATTGGCAGCTTGAAGGTCTACGGATGGATCAATATGTGCTGCAGCCAAGCTGCTGTCTGCCTGTGGGTAATTACCACCTCCTCTCTAAGTCTCCCCTTCAGGTTTACACCTCCTCAAGTGTTGTCAGATTAAAACCTCATTAAAGGCTTAATCTCCGGTTACAAAGTAAATAATTACCTTTAATTCCTCAATCCTAACCCGCCCTTCTATTCCTCAGCACCTCGGCTCATAAACACCTCTTAAAATATCCTATTTTCTGCTGAAAATAACATCAACTGAAAGAGACGTGCTCACAGACGGCTATTCTTCACTTAACACACTGTTTTATTTTCGATTTGTACACTGCGATACGGGTCTCTGGACGATACCGTCCCGCCACTCCTGCACCTCTCGTGTAAAATGCACGGCGTGTTGAGGAGGCGTTTTCTTAGTTCGATGAGAGCTTATTTTCCTTCGCTGTGAATCTGTGTAATTCTGAGCTTCTTCTTCTTCTGTTGGCCCAAGCGAACAACGTGAGGCCGCCTTTTCCATTTCCAACTCATTCAGAGGCACGTGGGACCCCAAGTCTGTCTGGGAGGCGAACCCAAGTCTGTCTGGGAGGCGAACCTTTTTCTCATCCTTGATTTTTCTTGCCCAGTTTGGGAATAAATCAAAATGGCTTTATATAGGATTCAAATTTGAGCTACACGGAAACCCCAATCCATCTTAGAGGCATTTTGGGGAGCTTGGGACCCCGAATCGGTCTTGTTGGCAAACTTATTTAATATACTTTCTCTTTTGCCCTGTTCAGAAATAAATCACAGCTGCTTTATATAGGCTAAAATCTGAGCTACATGGAAACCCCAATCTGTCTTTGAGGCATTTTTCAGGTCCTTGGGACCCTCAGACTGTCTTGTAGGCAAACTTTTTTCTTCTGATTTGTTTTTTCCTCGGTATGGAAATAAATCACGACTGCTGCATGTAGGATAAAGTTTGAGCTATGTGGAAACCCCAATCCATCTTACAGGCAAGCTGTTTAACTTGTGTGTTTTTTCTCTCTCTCTCTCTCTTTGCCCTGTTTGGGAATAAATCACAACTGGTTCATATAAAATGCCTTTTTCCAGCCGCCTGTCTCAGCATAATTATTTCCACAGCTGAGCACACAGACTTCTCTTCATCTCTCCAGATTGGGATGGCGAGAGACTGTGCCTCCTGACTGGCCAGTAGACCCCTGGTCCTGCATTACCTTTAACCCCTGCTCCTGCACTGCCTCTTTAACACTCCCTTCTTCTCTCACTTCATTCAGTCAATCAGTCAATTCGGTCCTTTTACATCCGATCCCGATGAGCCGGGAATCGGGCAGGGCGCTAATTAACTGGACAAGAGGTCGTATGAGAACCCCCAGGCCTGTTCCAGACCGGGCCGATCCCAGGGGGGACCGCAGGACGGACACAAACACAACCCTGGCAGAGCACGCCGCACACTCAGGACCAGGCGGGAACAGCAGATTAAATTATACAGGAGAAAACAGAAATAGCTTTGTCCCAGGCTGAGGCAGAGAGATGGAGAGATGGAGGGATGGAGAGATGGAGAGAGAAGAGGAGATGAGCCCCAGTCACTCTCAGGCATCATTACGGCTGACACGGCGCAGGGAGAGGGGGTTCGTTAAGAGAGGAGTCTGGCATAGCCGTACGACGGAGTCCTGCTCTCTCATCTCCAAATCCACTCACATCATTAAAACAGAGTAAACACAAGCTCCCCCCCCCAGCACACTCACCCAGAACATGCAGGACAGGCAGACCCAGGTCCGAGCTCGGCCCGCCAGCGCCGCGGGCAGGCTGAGCGACACGGACGGCATCTTAGACTCCTGCCTCTCCTTCAGGGACCAGCGCAGCACAAACACAAATTCCACACACGTCTCTCCCCTGGGAGCGCAAATCCATGGCACGCCGCGGAGACCGAGGAGAAGCACTGCGTCTATCCTCTCTCGCTCTCACTCTCTCTCTCTGACTGTCTAATTCCGTCCCCCTCTACCTCTCTCTCTCCCCCTCTAACTCTCTCCCTCACTCTCTCTCTCCCTCACTCTCTCTCTCTCACAAAGCTTTTGGGGTCAAGCTACTCAACTCCACAGGAGAGAGGGGGGAGGAGTTGAGAAGGGGCTTTATCCAAAAAAAAAAATACTCCCCAACTCGACCCCCCTTCCCATGTTCGGCCTCTTAGCCCCTCCTCTCTCCCCCCTCCCTGTCTCTCACATTCTGTCTGTCTCTCCTTCATTCTTATTTTCATTCACTCCATGCATCTCCTCCTCCTGTCCTCCACAGGGATAACCTCCCCCATCCCTCCTTCCTGCCATCTTACCATTCTCTCTCTCTCTCTCTCTCTCTCTCTCTCTCTGTTTTTCTCTGCTTGACAGGATGCACGTCTCTTTCCAAAAACATCTGCAGCTCCGCTCTAAGCACCAGCACAGCTATTGCCCCGCATTCTAGCATCTGTCCCGAACTCGGCCCGGGACACAGTGACCGTAACCGTGGAAAAGGGCAAAAAGATATGAGAGGTTAAGTTCTTAAAATCCATCAAAACCAAAGCTGAGCCATGTGGGCTTTCTGAGCCATCTTTCTTTATTCACTCTCCCACCTCTCTCTCTCTCTCTCTCTCTCTATATCTCTCTCTCCCACCTCTCTCTCTCCCTCTCTCTCTCTCTCTCTCTCTCTCTCCCTCTCTCTCTCTCTCTCTCTCTCTCTCTCTCTCCCACCTCTCTCTCTCTCTCTCTCTCTCTCTCTCTATCTCTCTCTCTCCCTTTCTCACAAACAGGGATGTATGCACACCCACCCATATGCAAATATATCCACACATATGTGCGCACACACACGCACACGTATGCACGCACAGACGCACATGCATGCACACACACACGCATACACACAGTCGCACACACACACATACACGTGTATGCATGCACACAGTCACACACACACGGATGCAGGTACTCACACATGCACATGCGCGCACGCACACACACACACACACACTAATCCTGTGGTATTTCCTTCTCTCAGCCCTGAGAAGATGAAAGGGCTTAGCAGAGGGCAGGTCTGCCAGCCTGTGCAGCATCTGAACTACACACTCCATCCACTCTTCTCTTTAGCATTAGCATTCCCTCCACTCTTCCCCTAATACCTCACCCCACAGGGCTTTACCTGGCCCAGGTAAACCATACACCTGGGAGGGGGTTAGCGTTAGCAAGTGTGTACCGTTTTCCTAATACCTCACCCCACAGGGCGTTACCTGGCCCAGGTAAACCACAGACTTGAGAGGGTGTTAGCATTAGCATTCGCTTACCACTTATACTGTACATCCCCTTAGTTATTCTGGCTCATTCTACTCCAGAGGGACACCGTGCTTTTTTACCACCCACTTCAGAGAGTTTGTTGTATTGATTTAGAAACAATATTCCCCTGAAGATGCGGTTGAGCGTTCGACGTGCAGAGAGGTGAAAATCATGCGCCACACTGCGCTTGTTGACGTTTTGCAGAAACTATACTTTTAAGTATAAGAGCTCCTGTCAGCTCGTGATGCAGGGGAAGAAGGTTGGGAGCTGACACGGCCACCGCTGAGAGCTTTTAATCAATCCCTTTATGAGCGGAAACCCAGTCAATAGGCACACTAAATATATACCTGCAAGCAACAGATGAATTTTCACAGAAGGCTATTTCTGGAGAGAAGGGCAATACAATATCTGGAACAATATTCACCCCAAATCCCCGCATTGAAGGGAGACGGATCAAGACTGTAAGGCACCAGGGATTTTTTTAGCGATTGAATTACCGACAAAAAACATTGAAAAAATCATCCTGGTCTTGGTTTGCTGTCCTCTTCTAAAAGTGAAGGTCTGAATTAAACAGGAACTAAATGCTTTCACATGAAACGCAGAACTGCTATTTCACTTGTTAGACACATGTTGAAACAATCTGAGCTCTCAGACAAATCAACACGTAATTCAGCACACAGTAAACCTGCATGTTTGTTATAAAGCCACAGCGGCAAAATCATAACTCTTTTTTGTTTTGTTCTTTTTATTCAGATAACTCAAAAACCCGGGGCCGGGGGAGTGGGGGGTGGTAGGGGCTAAGGGGGGTGGGGGAGGGTTAGGTTATAAGGGGGCTGGTAGAGGGGCTAAGAGGGGTGTGGGGGAGGGGTTAGGTTTAAGGGGGTGGTAGAGGGCTAAGGGGGTTATAAGGGGGTGGTAGAGGGGGCTAAAGGTGGTTAGGGGTTATAAGGGGGTGGTAGAGGGGGCTAAGAGGGGTGTGGGGGAGAGGTTAGGTTATAAGGGGGTGGTAGAGGGAGCTAAGAGGGGTTATACGGGGGTGGTAGAGGGGGCTAAGAGGGGTTATAAGGGGGTGGTAGAGGGTGTGGGGAGGGGTTAGGTTATAAGGGGGTGGTAGAGGGGGCTAAGAGGGGTGTGGGGGAGGGGTTAGGTTATAAGGGGGTGGTAGAGGGGGCTAAGAGGGGTTTATAAGGGGGTGGTAGAGGGGCTAAGAGGGGTGTGGGGGAGGGGTTAGGTTATAAGGGGTGGGAGAGGGGGCTAAGAGGGGTTATCAGGGGGTGGTAGAGGGGGCTAAGAGGGGTGTGGGGGAGGGGTTAGGTTATACGGGGGTGGTCGTGGGGGCTAAGTGGGGTGTGGGGGAGAGGTTAGGTTATAAGGGGGTGGTAGAGGGAGCTAAGAGGGGTGTGGGGAGAGGTTAGGTTATAAGGAGGTGGTAGAGGGGGCTAAGAGGGTTATAAGGGGGTGGTAGAGGGGGCTAAGAGGGGTGTGGGGGAGAGGTTAGGTTATAAGGGGGTGGTAGAGGGGGCTAAGAGGGATTATAAGGGGGTGGTAGAGGGGGCTAAGTGGGGTGTGGGGGAGAGGTTAGGTTATAAGGGGGTGGTAGAGGGGGCTAAGAGGGGTTATAAGGGGGTGGTAGAGGGGGCTAAGAGGGATTATAAGGGGGTGGTAGAGGGGGCTAAGAGGGGTGTGGGGGAGAGGTTAGGTTATAAGGGGGTGGTAGAGGGGGCTAAGAGGGGTTATAAGGGGGTGGTAGAGGGGGCTAAGAGGGGTGTGGGGGAGAGGTTAGGTTATAATGGGGTGGTAGAGGGGGCTAAGAGGGGTGTGGGGGAGGGGCCGGGCTGCTCTCTGTTGATCTGTCTCCCCAGGTGCGCTGCAGAGCTGTCACTCAACACCCCCCCCCGCAACTCCCACCTGAGAGACTGCCTATTTCACCCTTCACACAAATACACTGTGTCAGGAATCAGCCGGCTTGTGTAAAAACAGAATTGTACTGTAATAACGGTGTATAATACCACTGATCAATATTAACATTTCACAGCAGTGCCTGCTTCAAATGCTTAAATTCCTCTGTGTGTCTGCCGCACCACACACAATGAAAGCAGAGACAATCAATAGAGGAAACCGCTCCACTCATCTCTAAAGCAGGCAAATTCAGATGGTTTTATAAAGCACAGTTCACACAGTGACCCCTAGTGGGGACTTGCATTCCTCTTTCTGGCACAGTCAGCCTTCAGAAGTCATTTTGACTCGACATTAAAAGAAAACAAAACAGTGAAGCCTTGAATTTTCAGCTGGCAAAATCAGAACAAAAATAGTTTTTTATTTCGTTTTTTTTAATGAGAGCTGGCAAAATAATTGTTTATCCTTTCCATCCCATCAACAATGAACTATAAAACTATAAGCCCTATGATTGCACATGGGATAATTATATATTTTGTTTTCCTCCACCTCATTTTTTAATCTGCGGTGAAAAACTTTGATAAGTATGTTTCTAAACAAACTGGATGTCATTGTTTCCTTATATTCAAGTGTAAGAATATGTATATGTTCACTCAATTTGTCAAAGGGTTTTTGATATCAGTGTGCATGAACATAACACATATTTGATTTATTACATTAATCTAATACATTCGCCTTCTACTGAGCATATGCTAAATTTAAAGGGTAAACCACAATTTTCAATGACGGATTGTCTTTGTTTCCACTCTGGATATTTGAGGAAGCATTGAACATTGAAAACCTTTATAAAGGACACATTTACCTCTAAGAAACTGACCAGAAACTCATGGGATACATTTCCCCACATTCCATTCCCTTAGCCTCAGATAACACTACAGTTCAGCCGAAATTAGGGCACTGGAAACATGGTGCAGTAGAGGCTCAGTGTAGTAGAGGTGCAGTGTAAGTTCAGTAGACACTCAGGGTATTAGAAGTGCAGTGTAAGTGCAGTGGAAGCTCAGTGTAGTAGAGATGCAGTGTAAGTGCAGTGGAAGCTCAGTGTAGTAGAGATGCAGTGTAAGTGCAGTGGAAGCTCAGTGTAGTAGAGATGCAGTGTAAGTGCAGTGGAAGCTTAGTATAGTAGAGGTGCAGTGTAAGTGCAGTGGAAGCTCAGTGTAGTAGAGATGCAGTGTAAGTGCAGTGGAAGCTCAGTGTAGTAGAGGTGCAGTGTAAGTGCAGTGGAAGCTCAGTATAGTAGAGGTGCAGTGGAAGTGCAGTGGAAGCTCAGTGTAGTAGAGGTGCAGTGTAAGTGCAGTGGAAGCTCAGTGTAGTAGAGGTGCAGTGTAAGTGCAGTGGAAGCTCAGTGTAGTAGAGGTGCAGTGTAAGTGCAGTGGAAGCTCAGTGTAGTAGAGGTGTACACACACACTCACATACACACACGCACATGTACACTCACAAACACACACACACACAAACAAACATACACACACACGCTCCGAAAAATTGGTTTGAAAAGTATCTAAAAAGGTACAAAACCTTGCCACTAGGGTGGCACCCTATAGGTACAAACAATTGTACCCCTAGCCAGCAAAACATAATTAATTAGTACCTTTTTTGCTTGAAAACGTACTTATTAGTACCAAAATAGAACATTATTGTACTTTCAGGGTACATTTGACCATCAGCCAACCCACCTAATGAAATGAGCTGTGTGTGCCTTTCCGTCAGTCTGTTTCTGACCTTCAGCTCCGCCCTTCAGAGTAAATGAACAGAGTGGGCTGCGGTCAAACGGTCTAAAGCGCCCGGTGATTTACTCAGCTCCTCTGACACAAAATGAAGAGAAGAGATTTGGGGCGTTTGTGGTTGTGCGGCCTTGCTTCCGTTTACATCCCTCGGTCGATCTGTAAGGCGGCAACTTCCTACAGACTACTGTAAAACCAAATAATATCTACAGTATATAGGGCCCTCTAATTAACTGCACACCGTAGCCGATGAACCTACACTACTCCTCCTGGTTCCCTGATGACTTATGGAACTGGACTACACTCATAATGTCATCTTAAAGTTTACTGTTATCCATATCATAAAAATATTTACAATATATTTAAATGTACATCTTATTGCCGCTCGCAGATGTTGCAATATATTTATTTGAAAAAAATACAGTTGTGACGTACATTTATGGCAACATTTTCCAAAAAGTCAGTATTCACAGTATTTCTGCCTGCAGTGTCCCACAAGAGCGATCGGGAGGTCCCCCCCCCCCCACACCACCCCCCCACCACCCCCGCCCCCCCCCACCCACCACCCTGCTTGCATGTTTCCCCCAAATCACAGCCGTCAGAGACAAACTGCCCAGAGGGACCGGATCTGCCCGCGTTCGCCCCAACACTTCAACAATACAGGAAACTCACATCTCGCCATGTGTAAATACTTCCACGGCCCCGCTCGCTCTCTAATACAGTAATCACAGCTCCCCTGGCTCCATGGCCCATCTCTCATGGATCGAATTCTCCCTAATCATTTACATCCCACAGCTGCGAGCGCCAGGCCCAACTTCAAAAAATAAACATTTCTACTCAAGTCAAATTCACCCTTTTTTCAGCCCAGGAAATCTACTCCTTTCCATTACCCGTTATATGGGGTTTGAGTTTTGCTCTTCATCAGTGCGGTCATGAGTTTTACTCTTCATCAATGCAGTCATGAGTTTTACTCTTCATCAATGCAGTCATGAGTTTTACTCTTCATCAATGCAGTCATGAGTTTTACTCTTCATCAATGCGGTCATGAGTTTTACTCTTCATCAATGCGGTCATGAGTTTTACTCTACATCAATGTGGTCATGAGTTTTACTCTTCATCAATGCAGTCATGAGTTTTACTCTTCATCAATGCAGTCATGAGTTTTACTCTTCATCAATGCGGTCATGAGTTTTACTCTTCAACAGTGCGGTCATGAGTTTTACTCTTCATCAATGCAGTCATGAGTTTTACTCTTCATCAATGCGGTCATGAGTTTTACTCTTCATCAATGCGGTCATGAGTTTTACTCTACATCAATGTGGTCATGAGTTTTACTCTTCATCAATGCAGTCATGAGTTTTACTCTTCATCAATGTGGTCATGAGTTTTACTCTTCAACAGTGCGGTCATGAGTTTTACTCTTCAACAGTGCGGTCATGAGTTTTGCTCTTCATCAATGTGGTCATGAGTTTTACTCTTCATCAGTGCAGTCATGTTATAAGCTCTTACGTCATTATGTAACTGCTAAAAATCATGACAGAGCATTACAGGAAACAACAGAAGACCTTGAAATGTGAGAGAAACAAGATTTCCTAAACATTCCCAAAATGTGCCTTTATCCACAACACCGCTGTTTTTGTGCAGATACTGATAGAAAGGAAAACCAAGTCAGTTTGACCAATCAGTGACAGAAATGAAGTAATCTGATTACAAAGTGCATTCTTTATTCGGTCCAATAATGACATCAATTCTTCTTGTTTTGAGTACAATACTGCAAAAACGTATAAAAACAATCATAACTGCCAATGAAATTCCTACCAAAACACATTATCTCATGTGAGAATATATCATTGAAATTGAATGTGAATCAGGATGAAAACTGAAATTGGATCCAAAATTTGTAAGCGTGTTAAGCAATGGAACAGAACCCCGCCCAACGTCCCCG
Organism: Ilyophis sp. 1 JC-2022; assembly: GCA_022702515.1. Taxonomy (NCBI): domain Eukaryota; kingdom Metazoa; phylum Chordata; class Actinopteri; order Anguilliformes; family Synaphobranchidae; genus Ilyophis; species Ilyophis sp. 1 JC-2022. The sequence goes on along the minus strand of CM040398.1, from coordinate 1,105,932 downwards.
CACCCGGATTGACAGGACAGAAAAGGGCCATTTGTCCAACATTCGTTCATCCTTCAGCCGTCTCCAGGGTAAGGCCCCTAATTTATGGGCCAAGAGGACATTAAGTAAATGAGAAGAAAAGTGCTTAGTCTTCTCCTACAATAAACCCGGAGGAGAGCGGCACGGAGCGCCATCAAAGTGCCAATACAGGAAGATTAATGTCAGGCAGAGAAGTGCTCGCTAACATCTCCTCCTGCCCACAAACGGTGTGTGTGTTCCAGGGACAGAGGGCTTTCTCTCTTAATTAAGAGGAGCGTCTGAAGGGGGGGGGGGGGGTGGTACATGAAGGCTAATGACACCCCTCAGTACAAGCCCTGGCCACTTGGCAAAGGTCTGCATCCAGTCCTAAGACGAGAGACAGGAGAGAGTGTGTGCGTGTGTGCGTGTGTGTGTGTGTGTGTGTGTGTGCGTGTGTGCGCGTGTGTGTGTGTGTGTGCAGCAATATCCTGTTCATTTTCATAAGAGTGTCCATCTGCTGATCTCTTACTCTCCAGACCTGGAGCCCTAATCTCTCCCATCTGTGATTAACACCCCCCCCCCCCAAGCCCTTACCTTCCCAAACACCCAGTGTGAGAGATGTGTGCTACAACAGTTCTCCCGCTCAATCAAACTACACCACACCACTTCACTGAAGTGTGTAAGAGATGTACTGCTTTAGTTCAGACTGTGGTGAAAACGAAAAAGCACAGATCTGTAAGAATTTCAGAGAAAATTAAAACACTGCAATGTAACAAACTAGTCCCCACAGAGCCTTTTCTCTCAAGCAGAGCGGTGGGTTTTCCCCTTGTGGAACTTCTTTTGTACTAAATTGAAGTATACAGGCCAGAAAATGCCTCTTTATTACTAGTCAATTAGCACACCAAACCCTCTCTTTATGTGTAAGGGATGTATAACTATCTAACAGTGTGTGCCCAAAAGCTCAGCTGTATCTGGGCTCTGGCTTGGACGAATCCCTGGCCTTCTCCTCTGTGTGGAGTCCGCTGCCTGAAGGCCCGTTTCACCTCAAAGAGTTGATTGTGGTGACATGGCGGATTTTCATTGGCCTGCTGGCGGCCGGGCTATGACCCGGTCCATGAGGAGAGTCACAGCGGGGTTTACTCAATGCAGACAGACAGGGGAGGCGCAGCAGTTTGGCAAATACAGCTAGTGACAGGACCTCTGTGGAAAAGGAGACAAGACTCAACTAGAAACTTTTGCCATGAACAATTAAGCACCCTTGGACAGCCACATCTCTCTCTCTCTCTCTATCTCTCTCTCTCTCTCTCTCTCTCTCTCTCTCTCTCTCTCTCTCTCTCTCTCGCTCTCTGTCTGTCTGTCTGTCTGTCTGTCTGTCTGTCTGTCTGTGTTGGCACTGTGAGCACAGCCTTTCCTCTTTGGGAAGCCATGTCTGCCTGTCCCGACCGGTCTCTATGGCCAAACTGTGCTCACTGAGCCTGTACATTGTCAGTATTTTTCGAAGCTTTGTATTTTTTACCATGGTTAGGTAATCTGCCAAACTGTATCGTCTTTTTAGAGCCAGATAGCAATTAGGTTTGTGTTTGGGTTTGAGTGCTCCAATGGTTGATATAGTTTTCTTTGTGTTGTGATATAATTTGGTTTACTCTAATTTCCTGTGTTTTTATGGTGCTGTCCTGAGGCTGATTGGTGTTAGTAGGTGTTGGTGCAGAAAGCTTCAGGACCAGCTGACTGAGGGGACTGTTCTCTATGCTCAGCTCTTGGCATGTCAGGGCTTTATAATGGTAAGAGTTGGGGTCGCTGTGGTTTAGATGTTGCCAAAACTTAATTGCTCTTTTTTCAATATTGATTAATAGTGGGTATTGGCCTAATTCAGCCCTGCATGCATTATTGGGTTTTTTTTTTCTTTGTACCCGTAATATCATTTTACAGAATTCTGCATGCAGGGTTTCAGTTGGGTGTTTTTCCCATTTCGAAAAATCTTGTTTTGTAAGCGGACCGCACACTTCACTGCCATACAGTGCAATAGGTTGAATGATTGATTTAAATATCTTTAGCCAAATTTGAATTGGAATGTCAAAGTGTATTCCCCTTTTAATGGCATAAAAATCCCTTCTGGCTTTCTCTTTCAGTTCATTCACAGCCAAGTAGAAATTTCCAGATGAACTAATTGTGAGTCCTAAATAAGTATAATTTGTACAATATTCTATTGTGTTTGATCCTCTATTAAAACTGTATTTATTGCCCTGAAATCTGGGTCTTTTCTGAAAAATCATTATTTTAGTCTTTTTTAGATTTACTGCCAGGGCCCAGGGCTGGCAATACTGCTCAAGCAGGTCCAGGTTCTGCTGTAGCCCTTGTTCTGTAGGCGACAGCAGAACCAGGTCATCTGCATAGAGCAGGAATTTAATTTCTTTAAATTCCTCTCCCTCTCTCTCTCTCGTTCGTTCTCGCTCTCTCTCTTTCTCTCTCTCGTTAGCATCCAATGCGCAGGCGAAGGTTGCTGCAATGAATGTCACAGCAATGTGTTTTCTGTACACTGTCCATTACCCACTGGAACCACAACACCCAGCATCCCACAGGGGATTCTTGGCTCGATTACCCACTGGAACCACAACAACCAGCATCCCACCGGAAATTCTTGGCTCCATTACCCACTGGAACCACAACACCCAGCATCCCACAGGGGATTCTTGGCTCCATGACCCACTGGAACCACAACACCCAGCATCCCACCGGGATTCTTGGCTCCATTACCCACTGGAACCACAACACCCAGCATCCCACAGGGGATTCTTGGCTCCATTACCCACTGGACCAACTGCTTTTAATCTGATAGAAAATGCAGAAAAGGCCCAGGAAATGTGGGTATGAGAGAGGCCAGTTCTCCAAACACACACACGCACGCACACACGCTCTCTCCACAGTGAGCCCATACTGTAGGGCATGGTGAATAATAAACAGGGCTCTGGTGTGCACAGGAGCCAGCTACAGAGCCCATTCCTGCTTCACTTTACTGCTTTAATACAAGAGCAGTCCCACCTGCACATACTCAGCCAGCAAATGAATACAATGTGTTGGGATGCAGAGGCATGGCAGAGACAGAAAACTGGGGTTAGGAGACAAGATGCTGGGGTAGAAAGACAGGAAACTGGGGTAGAGTTGCAGTAGAGAGACAGGAAGCTAGGGTAGAAAGACAGGAAACGGATAGAAAGACAGGAAGCTCGGATTGGGAGACAGAAAGCTGGGGTAGGAAGACAGGAAGCTGGGGTATGAAAGACAGGAAGCTGGAGTGGAGAGACAAAAAGCTGCGGTAGGGGAGACAGGAAGCTAAGGTATGGAAGACAGGAAGCTGGAGTGGAGAGGCAGGAAGCTGCGGTAGGGGAGACAGGAAGCTAGGGTAGGGGTGACAGGAAGCTGTGGTAGAGAGACAGAAAACATGGGTAGAGAGACAGGACACTGGGGTAAGGGAGACAGGAAGCTGTCTCTGCAGATCTTACATTAACGGATAATGGAGTACACTTATATAGTGATTCTCATCACAGTGAAGAGAGGGAGCTCACCTCAACCACTAACAATACGCAGACCTGGGTGATGCACGGCAGCCATTCTGTCCCCAAATTCTCACCACACATCAGGAGTGCCAATTAAACTGGGGGATGATTTGGAGGTCAGGTTAAGTTATTTTGTCACAACACCGGGGAATCCCCTACCCTTTACAGTATGTGCCAATGGGCTCTGTAATGACCACAGTGAGTCCGGACCTCGGTTAAACGTCTCATCCGAAAGCTCCACGCTCCCATCACTGCACTGGGAAACTGGGGACTGCCCCCTACTGGCCCAAAAACATCACTTCTAGGAGCAAGTTAGTTTCACCAAAGGGTATGTCCCATCCAGGTGCTAACCAAGCACACACCTGCTTAGCTTCAGCCGTTGTGCAGGACCAGGATACACGGTTGTATGGCTGCTGGCCAAATATTGACATGTCATACAAGTGTGCATAACTCATAAACTGTCACATTTTTTTCATTCAAACATTCAAGCATGACATAGAAAATAAATAAATGAACAAACATGCTCGACAATGTAAAACGTCACTGATAAATGCAGATGGCAACATCCCCCGGGGAGAAAAAAAAAGGCCTTTGGCACGCTTCCAAAATGTACGCTAATGAGCGGGATTAAAATGAAACGGGTTCGAGAGCGAAACGTCTTCAGCACGCAGCTTGTTTGCTCCGTCATTGGCCCAGGGGGAGCATTTCCTGCCACTTCTAAAATGAGAGCCGTAAAACATAAACCATCAGCCCTCCTGAACACTGCCCGAGAGCCGTAAAACACACACCATCAGCCTTCCTGAACACTGTCCGAGAACCATAAAACACACACCGTCAGCCTTCCTGAACACTGTCCAAGAGCCGTAAAACACACACCATCAGCCTCCCTGAACACTGTCCCAGAGCTGTAAAACACACACCGTCAGCCTTCCTGAACACTGTCCGAGAGCCGTAAAACACACACCGTCAGCCTTCCTGAACACTGTCCGAGAGCCATAAAACACACACCGTCAGCCTTCCTGAACACTGTCCAAGAGCCGTAAAACACACACCATCAGCCTTCCTGAACACTGTCCCAGAGCTGTAAAACACACACCGTCAGCCTTCCTGAACACTGTCCGAGAGCCGTAAAACACACACCGTCAGCCTTCCTGAACACTGTCCCAGAGCTTTAAAACACACACCATCAGCCTTCCTGAACACTGTCCCAGAGCCATAAAACACACCATCAGCCTTCCTGAACACTGTCCGATAGCCATAAAACACACACCATCAGCCTTCCTGAACACTGTCTGAGAGCCATAAAACACACACCGTCAGCCTTCCTGAACACTGTCCGATAGCCATAAAACACACACCATCAGCCTTCCTGAACACTGTCCGATAGCCATAAAACACACACCTCCCCAACTTCATCTCTTGTGCCATACCTAATCCCAGCACCTGTACAAAGAGCCGCGCTTCAACGGCAAGACCCAAAGTTAAAATGAGATTCACAGTGAAGCTAACGGGCAGAAATGTATTGGATGCAATGTGAAGAGTGAACATGTTCAAATATGATATAGATTACAGGTGAATCTGTGCCTTTATGAAATGTGCGCGTGTGCCTGCAAACATTCTGCATAAAAGCACAGCGGATATTTAAAATAAGAAGTGAAAAATGGAAAGGGCATGGTTCTCTAACTCAGTAGAGTACAAATGCAGCTTCCATTTTTATTTTATTCAACCAAGCGTGAACAAACATCATGACCTTGCATCACTAAATGTGTGCAAATGTGAGCGTTACTCTCTGTGCAGTTTTACTGCAGAGAAACGCGTCGGCCAGAGCTCCACATACGGACCAGTCTCTTTCTTACTTTTCCTTCTCCAGACACTTTTATGAAATGTGACGAATATACCTTCCCTGGTTTTCAGATTTCATTAAATAAACAGGATGTTTCAGTGAATGGGGAAGCTATAACCTAGAACTACAAGCAGACCAGTTTTCAATACAATCAATTATCGCAAGGCGTAAAATATGAATATAATAAGCAAAGTAACCAGTTTAAAATCTCTGCTTGAATTCTACGTACGACATTCCAATGATTTACGATAGGATCCCGTCCCGTGATGTGTTTTAAAGTTCCGTTTCCCTAATTGCACGCGGTCCGCTCGCTCGGGAGCGGGAAGGTCAGTAATGGACTCGACGCAATCAGGAATCGCTTGGCTGTATCCAAGCCCCGTCTTTAGTCCGGAGGGTCCGGCGTCCTGTGGCCGGACAAGGTGACCCCCCCCCCCAGGTAGGAGTGCAGGAGGTGGGCTGGACGAGCTTACCTTGTCCCTCCTGGTCATCCGAAGAGGGAAGAAGCAGGAGAAGAACAGCTTCCCCCAGCTGATGACAGCTGCCAGGCACCAGCCCAAACGGGTCATCCTGGTAACCTTTTAAGAATACCCTCTTCTCTTAATTCCCAGAAAGTCTGCAGCAAAGCCTGGCCGCCGCGCTTCACCCCCTCTCTCCCTCCGCACTGCGCAGGCACCCCAAAACCCCCTCTGTCTCAACAGACTCCCCTCTCCTGGTCTCCAGCCCAGAACATGGCAACCCTGGTCCGGCCGCAAGCTGTGCCGGCCGAGCGTGGCAACCTCTCCGTATCCCTACTGCTCAGCGTGAGGATGCTGCAGCACTTACTCTGTCTCTGAGGAGGAGGAGGGGGAGAGAGAGGGAGCGACGGAGGAACAGAACGAAAGCTACTTGCAGAGAGAGAGAGAGAGCAGGATAGACAGAGAGCGAAAGAGCGAGAGAGCAGGACAGACAGAGAGCCGGAGATAGACAGAGAGAGAGAGAGGTACAGAAAGACTGAGAGAAATAGAGCAGGATAGAAAGAGTTACAGACAGAAAGAGAGACGGAGATAGAGAAAGCAGGATAGAGAGGTACAGAGAGAGAGATAAAAAGAGAGAGAGAGAAAAAGCAGGATAGAGAGAGGTACAGAGAGAGAAAAAAGATTGAGAGACAGAGAGAGAGCAAGACAGAGAGAGGTACAGAGAGAGAGAGCGAGAGAGAGAGAATAAAGATAAACGGGGGGGGGGTATGGGACGTAAAGCGGAGGCGGTGTTGTGATTGGAGGGAGGAGAAGTGGGTCAGAGAGACTGTGGCTCGCTGGTAATTTGGTTTATGGCGCACTCTCTGAGATTACGCTACGACTGCAGGTGAGCGTCTCCACTGCAGAGTCGCAGAGTCTCAGTCTCTCTCTCTCTCTCTCTCTCTCTCTCTCTCTCTCTCTCTCTCTCTCTCTCTCTCTCTCTCTCTCTCTCTCTCTCTCTCTCGCTCTCTCTCTCGCTCTCTCTCGCTCTCTCGCTCTCTCTCTCTCTCTCTCTCTCTCTCTCTCTCTCTCGACTGCATACACGTCTGCTCTATAACCAAACAAGACCAGAGAACCAGCACAGCCTCTCACATTGTCCATGACCAGGAGGAACGGTAATGCAGGGTAAAATCCAGTTCAGGTAAAATCTTCATCTCATACACTGCTCAAAAAAATGAAGGGAACACTTAATCATCACAGTATAACACTAAGTCAATTAAACCAAACCGGTCATGCTGGATGATGTTGCGGGCAGCATAACATTCACCACGGCGTCTCCAGACTCTTTCACGTCTGTCACATGTGCTCAGTGTGAACCTGCTCTCATCTGTGAAGAGAGCGGGCGCTAATGGCAAACCTGCCAATTCTGGTGTTCTCTGGCAAATGCCAATCGAGCTGCACGGTGCTGGGCTGTGAGCACAGGTCCCACTACAGGACGTCAGGCCCTCATGCTACCTTCATGGATTCTGTTTCTTACAGTTTGTTCAGAACATGCACATGAGTATCCCGCTGGAGATCATTTTTGTAGGGCTCTGGCAGTGCTCCTCCTATTCCAGATACCGGTCCTGCCGCTGGGTTGTGGCCCTGTCCAGCTCTCCTTGTGTAATGGCCCGTCTCCTGGTATCTCCTCCACGCTCTTGAGACTGTGCTGGGAGACACAGCAAACCTTCTTGCGACGGCACGTATGGATGTGCCATCCTGGAGGAGCTGGACTACCAGTGCAATCTGAATGGGCTGCAGGTACCGCCTCATGCTACCAGTAGTGACAAGGGCACTAGCAAAATGCAAAACTAGAGAAAAATCAGCCAGGAAGGATAAGGAGAGAGAAATGGTCTGTGACCACCACCTGCAAAACCATTTACTTTTTGGGGGTTTTCTTGCTGTTGCCTCTCCTGTCCATCTGTTGTCACTTTCATTTGCACCAAAGCAGGTGAAATTGATTCACAATCGTTTACGCTTTCTAACTGGACAGATCGATATCCCAAAAATTCAATTGACTAGGTATTATGTTGATTGGTGTTAATTAAGTGTTCCCTTACTTTCTTTGAGCAGTGTATTTGGTGACACTGTTATGTTCTGTACATCTGTTTGTCTGTTTGTATGATTATTTGATATTTATTATTTTAAATTTCATCAGTACATTGCCCTCTGTTCGTGGGTTGTCCGAGTCGCATTCGTAACCCTGTCTCGCGTATGCACTGTTTGGGTGACTTCGGGATTTTCCGAGGGTTCACGCTGTATTTCCGAAGTTTCGTTTTCTGTTTACTTCCTGCTTTACGTTTCCCGTGTTTATATTGTTTATATTACTAACTCGTGCTAACAATCACTCGGGTGTTTATTAGTTAGATGCACATTACTAAAACCATAAACCTAAATGTTTACTAACATACTAATTGTCCGTATTTAGTTAGAACTAACAATTAACAAGTTTCCTCGCTGTATCTTTTCTATCTGCGATACTAAGCTGTCCTTGAGATACTGGTTAACTCGTTTCAGCTGTCTCTCCTTTGAGACCACGCCTCCTTAATTCTAGTCACGTTCCGCTCCTACTTGAGCCCGTTGTTTGAAATGCTTGTTTCCGAATCCCTTCCATGTTTTCGTGATTTCCTTGTTATCGAGTTATTGTCTCCTAATGTGTTCACCTTACGTTGTTTGTAACCCCTCCCACTTCCTTGTGTATTTAAGACCCACTTTTCCTCTGATTCCCCATCAGAACGTTGATCATATTTCCTGAGCCTGTGATTAAGTAAAGCCAGAGATCTATTGAGACACCTGAGACACCCTTCTGTACGACTTTGATTTTGCCTTTTGATTCTGTTTGTTAGCTTTGGTTATTTTTGTGGTTTTGACTTTTGATTGTTTTGTTACTTTGCCTTTGCCTGCCATTTTTGTACCTCTGCCTGTGATTTCCCGGTTTAGATTTTTGGACTACCTGACTATTCTCCTGCTTTTTGATTTGGCACTGTCTCTGCATCTGATTACCTGGCTTTTGATCTGGACTGAAATAAACAACGTTCTTTTGCCTAATCCTGGTCTGCTATTGGCTTTTCTGAGTCCAGACGTGTCAGGCACACCCTCACGCCCCACAGACAATGTTCCTCTATCTCAGATCACTCTCCTGTTAAAAATAATAGACTCTGTAATCTCTGCAGAAAGATATTGGGCGTCGCGTTATGCTTGCTTCCAAATTGAATTGCGGTGCGGGTGCATGGATCGGTGAAATTCTAACATTACAGGCACAGAAATGGCTTTTCTTTGTGGAGCATAAAACTAGAGGCAGCCAGAAAAACTGCACAATTTGTACCGGGAAAGTTTTCTGAATGCTTTTATTCTGACATCACAGAACTCATGAAGGTGCACTCTAATTTTCCAACAGTCTTTCATCTTGTGAAAGCGAACATCGATTGAAACCCTGGGGTACACACCCAGTGGACCAGTCCGATTTAAAACAGAATTAGGTTTTAAAAGCAGGATTAGGATTTAGAACAGCCATTTTGACCGAACAGAATTCAACCGGACGGGGTTTTCAATCTCACTTTCCACAGTCCTGCTGACAGACTCAGAGAAACAACACTGACTCCCTTTTCATCCAGGGTACCCCACCGTGGTCTCGCTTTGCCTTATGACAGCTCTAAAGAAGTATGTTCGTGTTAATAGCGCCTGCGGTCTTAAGAACCAATAAACTACGCGGGCAGACCGCAGGCAGCCTCTTCACACGGCCCAAACGGCGGCTTTCACAGGAACAGCTGGAAAGTTCATAATCCACACGAGAGGAATCCCCTCAAACAACACGCGTGACTTCGTTAGTCTGGGCCCGTGACTGGAATACCGCGCCAACGACGCATGCTCCACTGCATTCAACATTCCGTTCAGACGCATGCTCCACTGCATTCAACATTCCGTTCAGACGCATGCTCCACTGCATTCAACATTCCGTTCAGATGTGCCGTTAATGTTCTGCATGGGAAAAGGTCGCATTCATTCAAAACAAAACGAGGAGTATTATGGTGATGAAGAGATTTACACTTAAGGGGTCTCATTCATGAAACGTGAGCAGAACAAATTTTCACGTAAATCGTTCGTATTACCAATTTCGCCCGTATTTTGGCATTCATCAATGTTTTCGTATCTGAAATTTTATCGGACGTACAAATTTTACACCTGCTCAAGAGCACGCGTACCGTGTTCGTAACCTGCTCAAGAGCACGCGTACCGTGTTCGTAACCTGCTCAAGAGCACGCGTGTGCGTACCGTGTTCGTAAAAGCAGTAAAAGCAGAATGCTTTATATGTAGCTTCTGAGGGATAATTACTATATTAATTTATTTGTATTTTCTGTTAAATTCACAAGACTACATGTAGCCTTTGAAATACACATTGCAAACATAATAAATTATGATTGTAAAAAGCAAACACTTTAGATTACGCCTATTAATCAATTGTAAACTGTTTAATTAGACTATTTTTTCTAAATTGCAAAAAAATGTAATTCTACATGACCTTACATAGGCTATGCTAATTAAAACACACATTTAACCAACGCTTCATGAATGAGGCCCAAGGTGTGTGTGTGTGTGTGTGTGTGTGTGTGTGTGTGTGTGTGTGTGTGTGTGTGTGTGTGTGTGTGTGTGTGTATGCATTGGGGGGGGCATATGTTAAAATTCAGTCCTTTTAGCCTGACCTGTAGTGGACTCACAATTAAAAAACGATGCCACTGGAACACTCAATAGCTGCAGAAACTGCTATGCAGTAAAAAGCACTGGACGAGCCTTTCTAAAGAGAACAAGCTTTTAGCTTCATTAGCCAGGTTTTAGTTTTTACAAAAGTCCCATAATAATGCTGTTGGTAAAAACCCACGAGTCAACAACAACAAGATAAATCAATTACGAGTCCCTGGTGTGGCGCATGGCAAGATGTTCTGTTCGAGTACTTTAGAGTGCACGCTGTCCCCATTGGACTCATATAACCTTTGTTAGTGTTCATTTAACGTTCAGGATTATGCTGTGTGTGCAGTGCCAATCTTTATGAAAACATGTGAAACTGTTGATGAGGGAAAGGAAAGTTAAATGGATGTGAACACTATGTCTGACACCACGGCGTGCCGCCGTAGATCACGCCACCATCTGGCGGCTGATTCCCATACCGCTATCGGCCCGCAGACGGACGGACGATGGGGAGGGCGCTGTCCCGCGCCACCTGCTCGCTTCAGAGCGGGGTCTACCTAGCGGGACGACGGTTCTCCCGCACAGGAAGACAGCGCCCCCCTGCGCGAGTCTGCTTCTGGAACACGTCAATCAGTCAGCAGCCCGCACAGCCCTAAACGTCGGCCATTAAACCCAAAGCCAGGCTGGACGGCGTTTCTCGTTTACGGGAGAGCAGGACGGGCGTGGCACGCAGAGCGCAGGAGCCAGACCGGGCTTCGGGAGATAACCTCGCTTTTTAGGCGGACACGTCACCCCGGCCTTCCGCTCGTTTTCGGGGAAACCCTGAACTGCATGGCTAACTGGCAAGAAAGGCACCGGCAGCTGTCCTCTCTCCTGATGTTAAACACTGACTATGGAATATATATATATACATACAGCGCCCTCCACTATTATTGGCACCCCTGGTAAAAATGAGTAAGGTTGGATTTTTCTCCTTTTTTCAGTGTGAGATAAAGCTAATTAACCAAACAGTGAATTTTTTATAACCCTTTTTCCTCATCTTTCCCAGGGGTGCCAATAATAGTGGAGGGCACTGTATATATTCTAATCACAGGCTTAGATATACAGTATATGTATCGCTTGGCCATCTTCAAACGTGGTATTGTAACAGAGAGTGGTCTGGGCCCTGTGTACGGAACCTGAAGGGCTCAGGCAGTCTGATAACACATCTCACCGAGCGGGCAGACGTGCGGAGGAGGAGGAGGCCTAACAATACACCACACATTTCCTGTTCCTTCATAGCAGAAAGCAGGGCCTCTCATCGTATGTTAATACAGCCTCATTCTCATCATGGCAGAGACCGTATTCTCCCACTGCGTCGATGAGCATGAGGATGCGGCAAAAGGACAGAGCCTCAGATCGTATCGCTGAAGGGCTGGTGTGGGTGCGCCATTTTGTGCTCTAAAAAAAAACCTGATTGGACTAATGAAGTAATAATGGGTTTCCCCCACATTGGGCTGAGTCAGGGGTTTTAGTGCTGCGTCCGCATCGGCCATTTTCAGAATAGGCTGGAAAGCCCTGCGGTAGGACCCTGCAGTGATTTATAAAGCGTCAGGGACCTGAGAACTCGGCAGGGACCAGAGAAGTCAGTCGGCCACCAGACTACAGCAGTGAAGGTGTGTGTTCCACATAAGGAAGGATCTTGGTCAACATATAAGCAACACCATTACAATGAACACTGCTCCTCACTATCCTGTTATCTGTCCCTGTTGGTGAGCTTTTGAACACTGATCCTCACTATCCTGTTATCTGTCCCTGTCGGTGAGCTTTTGAACACTGCTCCTCACTATCCTGTTATCTGTCCCTGTCGGTGAGCTTTTGAACACTGCTCCTCACTATCCTGTTATCTGTCCCTGTCTGTGAGGTTTTGAACACTGATCCTCTTTGCTGATGCTATTTACTTGTGTTTGGCATACAGTGTAAACATTTTTGACCACCTTCCCCTCACCACATTAAATAATTTAGCAGCTTTTGTGATCGATGCACCTGCTATTCTGGCACTGACCTCTCCGGAACCCTGTCAGCTGTCTCGTGTTTCCTTGGAAACGCATACATCAGAGTGCTGATTGTCAGAACTGTCGTATAGGGTTAGGGTTAACTGTCGTATAGGGTTAGGGTTAGGGTTAACTGTCGTATAGGGTTAGGGTTAACTGTCGTATAGGGTTAGTGTTAACTGTCGTATAGGGTTAGGGTTAACTGTCGTATAGGGTTAGGGTTTAATTAGCATTCATCTTAATATGACCCATCTGTGCAGCTGCCGTTTTTCACCTCCTGTTTCCTTCACTATGTCCAGGCCCTGTGTATTACATTATAACACACATTATAGTGTATTACATTACATGCCAACAAGCAAACATCTATGGGACCGCCATCACTAACAGCTATTGAGATGCAAACATTTTGTTAAATCGGCGGTCAACAGGGGTGCTTGCCTGCGGCAAGACCATTCACCAGCAATATATTTTGCCAAACAGCTGGTCATAATCTCCACTGCCTCATCTCACATGTCCACTGGTAGCCCACTGTAGTAGGGATTTGCAGAAGATTGGAGGACTAAGAGCTGTGTGTATAGCCCGGCTTCACACCAGTAGCACCCGCTTCACAGTATACAATAAGCCTGATATTGTGCTCACTACCGCCATTTTATTAAACCGGGCCAATAAGCTGGTTAGTAATTTGTTTGTCTAGTTTATCTTTGGCAATGGTAGTTACCAGGGTAACTGCAGGCAGTATCCCAGCAGCAGCGACTGTATCATTAACATGAAATGAAAAGCCTGCTTGACCAAATCAAATCTAAGAGCATTTAGAGGAGAAGTCAATGGGAGCTGACATCCAGAAACTCTGGAGACTTTGAGAAGCTCCTACCCCAAGCACCTCACAGACTAACAGCCCCACAGGCTCTGTTTGAGAAGCTCCTACCCCAAGCACCTCACAGACTAACAGCCCCACAGGCTCTGTTTGAGAAGCTCCTACCCCAAGCACCTCACAGTGTAACTAACAGCCCCACAGGTTCTGTTTGAGAAGGTCCTACCCCAAACACCTCACAGACTAACAGCCCCACAGGCTCTGTTTGAGAAGGTCCTACCCCAAACACCTCACAGACTAACAGCCCCACAGGCTCTGTTTGAGAAGGTCCTACCCCAAACATCTCACAGACTAACAGCCCCACAGGTTCTGTTTGAGAAGCTCCTACCCCAAGCACCTCACAGACTAACAGCCCCACAGGCTCTGTTTGAGAAGCTCCTACCCCAAGCACCTCACAGACTAACAGCCCCACAGGCTCTGTTTGAGAAGGTCCTACCGCAAACATCTCACAGACTAACAGCCCCACAGGTTCTGTTTGAGAAGGTCCTACCCCAAGCACCTCACAGACTAACAGCCCCACAGGCTCTGTTTGAGAAGGTCCTACCCCAAACATCTCACAGACTAACAGCCCCACAGGTTCTGTTTGAGAAGGTCCTACCCCAAACACCTCACAGACTAACAGCCCCACAGGCTCTGTTTGAGAAGCTCCTACCCCAAGCACCTCACAGTGTAACTAACAGCCCCACAGGTTCTGTTTGAGAAGCTCCTACCCCAAGCACCTCACAGACTAACAGCCCCACAGGTTCTGTTTGAGAAAGTCTTGAATCATTTCTTTTGAAAATTATCTAGAATAACATTTATTTGCAGGGTTAAAACTTGTAAGTTCTTTGTGTATATGGTGTCTGTCTGTCTGTGTGTGTGTGTGTGTGTGTGTGTGTACATTTGTGTGTGTGCATGCATGTGTATTTGTGTTTGTGAGTGTGTGTGTGTGTGTGTGTGTGCATTTGTGTGCATATGAGTGTGTGTGTGTGCATGTAATTTTTGTGTGTACATTTGTGTGTGCATGCATGCTTGTGTATTTATGTGCGTATGAGTGTGTGTGTACATTTGTGTGTGTATGAGTGTGCATTTCTGTGCGTATGAGTGTGTGTGCGTACACCAAGCAGTGTGTGTGCGTTTACATTTGCGCGCGTGTGTGTGTGTGTTTGTGTGTGTGTGCACGCGTGTGCGCGCACGCTTGTGTCTGGAACTAGGAACATAAAAGTCTTGATTAAATTAGCTGTGCCCTTCTGGTCTGAGTGTGTGGAACTCTGGCAGGTTGCCCCTGGATACCGAGGCGGAGATTAAAGTCAGACGAGTTCTCTGCTCCTGGGTTTCTCAGTCAGTCTGACCGTGAGCACAAAGCACAAAGCAGCCGGCTCCTATACGTTTACACTGCTCCTATACGTTTACACTGCTCCTATACGTTTACACTGCTTCTACTGACATCATACTGTGCTGGGTGAACACTTACACTGGTGTGTACATGCATTGCATCAGGAAACATTCCAACATGCACCTGTAAAATTAAATAAAAATGTAATTAAATAAACTGATGCCCAGAGCTCTCTACTACAGCTAACCTGAACCCCAGCCAGCTGGTCTCTATAATTCCATCCCCCGATCCCTTTCTCTCTTTTTCTTTCTCTCTCTAGTCTCTCTGACACTAGACATAAAGCAAACAGATTTAGTGCAATTACAGCAAAAAAAATTTGAAAAGGGAAACACATGGACACAAGTCAAAAAGTGAAGGGATAAACACTGGTGTAACTCTCCCTCAGTTGCACCACAGTCTGTTTCCTCTCTGTCTGTTTCCCCTTGTTTTCCTCACTGTCTGTTTCCTTCTGGATAATTCACTCCAGCCTGTGGAATTGGGGAAAGCTAAAAGGTATAAAACTATTTTATCTGATAATACCCTTGTTCATTAAGGCACTGGCCTGTGCCACAGAATGAACACAGCAATCCTCTGTGCTCATTCCCCACGCTCACTCAGTGCCTCTGTACACACTGTAACCCCTCAACACCTGTCTGTCACAACAAGTTACATTTAGGGTATTTAACATCCAGAGTAATCCACATAGAAGTCAGTCTGTCACACACAGAACTGTACTAGGAGCCTCACAAAATGGCCAACAAAAAAAATACAAATACTTTTATTATGCATAAGGCCAGTCATTTCACTGTTTTTACCGTTGCCCTAACTCAGAGCCAGTTTTTCTTTCTCTCTCCCTCTATACCCCTCTCTGTTCTCCTCCCTCTCTCTGTCTTTCCCTCTTCTCCTCTGTCTACCGCTTTATCTCCCTCCCACGCCCCCTCTCGTGTCCCCTCTCTCTTCTCCTCTCTCCCTCTCTCTTTTTCTCTCCCTCTCTATCTCTCAGAGCTGAGTGCTGGTACGAGTGCTTTGCAGTACAAAAGAAACACTCCTTAATTAAACATTGTGAGGCAAAAATAAAGCAGAATGATTGAGCGCGGAGCGCAATATGAATCCTTTGTTTTCCAGTCATGGTGGGATTCAAAGGGGGACAGAGGCCAGTGATTAATTAATGCAATTACCCCAAGAGAAGAAGTCCACCTCCTATTGATTTCAAAACCCATTTAGGGGATTGGAAAATCTAAAAATTTGTAAGCATTCAAGACAATTAAGTGAAATTTCTCATTTGTCTTTTCGTAGCAGGGAAATGCATGCCACCCACCGCACACCCCAAACAAGCGGCACCAGGTGCATTGTGGGACTGCAGACCCATCTGCAGAAGCTCCAGGAGCACTGAGAGTGCGTGAGGTGGCTGTGCTGAACTGAAAGAAGATTGAAAAGGAGGGGGAGACAGGATCCAATTTTGGAGGGGGAGACGGGACACCGCTGTGCATGCATTTCCTGTGCCGCATCAAACTCGTCACTGATACTGATGTTAATAAATAAATAAAGGCTCTTGTGAAACTTCACACCAAGCACTATCATGTGAGAAAACATTTGCCTTCATTTCCCGTGCTAAACGTTTAGGACGTACCAGCGGGCATTACGCTAAAACTGATAACACAACTCACAACGACAAGGGTTTCTGCTAATCTGCTAAAACTGATAACACAACTCACAACGACAAGGGTTTCTGCTAATCTGCTAAAACTGATAACACAACTCACAACGACAAGGGTTTCTGCTAATCTGCTAAACACATATACAATGAAGGACGAAAACAGTTGGAATATGACGGTTTCTCCTCTGGTGAATTCTCTTATTAAAATTGAGTGTAAGGAAGCAGGAAGAGAAAGGAAAGATGGGAGGGTCTAACGGATTAAGAGCGGTCTGGTCCGTACGGGCAGGGTGTATCTGAATAAACCCGTAATTGGCCAGCTTTAGTTCCCAAATTGAAGATCTCTGTGGAGGTGCTGAAAGGGCCGGACAAAGACCCCCGAATCCCCACTCCACATCCTCTCCTCCGAGCCCCCGGGGGCAGGGGCTTTTCAAAGCACGGGGAGCCCCCTTTCTCTGGGGGCCAAAGACAAGTCCCACTGCTCTCCACCTGAAGAGCGCCCATTGAAAGCGCAGAGTGAACCGGGGTCTCACGGAGGGATTGTGGGACATTAACGAACGCAGTGCAGGGCCGTGGGAGGCCTGGCTTCTATCATTAATGCCAACACTTGGTGAAAAATGTGCAGGAATCACCTTATACATTACAGTCATTTGGCAGACGCTCTATCCAAAGCGACATACAATAAGTGCATACAGAAGGTCATTAAAGCAACTACACAACAGACCGACCACATCCTTCACATAACGTAGCAGCTAACCCTAGTAATGAACATTGAATATAGTTCACACAGTAAGCTATGGGTAAGTCTGCTATACCTTCTAAACCAGTAGTCCCCAAAAAAGTTGCCGGAGATCCACCATCCAGTAGGTTCTCACTCCAACCCCATTTTAGCACACCTGATTCTAATAATTAGCAGCTGAACAAGTTAAGTCTCTGTTGAATTAAGTGTGCTGTGTTAGGGTTGGACCCTAACCCTAACCCACAGAAACAGGGCTGGAGACCACTGTTCTAAACTATTACAAACAGTTACAGGAAACAAGCAAAAAACAGAACAAGTACGATGAAAAAGGTCAGAGATTGGTATATCAGTCAAGCTGGAGTCTGAAGAGGCGTGACTGAACGCAGGCAGGGTTTGAGTGGAATCTCATACAGAATACAGTGTAGGTTCAGCGTTTCCAGAGAGCAGGTGTAAGAGCTCTGTAAGCAATTTCAAGGTATACTCTCCAACACATAGCCTAAACCAGCAACACATTACACAAAACCTCTCTTCTATTCAGCTGGTCCTGACCAATCAGCTTCTCCTTCCTCCTCCTGTGTGGGCGGGTTACAGGAAGAAGCCTGGAGTTCCTCTTCAGTCTCGCACTGTCTGAGCTGGGGGGGGGTTGCCTTGGGAGCAGTTTAATGAACACCCCCAGAACTCCATCCCTTTCCCAGTGAGTGGTGAAAGGCCTTTGTGAGAAAGGACCTGTGTGACCCCTCTTCGCTCATTCGAGTCGCGCCTATTGTTGGGAGAGCGTCGGAGCACTCACACTGGCAACCCCGGAGGTGTTAGATAAGAGAGCGCGGCGTTAACGGCCGCAGTGTCCACGCTCTTATTACGGCTACGTCGCCACAAGCACAGTTGTCAATCAAACGATAAACCGATGACACACGGAGGGCCGTGGCCGTGTCCCTGAGTGGCGAGGTGTGGGAGGAGCCACCGCTCAGGCCCATGGCCAGGTAAACACAGCAGAGCTGTCGTCACACACGCGGTGCCTCGTGCAGCGATATCCGCTACGCGTTAAAATACAGAGCAGCGTAGTTCGCCCACAGGTATCATCTGACTTGCCTCTTTTTTTGGTATTTGATCCATTTGCGGTCAGAGTTTCTGCGTGTGTGTGGGGTTTTTGATCAATTTGGGGTCAGTTTCTGCATGTGTGTGGGGCTTTTTATCCATTTGCGGTCAGAGGTTTGTGCGTGTGTGTGTGTGTGTGTGGTTTTTGGTGTGTGTGTTTGAGAGTGAGACAAAGAGCAAAAAAGACAAAGGGTAAGAGAGAGTGTGATGAGAGAGAGGGATAGAGAAAGTGAGAAATGGAGAGAGAGGGAGGGAGGTTGGGACTCCTCCGTTCCACGGTCTGCCTGCTTTGACCCCATTTCCTTTATTGTGTCCCCTCAATTCCACACTGCAGTCGCCTCACAAGGTCACGAGCAGCCGGTCTGCAGTCATCTTTAAAGAGCGTTCACCTGCTCTTTCCTCAGTGCGGCACAACAACAGCACACTCTGAGCTAGGTGTGCTCAGGTGATAACATCAAATAACATGTCCTTTCCCAATACCTGCAGGGCTTTCCACAAGAAAATAATAAACAGAACTGGAGGCTACAAAAACGCCCTCTCATTAACAACCTGCTCACGAGTCAAATGTTCAGGAGCTAAATGGCCGAGTACTATCACTTAAAAAGATACTTTTAAAAGCATGTGTTATTTATGTGAGGCCAGGGGCGGTACACAAAAAGGCTTTTCTCTAGATGAGGAGCGATTGACCTGGGCTGCTGAATTAGCGCAGTCAGGAACTACCTCTCAACAAAAGATGAGCTCAGTTTACCTTTAAGGATCAATCACTCCAGGAGCGATTGGGAGGCAGGTTATTTTGGCCTCCTGCTCGGCAGTGCAGACGACACGGTGGACGCACAGCGGCCATTATGGCCGACGACAAGTTTCAACATCACAGTGTAAGTGGGCAGACGTTTAGTCAGTCGCGGTGGTGAGGACACGGTCCGCTGGTAGCCTTCTATACCGCGAGGGCGGCGGATGGCGAACTCCAGCGGGGCGAGGCGAGAGCAGAGAGCGTGCGGCGGACACTGTGACCAGTAATGCTAAACTCGCCAGGTAACACAAAACCGCGAGGGGAAGCTAAAATGGTAGAACAATGGCGCCAGGACCAGGCTCCGCCCACGGGTCCATGGCTGAGCGGCGGCCTCTAACCCGCCTCTTTGTCACAGCCCCGCCCGCAGTTTGTGTTACTCTATAGAGTAACGGCGTGTCCCACGTCAACCAGAACGGATCCTTTCAGCCTCAGGAATGGAAGCTTGAGTCACAAACACAGGCAAAGTGAATAGCTGACACAAGGACAACTGTGGATAAAATACCCCTCTACGCCTTCAAAGTCACAACCGCCCCCCTCCCATCCCACCCTCCCCCAAGATTCATGTTCCTCCTTGTTTAGCTTATGGCAAGAACAGCACATAATCAGATAAAAATTATGTGTTTATTTTTTTTCAATACTCCTTGATCCATCGCCTATTCAGCTATTGAATAAGTGGAAAATAACGGCATGCGTATATGTAGTTTTCCCCAGAAAACAGCAATCCATAGAGGGCATTTGCATGTGTACGCTTTCAAAGCTGATTTTGCTATTGAGGATTTGAGCAAAATTAATCATTTCCTGAAAAACAGCAGGCAGACACACACACTCTCATGCACTCTCACATACACACACACACACACACACACACAAACACGCACACAGACACATACACACCAGAGGTGAAAGATCCAGGTTCAGAAAGTAAAAATACTCTCCAGTATTTTGTTCCAATCAGCTGGATTAGCTAATTAGCACAATTCTTCAGGCAGGAGGTAGAACTAATTAGTGAAACCAGCTGGCTTTTCATGGGTGGAAGAAACACATGGCAATACTTTTACTTTCTGACCCCTGAACTTTCCACCTCGGACACACACACGCACGCACACACACACACGCACGCACGCACACACGCACGCACACACACACGCACACACACGCACACACACAAAGCACTGCAAACTTTCAGAGGAAGATGGGCGGAAGCATTCATTGGTCTGGTTTCTACAGTCAAAAAACGAACCCAAGCTGTGTGTACGCTGACGGCCCTGTAGGCCCATCGCACCGAACATGCAGTTATCAGACCCTGCACCTGCGATCATTGTCTTTCCTGCGTGCCTTTTTACTGCAGGGATCAGATACGTTCAGCCTGGCTTTTGTCCTGAAACAACGTCTGCTCCCTTTGAACACGCCGCTGCGCTCGTCGTCCCGCTGCCAGGACAGCTGCAGACGGGGGTAATGCCATTTTCTGTCTCACATTACTCTTACGGCACTACATATATCCCTGCTCACAGCGAGACGTCGTCTGTTGGTGTATCAACAAAGAATTAGACTAAAACATGGCTCAGCCTCTGTGGTTTCACCTTACACACCCTCCAGAGGAAGTAGTCAGCAATATAAATGTAAATAAATCACACGCTGTCACCGTGTTTTACAGGCCCCACTTCAATGCGCTATTAGCGAAGGCCAACCATCTCACTTAGCGACTGTTGAGCCCATTCACTCCCAAATGGTCAAGTCTGTGAATCAGCTGTAACGGAATGAGACGCGAGACATACACAACTGTGTGTTTGTTCCGGTAAACATAATTACGCCACCAAACTGTTGTGGGAAACTGCTGTAATTATCCCAACACGCATTGCAACGCGAGACAGATCTAATTGTTTAATCGCACAGGGAGCAATTTTAAGCACTCGTGAAAATCGTCTCCTTTTTTAGCCAGAATTAGTTTTGGACGCCTCCATGGCTGCAATGGAACTTAACAGCACTTTAAGAACGCAGGCTGTGGGAATCCATGCACAGGGAACTTAACAGCACTTTAAGAACGCAGGCTGTGGGAATCCATGGACAGAGAACTTAACAGCACTTTAAGAACGCAGGCTGTGGGAATCCATGGACAGAGAACTTTAAGAACGCAGGCTGTGGGAATCCATGGACAGAGAACTTTAAGAACGCAGGCTGTGGGAATCCATGGACAGAGAACTTTAAGAACGCAGGCTGTGGGAATCCATGAACAGCGCACTTTAAGAACGCAGGCTGTGGGAATCCATGGACAGAGAACTTTAAGAACGCAGGCTGTGGGAATCCATGGACAGAGAACTTAACAGCACTTTAAGAACGCAGGCTGTGGGAATCCATGGACAGAGAACTTAACAGCACTTTAAGAACGCAGGCTGTGGGAATCCATGGACAGAGAACTTAACAGCACTTTAAGAACGCAGGCTGTGGGAATCCATGGACAGAGAACTTAACAGCACTTTAAGAACGCAGGCTGTGGGGATCCATGGACAGAGAACTTAACAGCACTTTAAGAACGCAGGCTGTGGGAATCCATGCACAGGGAACTTAACAGCACTTTAAGAACGCAGGCTGTGGGAATCCATGGACAGAGAACTTAACAGCACTTTAAGAACGCAGGCTGTGGGAATCCATGCACAGGGAACTTAACAGCACTTTAAGAACGCAGGCTGTGGGAATCCATGGACAGAGAACTTAACAGCACTTTAAGAACGCAGGCTGTGGGAATCCATGGACAGAGAACTTAACAGCACTTTAAGAACGCAGGCTGTGGGGATCCATGGACAGAGAACTTAACAGCACTTTAAGAACGCAGGCTGTGGGGATCCATGGACAGAGAACTTAACAGCACTTTAAGAACGCAGGCTGTGGGGATCCATGCACAGGGCACTTTAAGAACGCAGGCTGTGGGAATCCATGGACAGAGAACTTAACAGCACTTTAAGAACGCAGGCTGTGGGGATCCATGCACAGGGCACTTTAAGAACGCAGGCTGTGGGGATCCATGCACAGGGCACTTTAAGAACGCAGGCTGTGGGGATCCATGCACAGGGCACTTTAAGAACGCAGGCTGTGGGGATCCATGCACAGGGCACTTTAAGAACGCAGGCTGTGGGGATCCATGCACAGGGCACTTTAAGAACGCAGGCTGGGCACAGGGCATGTTCTAGCTGCGCAGGGCATTTGGTCCTTTCACGGAAAAGACGTAAATACATCCACCAAATATCGCTCCCATCTGACGCAGACCTTCGATTGGACAGTTTTTCAAACAGGAGAACTTCACTAGCCTGTACTTCATGGAAGAAATATCCCATGGCACACCTTACCGACAAGTCAAGACTTGGAGCAATTCAACAACAGTGAAAGTATGTCTCCAGCACTGTAAGACTCCGTAGCGCAGACAAAAATAAAGGAAACAGCAGGCAGGAAAAACTCTTAAGAAAAACAGCAGTAAAGTAGCAGAGAAAAGGTGTATCACACAGATCCCTCACCTGTTTTCCATTAATTACTTTTATTTACAAGGAAAAAGAGCCTTTTTCAATGAAAGTTTACAAGATCTACTTGCATAGAAAAATGTGCCTGAACTGAGTGTAAATAAAGTCTGTAGGCGAAAACCGAATGAAAGAAAGAAAATAATAAGCACTTACTGTTATGTTTCACCTATTTCTGCTGGTAACTTGTGTCCATACACCAAGCCATTGAATGCACCAAGCCTTACTGCGACGTGCATGCATAACAGCGGCCTTTAATCAGTGAGCAGTCTGTCTGGTAATTATGTAAGAGGGAGACGTGCCCGGGCCCTATCTGTCTGTAAATGATCTCTATCCAGACACATATACCACGGCATGCCCCTCTCTTTACACACGGTCAAAACGGCGACCGGAGCACTTACCGTCCAGAAGGACATCGTGGAGCCTGTCCCGGGACAACTCACTGCTCCAGTCCTCCTCAGTCCCCCGCTTCTGTAATTCCTGACCTGGCGAGAGGCTATGGGGGGGTCCGAGCGCCGATGGGTCACACAAATAGTCCCGTCCCACCCAATCTCTCCCGGCTCTCTACAGTAACTCAGTGTGAGGGGGGGGGGGGGGGTGGGTTGGCCACCCGGCCTTTGTCCCAGCATATTTCCTGAGCTGCATTGTTAGAGAGATGGGGGGGTGGGTGTAAGTGGGGGGGCTGGCAGAGTCATCCTGGTCGACGCCCCCGAGGGATCCGGCGAGCCGCGTGACCGACGCACCGATGTTTTCCTTTCCTTCGTGTTTTTTTTTTTTTCTCGGCTCTTTCTCAGAAAAGGTCAAAGTTTCGCACAGAGAGGACGGAACGCTCCGGCCTGCCCCCCCATCTCGCCCGTGAAGCATAGCTTCCTTGTTGATCATTGACAGAACATTGGAGCCTTTTCCAGCTGGTGTTCCAGAAGCCAAGGGGAGTGAGATAGCAGCCCGGCCCAGTGGTCACTTAATGAAACATGACAAGAGCGAGGCGAGGTACTAACTGCCTGTTCATAAAGAGAAAACAACACCCCGTCATTACGCTGACAGGTAAACGCAGCAGGTGGCTGTTTGGATCTCAACAGGTGCTTTCATTGGGCATCGGACAGAGATTTATGAATGGAAGGAGAAATCCCGGTCAAACAGAGAATGCCACTGCATTTGGTTTTTAGTGCAGTAGGGGGCTGCTCATTATATTACTGCCATGTGGATGGCAATAACAGCCATTGTAAATCTGTGTTCTACACTCGCCAAGGCCGAAAGTGCAAGGGTTACGGAATGTGGTCCATGGTGTACGCTGACCTTTTAATGTGGCTTGGAGACGTGTCATTTTCAGAAGAGAATAAAAAAAGGTTACAATATCAAAGTTATACCTGTAAAGCCAATCACCAGATTGCTGGAATAAATTATGAGAAAATTCCCAAAAACTGTGGAACACACACACACACACACACACACACAGGCAAGCTTAATGCAATGTACAGTATGATAGACTTCCATATGGACAGCTTTACAGCATTATAGCTGCATTCTGCTTTTCCATTTTCCATACACACAACATAAAAACTGTTATTAACCTGTGTTGTCTAAGAACAGGTAAAATGACTGTTTTTGGGACTGTCTAATTCAGGGACCTCCAAACAATGTCCCAGGGACCAGGCTTAGACTGCCAGTGCCTTTGGTTTCTGTGACAAAAGTGGCGGTGATTAATAATACATAATCTTAAAAACTGATGTAAACATAAACCGAGATCCAAGATCACTAAAATGCACAGTAAGACCTACTAGACTGGTTCAAAACATATTTAAACTAAACAATGTGTACACATACATAAAGTAAATACACCAGTAATATATTGCAGTTCTGTGAAGCTGTGTTCAAATAAACATAATTGCCTATCCAAGACCAGGCAGTCATGGAAAATAACATGGTGATTTAAAAAGTGCCTTATTGTTCATTTATGCATTTAAACATACAGAATGTTGCAAAATTATATACGTAGCTTTGCATATTAATATTACTGCTGAGTTAGGGCATGCCTGGTCTAAATCATTGAGAATCTCTCCAGAAAGACATGAATCATCATACATTAATTACTATAACATCCACTGAACTGTTACTAAAAACATATTTTTCCTGCTCAGAAACTTGTAATTTAAGGTATGTTTTTAAAATTATGTGAATCCGCAAAAAAACAACAGCCTTTGCAGATCCTAAACTATGCCCTTGTTTCAAGCTTTCAATAGTAACCAGGTATTAACTGTATCTTTGAAATATGAATGTTTAGTTACACATATTCTGTTTGACTTCTATCCCCCAATTCCCCGAAATTTAACTTAATTTCCTGCAAATTCCAGACAAATGTAATTAACTTTGGCAGTCAGTTGAGGGAGGTGACAGGACAGTGAACTTTTCACTCAGACCTCAGGGTCAAAAAGAGGCCATGAACCTCTGTAGCTCTTGTTTATGAAACTAGTACCAGACATCTACAGGACAACATCTACAGGGCCCTATCACCAGGGCAACATCTACAGGGCCCTATGACCAGGGCAACATCTGCAGGGCCCTATCAACAGGGCAACATCTACAGAGCCCTATCACCAGGGCAACATCTACAGGACCCTATCACCAGGGCAACATCTACAGGGCCCTATCACCAGGGCAACATCTACAGAGCCCTATCACCAGGGCAACATCTACAGGACCCTATCACCAGGGCCGCATGTACAGGGCCCTATTACCAGGGCATCATCTACAGGGCCCTATCACCAGGGCAACATCTACAGGGCCCTATCACCAGGGCAACATCTGCAGGGCCCTATCACCAGGGCAACATCTACATGGCCCTATCACCAGGGCAACATCTATAGGACCCTATCACCAGGGAAACATCTACAGGGCCCTATCACAGAGGCAACATCTACAGGGCCCTATCTCTCGGGTAGTCTGGTCTTTCTACATCTCATAGTGGCCATTAGCCCAGACGATGTAGGGGGCCCACAGCAGAGAAAGGGGTTTAAAATCAGCCCCAATAGATTGGTTCCGGGCGGTTATGCCCGTCTGGCCCAGAGTGGAAGGGGGTAGAAGTGGGGGGATTGTGTGGAAAACTCAGGCAGAGCTGGAAGCGAGGTGTGTGTGTGAAGGGGGGAGGGGTTGGGTTCAGAGAAAGGCCAGCCAGGTCAAAAGCCCTAAATCAGCCAGTGTCTCCTTAACGAATACCCACTGGCTTCCCATTGTGCGCACCACAAACATTTAAATTAGACGCATTTTTACGTGGGTGTGTATGACAGCGGCCGGTGTCTAGGAAAGGGATTTACAAAGAGCCCCAGACTCTCAGCGCTCTCAATATCGAGGACAAGATGGGTGTTAAAATGAGGATGGACAGCAAGCTAACAGAGCTACAGACGCTCAGCCCTCTCACTATCGAGGACAAGACGGGTGTTAAAATGAGGATGGACAGCAAGCTAACAGGGCTACAGACACTCAGCCTGCCAAATATCCAGTTCCCTCCCCTCCCCTCCATTTTAAAGTCAGGCTCAGATTTAGTACAATTGAGTTCGGAGTGTGTTTTTCATTCAGCGAAGAGTGTGGGACACAGTACCACAAAGAGTACTCGTTCACCCATCGCCTGTGACACTCTCCACGTCCCGCTGGCCCTCGCCAAAACTTTCCAGCTTTCACCTTTTCTGCGAGAGACGGGACGCTGGACCAGATACGGTCACCACCCAGACAGGGGTTCCCTCCCTCTTCACTTTCAGAAGAGCTGAAGCTGCACCTGGTCAGATACGGCTTTTACTTATATTTCAGTGTAAAGGGGGGGTGACTTTTTTATAATGTACCTGATTCAGTGAAAGGTAGGCATGTTAAGAACAAACTGTTCCCCAGCTGTGATCTGCAGAAGCGCTGAGCAGCATGGGAAAATGCACACTTTCCATCAACAGGCCACACACAGGAAGCAGGAGTCCCTGTACAGGAAGTCCTCTCCAGAACAACAGACAGGCTGAGAGGGGCCAACTATAGTAACCCCCACCCCTCCCATCCGGCACTGGAGCCAAGGAAAAAGATGTAAACACAGTCCCCACAAGCACAGATAAACACACACACACACACACTCATCCACACACACACACACTCATCCACACACACACAGACAAGTGCCCACGCACACAGACACACGTGCGCACACTCTCACACACACACACACAAACACGCAAACGTACACACATGCTCACACACACACAAACTCGTACACACACACACACAGTCTAACGCACCTTTATTTTCAGGTCGCTACACATTAACTCCACAAGTGAACCCCTGGTAATAAGCATGGATACATCAGCATTACTGCTGTAATGACCTGAATCATGACTTGAGATATATAGTGTATGTAAATGAAAAGGGAGTGGCTGAATTTCATTAGTCCATTCAGTTACATGCTGACAACTTAGCTTAGAGTTGGCAGCACTGCTTTATGCAGGACAAGCTGACAGCATAGAGAAAATACAGGGTAAATTTGGGCTAGGAGTCCCTGGGGACGGCAGGAGAGTTATCCCTCAACTGTGCAATCACACACACAGATACACACACACACACACACACACACCTGCTTGACTTTCAGCTGTCCAAAGTGTAAAGAGGGTAAATGGTAAAGATCTCCAGGGCCCTGCTGCCAGTTCTGACCCATTTAGACCACGCACACGCACTCGCACTCACACACACACACACACACAAACACACACTCACACTCACACTCACACACAAACACACACACACACACACACACTCTCTCTCTCTCTCTCCTCTCTCTCTCTCTCTCTCTCTCTCTCCTCTCTCTCCTCTCTCTCTCTCTCTCTCTCTCTATCTATCTCTATCTATCTCTATCTCTCTCTCTATCTCTCTCTCTCAATTTCAAAGTGCTTTATTGGCATGACAAACACAGGCACTTGTGTTGCCAAAGCAGGGGTTACATAATAAAACTATATACAGTATGGATGATGGATTCAAAAATAAAATAATAAAAGAAATGCCTACAACAAGAATTACAATAAATTGTGTTATGTCGTGTGTGTGTGTGTGTGTGTGTGTGTGTGTGTGTGTGTGTGTGCACATGTCAGTTTGTGTGTGTGTATGTTGCATGCTCGTATGTGTGTGCATGTGTGCATTACAGGGTCCCTCAGATTGTGGCAAGAGAGCACAAATTGTGCTGCTAGTATGCAGCAGTCTTTATTTTCCCCTAATAAGAAGGGTAGTTTGTCGGCGTCCGGTGTGCTGTCGAATTGCCACTGTTGGGAAAGCTACTTAGAAAGCATAGCTTTGCAAGCTACCAATTACTTCACACTGGAAGAAGTTGAACTACAGCAAAGCTACCCTAGGGAGAAATATAGTTTGGTTAACTAAAGCTACTTAGAAAAAGTAGTTAAAACTACTGATCAAATTGACAATGTATATGTGATATGAAATTATAACAAAATATAATACAAAAAAGTCACATGCCAGCAAAAAATGCCACTCAATTGAGTTTATTGCAAAAAGTGCCCACTTGTTCACAGGTCATATATAAACCAAACAAATAAAATACCCCACTATTCATGGGAAAGTGCAAGGAATGTCAGCTTTGGTTTAGCATGCAACTTCTCTGAACATTTGTTAATAAATAGCAATAATTAATACGTATGACTAATTGACACCTAATTCAAGTTTAGTTTTACAAATTCAGATTCAAAACATTACAAACTATAGCCAAATATCTTTCACAGGTGAGCTGACAATCCAGCTTCCTGGAATACCCCTGAGACCTAAACCTGTCCTAAACAAATCAATCCCATCTGGGCTTTTCATTAGGACAAAATTACAAGTTGTAGTTTCAGTAGTTAACTACAAAAACAATGGCAAAAAATTAATTTAACTACTTGAATCACTATGCAAATATGAATGTAGTTGAACTACCAGAAAGCTACTGCTAAATGTAGTTAAACTACTAGATTAATTACATGTAGTTCACTACTCCCCAACACTGCGATTTGGGAACATTTCTGGCAAATCTTTGGGTAGAACTTATTGCAAATTTGGTCGAATTTGGCCCATTAAATCAGGAAGTGTTTTTCTGTTTCAATTTTTGGGTCTTTACATTGTTGGCACAATCTTTGTTCTTCTGGCAGCCATGATATCTTATGCCTGCCGGTTTCTACGGCTAGGCGGTGCTCGCTGAGTCTGTACCTCGTCAAGGTGCTTCTCAGTTTTTTTGTCTGTGGTCAGGTAGTTTGCTACAGTGTTCTGTCTTTTTAGGGCCAGATAACATTTCATTTTACTATGTGATTTTGTTTGATTCCCAATACGTGATATAATTTTGCGGAGTTAGTGTCTGTTAGTGTGTGTAGAGAACTAAGGCTCAGGACCAGCTGAGTGAGGGGATTGTTTTCTTTGCTCAACTCTTGGTATCGCAGGGCTTTGTATTGATGTGAATGGGGGTCACTGTGTTTTAAAAATTTGATTGCCTTTTTTTGTATTTTTATAAGTAATGAATATTGGCCTAATTCTGCCCTGCATGCGTTGTTTGTTGTGTTTCTATGTACCTTTAAGATATGTTTACAGAATTCTGCATGCATGGTTTCAATTGGATGTCTGTCCCATTTGCCAAATTCTTGACTGATGAGTGGACCCCACACCTCACTGCCATAAAGAGCAATTGGTTCAATTATAGCTTCAAAATTTTTTTGCCAAATTCTAATTGGAATCTCTACAGAAATGTGTTGATTAATGGCATAGAAGGCCCTGCATGCTTTCTCCCTTAGTTAATTCACTGCAGGTTGAATTTTTCTGTAGAACTGATTTTTCAACCTAAATAATTGTAATTTGAGGAATGTTCAATATAATTTGTTCCTAACATGAATTTGTGTTTTGTTCCCTGAGATCTGAATCTTTTTTTGGAATGTCACAATTTTAGTTTTATAGAGATTTACTGCCAGGGCCCAGGGCTGGCAGTACTGTTCTAGCAGATCTAGGTTTTGCTGTAACCCCTGTTCAGTGGGGGACAGCAGAACAAGGTCATCTGCATAGAACAGGCAGTTAATCTCTGAGTTGTGCTGAGTGAGACCAGGCACTGCAGATTTTTCTAATATGTTTGCCAATTCATTAATATATATATTTAATAGGGTTGGGCTTAAAGGAACACGCCACCTTTTTGGGAAATTGGAAAGTGTATTTCGTCACTTTTGAGGGAGCTCGGCTAACTGGATTAACCCACTTCCAGTGATTACGGCTAAGCTAGGCTAACGGTGCTGGTCTCTATGCTTCCTACTGCATGCACAGAGAAGAGAAGGGTATCCATCTTCTTGTCTGACTCTGGAGAAGATGGCAAATAAGCCAATTTCCCAAAAAGTTGGCATGTTCCTATAAGCTGCAGCCCTGTCTCACCCCACGTTCCTGAGAGAATAAATGTGTTCTATGCCACATTTGTTCTCTGTATACATTGATTTAATGAGATCATAGGTTTTACCCCCTACACCATAGGTTTTACCCCCTACACCACTTTCAATACCTTTGTAGAATAATCCTTGATGCCAAATAGAATAAAATGTTTTTTTAAATCAATAAAGCAAGCAAATATTTGTTTTTTGTTTTGGGTTACACGTTTCTCAATTAGGGTGTAAATATAATCGGTTGTGCAGTGATTTGGTAAAATCCAATCTGATTTCTACTCAAGACGTTGTGCTCAATAAGGAAGATTAAAAGTCTAGAGTTTATGACACTACAAAGAACCTTCCCCAGATTACTGTTCACACAGATGCCTCGGTAATTGTTTGGGTTAAATTAATTTCCATTTTTGAATATTGGTGTTATAAGTCCTTGGTTCCAGATGTTAGAGAAGTAACCTACACTCAGAACCAAATGTAATAATTTTAGGATGGCCAGTTGGAACTTTGTGCTTGTGCATTTCAGCATCTCATTTAAAATGCCGTCCGGACCGTTTGTTTTCATTTTATCTTTAAGTTCCTGCTCAGTAATTGAGTCCAATGGATTTTGATTACCTTTCATAGCTAATTCACGTTCCTGTAATTTTTCTCAGGACATGGACCTAATTCCACATTCTTAAAAAGTGTATGAAAGTGGTTTGTCCAGATATCCCCCATCTTGTATCGCCAATTCTTCATGTTGTGATCTTTTCAGATTTTTCCATCGTTCCCAAAATTGGTTTGTATTTATTGACTCCTCAATTTCTGCCAGTTGCTTATGGGTATATAGGGTCTTTTTGTGTCTGAATGTACATTTGTATTGCTTCAGTGTTTCACAGTATGGAAGGCGTATACTTGTATTATTTGGGTCTCTGTGGTTTTGATTAGACAATTCATTTGAGTTCTTTTCGGATGTTTTTACAGTCTTAGTCAAACCAGTAGTCCTCTTTCTTGAGTTGAGGTTTCAGTCTATTTTGAATTTTTAGTTGTGATTTTTCTGCAGTTTTTTCAAAGAAAGTATTGATATTTTTGTTGATATGTGTGGTGTCCAAAAAGGTGTCTAAAAGTTTTTGAATTTCTTGATCACTAATTGCATTCTGGAACTCTTCTGTGCTATTTTGAGCCCATCTGTATTATTTTCTAATATTGAAGAGCTTACTGGGCTTTTTGGGCGTAGTGCTGTTCATTTCTGTCCTTTTGAGAATCACAGTAATTTGACTGTGGTTAGACAGAGAGGATAGAGGCTTAACACTGAATGCTCTAAGAGAGAAAGGGTCTAAATCTGTTACCATATTATCAACTGTACTATTCCCAAGAGATGAGCAAAATCTCTCTCTCTCTCTATATATATATATATATATATATATATATACTTAAGTTACTCTTCATCCTGTACTCATTAGCTCTACTGGAGTTACTCTTCATCCCATACTCATTAGCTCTACTGGAGTTACTCTTCATACCGTACTCATTAGCTCTACTGGAGTTACTCTTCATCCCGTACTCATTAGCTCTACAGGAGTTACTCTTCATCCCGTACTCATTAGCTCTACTGGAGTTACTCTTCATCCTGTTCTCATTAGCTCTACTGGACTTACTCTTCATCCCGTACTCATTAGCTCTACTGGAGTTACTCTTCATCCTGTTCTCATTAGCTCTACTGGAGTTACTCTTCATCCCATACTCATTAGCTCTACTGAAGGTACTCTTCATTCCATACTCATTAGCTCTACTGAAGGTACTCTTCATCCTGTACTCATTAGCTCTACTGGAGTTACTCTTCATCCCATACGCATTAGCTCTACTGGACTTACTCTTCATCCCGTACTCATTAGCTCTACTGGAGTTACTCTTCATCCTGTTCTCATTAGCTCTACTGAAGGTACTCTTCATCCCATACTCATTAGCTCTACTGAAGCTACTCTTCATCCCATACTCATTAGCTCTACTGGAGTTACTCTTCATCCCATACTCATTAGCTCTACTGAAGTTACTCTTCATCCCTTACTCATTAGCTCTACTGAAGTTACTCTTCATCCCATACTCATTAGCTCTACTGAAGTTACTCTTCATCCCATACTCATTAGCTCTACTGGAGTTACTCTTCATCCCGTACTCATTAGCTCTACTGAAGGTACTCTTCATCCTGTTCTCATTAGCTCTACTGGGCTTACTCTTCATCCCATACTCATTAGCTCTACTGGAGTTACTCTTCATCCCGTACTCATTAGCTCTACTGGAGTTACTCTTCATCCCGTACTCATTAGCTCTACTGGAGTTACTCTTCATCCCGTACTCATTAGCTCTACTGGAGTTACTCTTCATCCCGTACTCATTAGCTCTACTGAAGGTAATCTTCATCCTGTACTCATTAGCTCTACTGAAGGTAATCTTCATCCTGTTCTCATTAGCTCTACTGGAGTTACTCTTCATCTCATACTCATTAGCTCTACTGGACTTACACTTCATCCCGTACTCATTAGCTCTACTGAAGGTACTCTTCATCCCGTACTCATTAGCTCTACTGGAGTTACTCTTCATCCCGTACTCATTAGCTCTACTGGAGTTACTCTTCATCCCGTACTCATTAGCTCTACTGGAGTTACTCTTCATCCTGTTCTCATTAGCTCTACTGGAGTTACTCTTCATCCTGTACTCATTAGCTCTACTGAAGGTACTCTTCATCCCGTACTCATTAGCTCTACTGGAGTTACTCTTCATCCCATACTCATTAGCTCTACTGGACTTACTCTTCATCCCATACTCATTAGCTCTACTGGAGTTACTCTTCATCCCATACTCATTAGCTCTACTGAAGTTACTCTTCATCCCATACTCATTAGCTCTACTGAAGTTACTCTTCATCCCATACTCATTAGCTCTACTGGAGTTACTCTTCATCCCGTACTCATTAGCTCTACTGGAGTTACTCTTCATCCCGTACTCATTAGCTCTACTGGAGTTACTCTTCATCCTGTACTCATTAGCTCTACTGAAGGTACTCTTCATCCTGTACTCATTAGCTCTACTGGAGTTACTCTTCATCCCATACTCATTAGCTCTACTGGAGTTACTCTTCATCCCGTACTCATTAGCTCTACAGGAGTTACTCTTCATCCCGTACTCATTAGCTCTACTGGAGTTACTCTTCATCCCGTTCTCATTAGCTCTATCTCATTAGCTCTACAGGAGTTACTCTTCATCCCGTACTCATTAGCTCTACAGGAGTTACTCTTCATCCCATACTCATTAGCTCTACTGGAGTTACTCTTCATCCCGTACTCATTAGCTCTACAGGAGTTACTCTTCATCCCATACTCATTAGCTCTACAGGAGTTACTCTTCATCCCGTTCTCATTAGCTCTACTTGAGTTACTCTTCATCCCGTACTCATTAGCTCTACTGGAGTTACTCTTTATCCCGCTCTCGTTACCTCTACTGGAGTGCTTGGAGTTACTCTTCAGCACATCCCTACCGAGATCTGTTCATGCAAATACTGTTCCACAGGAAGGGATGGTTCAGGATTTCCGGACTGTAGTGATGTTGCTAGGTGAGACTGTAACTTTCACACCTGTCTGTAAATTACATTCAAACCTTGTCTGCTTACTTCTGAAACTGCCCGTGCCGTGCTGAGCTGTACTCTGTGCAATAGTCTGTGTAGAAGCTCTCTCCTCCTCAGCAACACCTCCATCTTGTGGCCACAGATAAACAGCCTAATATACACACAGTCACACACCCATGCTCTCACAAACACACTCTCATTCACACACACACACACAAACTCTGTTTCTCACACAAACACCCACACATGCACTGTCTCACAATTATACACATATGCTCAAACACACATGTGCACACACACACATGCACACACACAGGCACACTCTCTCTCACACACAAACACAGAAATTACACATACATATAGGAAACTGTTTGATAATGAGTGCAACTTGAAGTCACGCAATAGCAGTTACATCATCCATCTTCTCTAAGAGGAACCTCAGTACCTCAACCCTGCTTTTACGCATCATCTTCTGTAAGAGGAACCTCAGTACCTCAACACTGCTTTTATGCATCATCTTCTCTAAGAGGAACCTCATTACCTCAACACTGCTTTTACGCATCATCTTCTGTAAGAGGAACCTCAGTACCTCAACACTGCTTTTACGCATCATCTTCTCTAAGAGGAACCTCAGTACCTCAACACTGCTTTTACGCATCATCTTCTCTAAGAGGAACCTCATTACCTCAACACTGCTTTTACGCATCATCATCTCTAAGAGGAACCTCAGTACCTCAACACTGCTTTTACGCATCATCTTCTCTAAGAGGAACCTCATTACCTCAACACTGCTTTTACGCATCATCTTCTCTAAGAGGAACCTCATTACCTCAACACTGCTTTTACGCATCATCTTCTGTAAGAGGAACCTCAGTACCTCAACACTGCTTTTACGCATCATCTTCTCTAAGAGGAACCTCATTACCTCAACCCTGCTTTTACGCATCATCTTCTCTAAGAGGAACCTCAGTACCTCAACACTGCTTTTACGCATCATCTTCTCTAAGAGGAACCTCATTACCTCAACACTGCTTTTATGCATCATCTTCTCTAAGAGGAACCTCAGTACCTCAACCCTGCTTTTACGCATCATCTTCTGTAAGAGGAACCTCAGTACCTCAACCCTGCTTTTACGCATCATCTTCTGTAAGAGGAACCTCAGTACCTCAACACTGCTTTTACGCATCATCTTCTCTAAGAGGAACCTCAGTACCTCAACCCTGCTTTTACGCATCATCTTCTGTAAGAGGAACCTCAGTACCTCAACACTGCTTTTACGCATCATCTTCTCTAAGAGGAACCTCAGTACCTCAACACTGCTTTTACGCATCATCTTCTCTAAGAGGAACCTCAGTACCTCAACCCTGCTTTTACGCATCATCTTCAGTGACTTGAGCAGCATAAATGGGCAAATGAGTCTCTCCCGCTGCTTAAGCAAACTCATAATAACCCTACTGGCTGCACTACCGCCCCCTTTAGGCCGGAGGTGAAAACACAAAAGCCCACAGGCTCTCCCTGTGGCAGAGCTTTCCCATTGGCTGCCGGTATATGAATATATAATGAGGAGCGAGAACGATGGAAAAGGGCGTCGTGGCAACCTGCACGCTGACACTCCCCGTTTTGGCTGTGTTGCCGTGTGATTGGCCATCTCTACATGGTCAGATTCAGTGTTGTAATTCAGTTCCTCATTAAATTCTCAGTGTCCTGTCCTGACGGGCGGGCTGGCTTCAGGAGGCAGGTCTGTGATTACTGAGAGGTACTCTGCATGGCTGCTATCTTCATAATGTTGTGAGTGTGAATCAATTGGCTGATAATATGGTGAAAGCTAGTTAGACTGTAGTGTACAGATCACAGCGTGTAGACTGCAGTGTGTAGACCACAGCATACAGACCGCAGAATACAGACCTCAGTGTTCAGACCACAGCATACAGACTGCAGAATACAGACCTCAGTGTTCAGACCACAGCATACAGACCGCAGAGTACAGACCTCAGTGTTCAGACCACAGCATACAGACCGCAGAATACAGACCTCAGTGTTCAGACCACAGCATACAGACCGCAGAATACAGACCTCAGTGTTCAGACCACAGCATACAGACCGCAGAATACAGACCTCAGTGTTCAGACCACAGCATACAGACCGCAGAGTACAGACCTCAGTGTTCAGACCACAGCATACAGACCGCAGAATACAGACCTCAGTGTTCAGACCACAGCATACAGACTGCAGAATACAGACCTCAGTGTTCAGACCACAGCATACAGACCGCATAATACAGACCTCAGTTTTCAGACCACAGCATACAGACCGCAGAGTACAGACCTCAGTGTTCAGACCACAGCATACAGACCGCAGAGTACAGACCTCAGTTTTCAGACCACAGCATACAGACCGCAGAGTACAGACCTCAGTGTTCAGACCACAGCATACAGACCGCAGAGTACAGACATCAGTTTTCAGACCACAGCATACAGACCGCAGAGTACAGACCTCAGTGTTCAGACCACAGCATACAGACCGCAGAATACAGACCTCAGTGTTCAGACCACAGCATACAGACCGCAGAATACAGACCTCAGTGTTCAGACCACAGCATACAGACCGCAGAATACAGACCTCAGTGTTCAGACCACAGCATACAGACCGCAGAATACAGACCTCAGTGTTCAGACCACAGCATACAGACCGCAGAATACAGACCTCAGTGTTCAGACCACAGCATACAGACCGCAGAATACAGACCTCAGTGTTCAGACCACAGCATACAGACCACAGAGTACAGACCTCAGTGTTCAGACCACAGCATACAGACCGCAGAATACAGACCTCAGTTTTCAGACCACAGCATACAGACCGCAGAGTACAGACCTCAGTGTTCAGACCGCAGAATACAGACCTCAGTGTTCAGACCACAGCATACAGACTGCAGAGTACAGACCTCAGTGTTCAGAGCACAGCATACAGACCACAGAATACAGACCTCAGTGTTCAGACCACAGCATACAGACCGCAGAGTACAGACCTCAGTGTTCAGACCGCAGAATACAGACCTCAGTGTTCAGACCACAGCATACAGACCGCAGAGTACACACCTCAGTGTTCAGAGCACAGCATACAGACCGCAGAATACAGACCTCAGTGTTCAGACCACAGCATACAGACCGCAGAGTACAGACCTCAGTGTTCAGACCACAGCATACTATGAGGGGCCGTTTAGGCCATAATTCATACTCTCTCTCACATACATATATACTCTCTCTCACATACATATATACTCACTCTCATATACATATATACTCTCTCTCACATACATATATACTCTCTCTCACATACATATATACTCACTCTCACATACATATATACTCTCTCTCACATACATATATACTCACTCTCACATACATATATACTCTCTCTCACATACATACATACTCTCACACATACATACATACTCTCTCACACATGCATATATACTCTCTCTCACATACATATATACTCTCTCTCACATACATACATACTCTCTCTCACATACATATATACTCACTCTCATATACATATATACTCTCTCTCTCACATACATACATACTCTCTCACACATACATACATACTCTCTCACACATACATATATACTCTCTCTCACATACATACATACTCTCTCACACATACATACATACTCTCTTACACATACATATATACTCTCACACATACATATTCTCACTCTCACATACATATATTACCACTTCCACATAAAAATATTTATGTATGTATGAAATAAAAAGTATAGTGGAAACGGAAGGCACTTACATGAAAAGGAAGTCACTCACATGAAATGGAAAGATTGTGATTGGCTCAGAAGCTGGCTGGTACCATAGATATAAACAACTACTAGATTCATAATTCGCCTTGTTAAGTTACGTCTGCACTGCTACCATAATATGCCATACAGACTCTTGTCCAGTTCCCACGCACCATGGAGAGGGAAGACCAGAGACATGTATTACAACAGGAAATTGGAGTAGTGCATAATATACTATCGCTGCCTAAAACAGGCAGTGTATTGTCCTCGTCTCTTGAGGCCAGGTCAGTGCTGTATCATTCTGCGCTTTCTCACAGCGAGATGAGAGCGCTAGCATTAACGCTAGTGTAGCTAACTGAAGAATCCCCAGCAGGCCAGCTTGGACTTGCTCGGAGACAGTCTGCAGTCCTGCACGATATAACGCTCCACAACACTTTGGCAACTGACTCTCTATCGAGGAAAAGGTATCAACTAACGTTAGCTTGCTACCCAGTTTAATCACTGTGCAAACAGACAAATGAACCGTTATTATTTCGTAATCACGTAGTAATGCTAAAAGATAATCACACCACTTGCTAACGTTAGCTAACTAACCAACAAAAGCAAAACGGCCTTGGCTACTTAGATTTGCATTAAACAAGCTGACGTTAGAAAGTGATGTGATTATTTTTTTAGCATTAGCTAGTACATGATTACCAAATTATAACGGTTCACTTGTCTGTTTGCGCAGTGAATGAACTTAGTAGCAAGCTAACGTTAGTTGTTACCTTTTCCAGTAGGCTAAGCTACAGGGCTGATGCTGGCCTCTCAAGAAGCACTGACTGTTTCAGGTGATGATCATATTTATGGATTGCCGGTTGGAGGCTAATAACTTTACTGGTCTGCCCCCTCCATGGTGCTCGGACGCTGGACAACAGCCTACCAGCCGTGGATATAAAAACGTAGATCTATGGCATCAGCCGCTGTGTAACGTTTCAGCGATACTAATATTGAAGAACTATGTAGGCTATGTAAAAAGAAACAATCATGCATTACTTTTTTTTAGTTGTGTGAAAGTGTCCACATTCTGGAATGAGTTAAATAGCCTGGCCACCGTCGGGCGGTCAAGATTCACGTAAACAAAGGGTAGTGTATTGACGGATGCAGACTTCCTCCGGTAAAATTGACTGTAACTCGCTTAATTCGCAACTAATTTGAAACATTTTATAAACATGATAAATGTCTGCATAACACATGTTAACCTGAATTCCAAATTTCTCACAACATATACGTATTTGTAAAACGCCCTTTGAACTATTATGCTAAAGTTGTCAAAATGTTGTCAGAGCTAAGGATGATTTTATTGTTTAAAGCTGCTAGAAAGCAGTAGATGGTGGTTCTTAATTATTAGCTTGGTAGCTCTGATTATTATAACTGTATTAGGCCAGCTGCAAATCTTGGATGTAGTTTGAATCGCAAATGGAGAGCGATTTTCCAGCTTGGAAGCAAAGTGGTGGAAGTCAGATCGCCGAGCTAACAAGGCGTCGTATGACATGGGTATCGGCTGGAAGACGTGCAAAATATTACATTTCCACGAAGGTGTGCTCACCTATACATAATATGACAATGAGCATAGTAGATTCTAATGTAAAACCACAAGTGTGCTTAGAGTGTAATGCTGTGTAAAATGCAATAAACAATGTACAATTAATACAATTCTGAATGTCTTTATTTAGCAAAAAAGAAATTACTTGCATGAAATGTACAAATGGATAATATAATTTGTTTTGGGAAGTAGTACAATTAAGTTCACAGTGCAACTGGTAGTAGCCCAGATAGCAAGGAAACATTGAATCAATGTTGAATTGATTAAGAGCTGAAAACGCCCCAAAACAAATAAGTGCTTCAATAGGCACAACATAGAACATACGTGGTCAGTCTTTCTTTAAGGCTTCACTGTCGGTTACAGTTCTGTTCCACTGTTGTTTGCATTTGTGACAAAACCAGCGGCCATTTGCAGCAGGTGCATGAGTCCAACACAACCAAGGTGGTTACACTTTAACATAACATAACATAAGGTATCACCTTAACATAACAGCTAACGTTAACGTTACCGTTAATGTTTATAGTTTGCTTCTGCAAAAATGGCAGATAATACCCACAACACAAGGCTGTTTATACGCAGATCGCGGCCGTGCAGATTTGCATAGGGCAACTGAGGATCTGTTTGTAATACAATTATCTATAGTACCGGCCAGCTTCTGAGCCAATCACAATCTTTCCATTTCATGTAAGTGACTTCCTTTTCATGTAAGTGCCTTCCGTTTCCACTATACTTTTTATTTCATACATACATAAATATTTTTATGTGGAAGTGGTAATATATGTATGTTAGAGTGAGAATATGTGTGTGTGAGAGTATATATGTATGTGTAAGAGAGTATGTATGTATGTGTGAGAGAGAGTATATATGTATGTGAGAGAGAGTATGTATGTATGTGAGAGAGAGTATATATGTATATGAGAGTGAGTATATATGTATGTGAGAGAGAGTATATATGTATGTAAGAGAGAGTATGTATGTGTGAGAGAGTATGTATGTGAGAGAGAGTATATATGTATGTATGAGAGTATGT
The DNA here is from genome assembly GCA_022702515.1 of Ilyophis sp. 1 JC-2022. NCBI lineage: Eukaryota > Metazoa > Chordata > Actinopteri > Anguilliformes > Synaphobranchidae > Ilyophis > Ilyophis sp. 1 JC-2022. The sequence continues at coordinate 1,065,922 of CM040398.1, read as the reverse complement.
ATGTATGTGTGAGAGAGTATATATGTATGTGAGAGAGTATATATGTATGTGTGAGAGAGTATATATGTATGTAAGAGAGAGTATATATGTATGTGTGAGAGAGTATGTATGTATGTGAGCGAGAGTATATATGTATGTATGAGAGAGTATGTATGTGTGAGAGAGTATGTATGTATGTGAGAGAGAGTATATATGTATGTGAGAGAGAGTATATATGTATGTGTGAGAGAGTATGTATGTATGTGAGAGAGAGTATATATGTATGTATGAGAGAGTATGTATGTATGTGTGAGAGAGTATGTATGTATGTGAGAGAGAGTATATATGTATGTGAGAGAGAGTATATATGTATGTGTGAGAGAGTATATATGTATGTGAGAGAGAGTATATATGTATGTGAGAGAGTATATATGTATGTGAGAGAGAGTATATATGTATGTGAGAGAGAGTATATATGTATGTGAGAGAGAGTATATATGTATGTGAGAGAGAGTATGAATTATGGCCTAAACGGCCCCTCATAGCATACAGACCGCAGAATACAGACCTCAGTGTTCAGACCACAGTCTGTACTCTACAGACCGCAGAGTACAGACCTCAGTGTTCAGACCACAGCATACAGACCGCAGAATACACCTCAGTGTTCAGACCACAGCATACAGACCTCAGTGCACTAATCGTGAGCCAGAATAAGAAAGTGCGTTCACAAAACTGCTACATCCTGGTTTTTCTTATTCCCCAATTACCTTTTGTTTTATTCATGAATAAAATGAAAAGATGCACAGACCTTTCTTCCGCAGAACACCTGACTGTGTTCTGCTGTTAAGTGTACGGCTGCTGTTAAATATTGTAATGGGAAAGGCGGCTTCCAGGGGCTCCAAGGATTCTGTTTTCGTGCAATCGCGGACGGAATGACGGAATTAAACTTCGAAAGCCGAACCTTGGCTTTTGTCTGAAATTTCTGTTTTTTTGGGGGGTTTTTTGGTCACATGGTTTCTAACCTTAAAACCTGTTACGAAGTGGGGAGGGTGGGACTAAACTGATTGGCAGCTAACTAAATTACACTGGAACAGTATGGAACACATGGTTGGCTAAATGGCTCTAAGTCATCAAGGGTCTGACATATCAAACAAGCCTTAATCCACTCTGCTGCCAGATATGCAGTAGATATGGATGGGTAACTCGAAGGGTTTCAACTCCTGACTTATTTTTCCATAGAGTTCCATCAGAAAATGTGTCAGGAGAAACAACCTTTAAAGTGATCCATCCATATCTACTGCATATCTGGCAGCAGAGTGATGGTTTGAGGCTCGCTTGATACCTCAGACCCTTGCTGACTTTCACCCATTTTGTCAACCATGTATTCCACTGTTCCAGCATAATTTACAGCTAAATCTAGTCCCACCCCCCAATTCCCATAGAGATCCATTCAAATGCAGAGTATAGTATCGCTTGTAAGAGCACCAGAAATAAGATATCAAGAGTCTTTAGATATTGTTGGGTCATAGACATCAGAAAGTTCATCCAATATGGATGAAATGAGCCTGTGGGCTTTTGTGTTTTCACCTCCGGCCTAAAGGGGGTGGTAGTGCAGCCAGTAGGGTTATTACGCAGCGGGAGAGACTCTACATGCTGATAAAATAGGCCTTGCGTGGAGGTTCTGGCGTGGAAAGCCAAATGTTTAGTCCCACAATGTGCGTAAATCAAAAAATCTGATTAAAAATCTGTTTTCCATGAGACAAAAGGATTCAAAATTCTGATATAATTTCTCATCACAAGGTTGGGTAGGATAACCATATCCATATCACTGGATAACCATGGGAACTGTGGCAATAGTGTGGTAACACTGCTGTGTCTCTCAGCAAATACTTTAAATAAAGTCATTTTGGTGAAATCAAGCAGCATCAGAGATGGTAAAGTGGTACTCAAAAGTGCACCCTTTAGTATATACTGCAGACAGCCCACGCTGGAGTCTGATCTGGTGCAAAAGTGCACCCTTTAGTATATACTGCAGACAGCCCACGCTGGAGTCTGATCTGGTGCAAAAGTGCACCCTTTAGTATATACTGCAGACAGCCCACGCTGGAGTCTGATCTGGTGCAGCAGTATAAAAGAACTGCTCAAGAAGCCTTCTGCCAAAAAGATATAAAACATTTTCTTCCAAAAAGTTTCAGTCCCATAAATGAGCTCCCCTTCACAGGGACACTGTTCCTGGCTGTGCTCCTGGCTGAAGATGCTGAATCAGACATGGCTAATTCATCAGCATGGATTCGCACAGCACTAATGCAGATATCAGTACAGAATTATTCAGCGTTTGATCCTCGCTGGCCCAACGCCAGCAGGGTTAGTGATGGATGCTCAACACTTTCCTCCCTGACATATTCCATTAAAACAAACCTCAGCCTTATTTCCAATTGTCATGCACAAACGCGTGACTCATCAGTTTTGCCTTTGAATCGTTAATGGCCGCCGGTCATAAATTGATTCTCTGGAAAGTAATTGACTATTTGTGCTTCATATCAGGGAGAGCCAGGCGACTGAAGGTGAATTCTCTGTGACTTTCTCCACAAAGATTAACTATCGTTTTCTGCCAACTGAGGCCACCAACGGAGTGATGTGTTATCTCAGCAGATTACACGTATATGATAACATAAGGTTACGCAAACCAAAAAGCTCATTACCACTGCGCTAAGAGGGCACCGACTGAAACACTATCAGCCTCATTATTCATTTGCTGAAAATTGGAAAAAGTGATTAACTGATAGGCTAAAGCCACACACTCCAAAGTTAAAGTAGCGCCCAAATTCCCAGCATCAATTTTAATATCTTTATAATGCTAAAATCCACAGCAAAATGAACCGTGAACCGTGCTGCAGTGTGAGAACTGTGATGCTGTGTTAGAACCGTGCCGCAGTGTGAGAACCGTGATGCTGTGTTAGAACCGTGCTGCAGTGTGAGAACCGTGATGTGTTAGAACCGTGCCGTAGTGTGAGAATCGTTATGCTGTGTTAGAACCGTGCTGCAGTGTGAGAACCGTTATGCTGTATTAGAACCGTGCCGCTGTGTGAGAACCTGTAGGACATTACCAGATCAAATTTAGATAACATCATGCTTTTTCTGATCAACATTAGCATTAGCCAATACCTCCTATACCACCTATTTTACATTATAACACCTCCTATACATTAGAACACCTCATATACCACCTATTTTACATTATAACACAAATCCAAACAGCAACCAAGTTTCCACATTTACGGGAGATGTACATGAGCACAGATGTCAACGCATTTCTATGTATAACAAAATATTTTAATTTTTACTCGCTCACTTCATTATTAAGTAGGGGTTGGATAAAGGTGTTGGGAGTTCTTCTCTTTCTACGATGTTTACAGATCACCAACTTTGGTCAAATCAACATGGGAAAACCTACTCAGACATTGTACGTCCACTTGGACACCCAGACCCACAATCCTCTGGGTTTACTGCGAGAGCGGGGCCTCTCTGAGAGGCAGAGGCACGGCGGCCCCAGAGATCTCTGGGATATGTGTCAGCGCAGTGATCCGCCAGCTGTTTACCAGGTTATTGAGAGCCCCTGAGAGGGAGAGCGGCTGTGGTCGGGGGTTCCAGATATACGCCAGTCCGTCTGATCTTTTCAGGGATCCCACTAGCGGCCGATTAATTTCCCAGGACAATGTGTTTCTTTATCCCCCCCCTCTGAGCCGTCATTAAAAACACAGCGGGCGTTACTGTAAATAAACGAAAGCGTGTAAACGCCGCGGGCGTGAGGTCATCCACAATATTCCAGAAATGCGGGCGTGGGCCGGAGCAGCGGCCAGACGCCGCCTTCCATTTAATTAGGAATTCCGTGTAGAGTTCCTCACGGCGCGGTGCGCATAACTCAATAGCAGGTGATGAGAATGAGACTACATAATACGGGAGGTGATTACAGGGGGAGGTACACACGCCCCCCCGTTACGGTTTCGAGTTGCAGGTCTTCTGCTGGTGGATTAGCCTTTGTTTTCCATCCACTGTTTGACCCCGCATACCGCCATCCGCATGGCTCATCATCCGCGTACCGCCATGCCCGCCAGCGGCTCTCTGCCCGCTATGGGGCCAGAAGCCTCGCCAGGGTTATGTGATACGAGGCGGCTAATGCAAGTGTTAGCCTATCGCCCTGTCCGTCGGTTCTGTTCTAATCGACGTGTCGGTATGAAAAACTGAATAATGTTCTGTGATCTCAGGGATCTCACGGTCACGGGTCACAAAGTCAGTGAGCCGGGCAGACTCCTCCACACGCCCTTTCCCCATGCCATGGGTCTGGCCTTCAAGCCTGACCAGCTGACCATGGTGCACACCAGAATCCTGGAGGGCCTGCCGGAGGGACCCGTCTTTACCTTCTACCTGTGCAGGTGTGATTTATGTCTGCTGTACGACCACTAGTCAGGTTTACATCCCTTCAAAGCGCCATAGGGCTGCAGACCCAAGGCTGAGGCGTCTGTTTTAAGGGCTGCAGACCCAAGGCTGAGGCGTCTGTTTTAATGCTCTCACATTCCACGGAACTGGGAACGGGGCAATGAGATGGTTTGTAGATCTATTGGGTCCCTGTTGCTCAGGATAGCCACTAGCAGCCAGTGTTTCAGGGTTGAGTCATTCACCCCCCCAGCTCACTTCCTGGTTGAGAGCGTTGCTCACTAGCGCCAGTGCGGTTGGCTCCAGTATAGATCTTTCAGCCGCCCTTTTCAATGGAAGTCCATTTTCTTGCAGTGTATGTCCAAGGTGAATGCATTGTGTTCAAGGGGACTGGGGAAGGGGGTGGGGACATGCATTACCCCCCTCCAAACACAGATAAACAAGGTCACATGACCCTCCACAGCGCTGCTGGAGCTCAAATTGTCCGAGAGACAAAAACAACAGCAGAGCGTGCTGAGAGTGAATGAGTCGCGCGGCGTGGGAGACGGACATCCGTCAGAACCCTGATAATGAGCTGCGTGCGCAGAGAGAAAGCACTTGGCGGGCGGTAGCACCCGGAGGGGGCGGACCGCCAGGAAACATCACAGGGGCTCTGGGTTGCCAGGCACAGCGGGCACTCTGCCATGGCGAATAAAAAGGTTTCCGCCACAGAAAACCGCGCCTCAACAAAGCCGATAGAAAGCCAGTTCAACAAATTACACAGAGATCGGAGGCCCCATTTCTGGCTTTTACAGAAACCAGAGGCCTAGAAGTCTTTTAAGCTCTGACCGGCGTTCTATGTTCTCATCACAGGCACAAAGGTATAAACTTTGCCATTATCTTCTTCTTAACACGCTCTTTGTGAAGCCGTTTCTGCATCAGTAACTCGATGTTTCTCAAAGAAATGCCTTTTCATTTCTACCATAGAGCTTCTCTTCTCTCTCCTCAATGACATCTATGTGTGTTTAAGTAACCGTCTGCAAAGCCAAGGCAATTTATTTCCCATCACGCGCCGCTGCAAACTCACTGCGCTGTCCATTTTCAGCAGTGACACCTCCATGCTGCTCAAATCATCGGGCAGGCGTGGGTGACGGGTAAAACGATCCCATCTCTCTGTATCCTGTTCTACTCACGCAAAGCTCCAAAGCAAACAAAAGTAGAAACCTGACACTAAGAGTCTTTTATGAAATTTTTCATGCCACTTATGAGTCCCTATAGTCCATTTAAACATTTCTTTTTGATTCTGTAATATTAGTAGATTGGGGGTTTTTTTCCCATCAATCGAACAAGTCTGTTATTACAGCAGATATCACTTAATGAAAACGTATATCTCATATCTCACTGTTTCATTCCTCATTAGTTTCTTTTGATTGCCGCATTAGGGATCAGGCTAGGATTTATCATCGTTCACCGATGAGCTCGAAATGATGACCTGAGTGGGCGGGGATTCTCCAGAAAGGTGTGCGGGGCTTATCCAGAGGGGTGGGCGGGGCTTATCCAGAGGGAAATGCTTCAAGTGCAGTGACACAGGGCAGATGAAGAGGGGGGCAGGCGGGGGATTCGGGGAGGCAAGGCAAAAACAATCACTCAAACAGACAGACTCTTGTTGTCTCTCAGTTAAAAGAAGATGTGTGGCAGGGGTGTTTCTCAGTCACCTGCGAGGGCATTCTCACCCGCGTCAATACTGGGGTTCTCACCCGCGTCTTTATTGGGGTTCTCACCCGCGTATTTATTGGGGTTCTCACCACCGCTAGAATAAGCAGACATTTGCCATCGGCCCTCTCTATCAAAGACCCGGTCACCTCGCACCTTTCCCCCACACCCACCCCCAGATGTCTCTGTGGGAGATCTCCAACAAACAGCTCTGTTTGCCTTCTGTCTGTCCTGAAGATACACTATGTGCCTACTCCAGAGTACTGACCCATCCTGACCCATCCTGACCCACAGTAACACAGTCTCCTCTGACCACTAAAAACACATAATAACCTGATTGTCACCTGTGAGCGCTAAAAAACTATCAAAGTGACTGCACTGTAACATAGGCTTAGAAGTGATATTACTCTCAGAGATAATAGAGTGTCTAAAGTATTTTTTTTAAACTTTGCCAGAATCATGCTGCATTGTGAATATCTTGAACCATCAGCACTAAAATAACAAGCAATATGTCTGTAGAATGTGCCTGGGAATGGGGTCTTTTTCCAAAATTACGTAATGATCCAGAAACAACTTTTTTTTTTCAAGACTACACACATCTTACACACTTTTATAATATGCCATCATAAAATAAAAGGAGTTTAAAATACAAGAAGATTATTGTGCTGGTAGATTATGTTAAATTGCTGGTAGATTATTGTAAAACACAGAGATTATTGTAAAGCACTGACAGCATTTTAAAGAACTGGCGGATTATTATAAAGTATTAGTAGATTATTATAAAGCACTGGTAATTTATTGTAAAACACTGGTAGATTATTGGAAAACACTGGTAGATTATTATAAATCACTGGTATACTATTATAAAGCACTGGCGGATTATTATAAAGCGCTGGAAGAATATTATAAAGTATTAGTAGATTATTATAAAGCACTGGTAATTTATTGTAAAACACTGGTAGATTATTGGAAAGCACTGGTAGATTATTATAAATCACTGGTATACTATTATAAAGCACTGGCGGATTATTATAAAGCGCTGGTAGAATATTATAAAGTATTAGTAGATTATTATAAAGCACTGGTAATTTATTGTAAAACACTGGTAGATTATTGGAAAGCACTGGTAGATTATTATAAATCACTGGTATACTATTATAAAGCACTGGCGGATTATTATAAAGCGCTGGTAGAATATTATAAAGTATTAGTAGATTATTATAAAGCACTGGTAATTTATTGTAAAACACTGGTAGATTATTGGAAAGCACTGGTAGATTATTATAAAGCACTGGTTGATTATTATAAAACACTGTCAGATTATTATAAAGCACTGGTTGTTTATTGTAAAGCAATGGTAGATTATTATAAAGCACTGGTTGTTTATTGTAAAGCACTGGCAGATTATTATAAAGGACTGGTAGATTATTGTAAAACACTGGTATATTATTGTAAAGCACTGGTAGATTATTGTAAAACACTGGTATATTATTGTAAAGCACTGGTAGATTATTATAAAACACGGGTATATTATTGTAAAGCACTGGTAGATTATTATAAAGCACTGGTTGTTTATTGAAAAAAAACTGGCAGATTATTATAAAGGACTGGTAGATTATTGTAAAACACAGGTATATTATTGTAAAGCACTGGAAGATTATTATAAAGCACAGGTAGATTATTATAAAGCACTGGTTGTTTATTATAAAGCACTGGTAGATTACTATAAAGCACTGGTTGTTTATTATAAAGCACTGGTTGTTTATTATAAAGCACTGGTAGATTATTATAAAGCACTCATAGATTAGTGTAAAGTGTTGGTAAACTGGGAGCAGGACATGTTGTGGTGACTGTAGCAGGCCCAGCCTCGGCGCCAGTGCCCAGTGGACGTGTAACTTTAGAGTTTAGAGCCGTCCCGGGTCAGGAATGGCACTTCACACCAGGACACTTTCCTTCAGAACACTGGCAGGAGGGGCCCGTCTGAAAGCTCGGTGGGGGGGGGGGGACAGAACACTGGCAGGAGGGGCCCGTCTGAAAACCCGGTGGGGGGGGGGGATGGGGGGGGGGGGTTGGGGGCAGCGCTGTCAGGTATGAGTGAGGCACCGTTGCCAGAGAAACGCAAGACAGAGGCCACACTGTTCCCCCATTGAGCCAGCGGGAGAGTGGAATGCTGCAGGGTATTGTGGGCAACTTTCACTCCTCCACATACCTTATCAGATAATTAGAGAATCCGTAGGACCCCCTGCCAGGAGGCTGTCACTTGTGTGACACTGACTGTGCAGGAGGGTGAGGGGTGGAGCCACCCAATGAGAGACACAGAACTAGGTGTGTTCCGCTTGAGTTTCCCAATGAATGGACAGGAAACAGGCCTGTTCTGTTAGAGGCCAATAGAAGTGGTCATTGTAATGGCGGTTGAAAAGCCTGCATTATGCGTAACTCCCCACCTATACAAGTCAGCATCTGGCTGCATTTGGGTGACAAGTATTAGGTGACCTTCACGTGAACTTAGTTTGATTTATTAGGTACAAAGACAAGCCAAATATATATGTCAAGTTACTGAAGCTGAGACACTGTGAATGATATGACGTTGTGTTGACTAAACAATATTGGCAACAATACTCAAAAATATAAGCTGCTACTTTACCTAAACCTATTAACCAGCTACTTACAAAGATCACTACATTAGTTTTGTCATTAAACAATTGTTTATCAACTAAAAACTGAAATGGAGTCGGAGTTTCAGGAAGCTTCCCTGCCTCGATCCTCCAGAGGCCAAATCACCGCGTCCGTGTTATTGTCATATTATCATTTTTCTGGCGAGAAAACAAAAACACAGACATGACAATTTGGGGTGCGGATCATTCAAGAAAGGAAACTCTGACTCTATCTACTGTATGTTATTAGTTGATATTGTTTAATGACAAAACTATCGTGACTATAATGATCTGTGTTAGTAGCTGGCTAATAAGTTTAGGTAAATTAGCAGCTGGTGATTACACATCTGCAATGTAGATAATGGATATTAGGAGCAGGGCCAGTTTTACTAATAGTTTAGAATGGTACATAAGCGGCTCACCTCATAACACATAATGAATGACATTAACGTCCTGAGCTATAGGCTACATTGTTAAAACAACTTTAAATGGCATTCTGAAGGAACTAGCAGATATGCAGTAGATATGGATGGATCACTTTAAGGGTGCTTTCTACTGACTCATTTTCCGATTGAACTCTATGTAAAATTTGTCAGGAGAAACAACCCGTAAAAAGTGATCCATCCATATCTACTGTATATCTTGCAGCAGAGTGATGGTTTGAGGCTCGTTTGATACCTCAGATCCTTGATGACTTACATCCATTTAGCCAACCATGTGTTCCATACTGTTACAGTGTAATTTACACCGTAATCTTTTATAGGCTCGTAGAGCGGTTGTATAAAAGCAATATCCCTCTTGAGGTTGTGCTGTGGCTGTGAATCACAGCCGTGCTGATATACAGAAAGACCATACCATAAAGAGCCAATGAGCAACAACCCCCAAGTCATGTGACCACAACACAGAAACACACCCACATGGCAGGCCAGGAGGGTCAAATTCCAGGCCAGCGAGGTCACCCAGCGTCCCCTTTTGTTTCCTCACAAGCTCTTTAATTAACTGAATTAGGAACTCCATTTTCTTCTCATTAGTCAATCCTTTAAAGGGAGACGTTTTGAAAGGAAAGAACAATAACAACAGATACTGAGCTCCACATCAACATAGCTTTGCACAGGCAGCATTAATGATGATCCGCTGGGTTTGACTGATTAGAAGCAGCACAGCTTCCCTGTAGATAACAAACCGTCATTCTTCAAGCACAATACAGGAAACTGGTCATGTGCTTCATTAATTATGAGGGGATTACCTCGCGAGAAGACCATGTTAAGCAGTGCCACCAGCTCAGCGATCCTACTCACGTTCCCTTTCACAGGCTGAGTCCAAGGAAGGCCAATGTAATCTTATCTGTCATCAACAATATGGTAGTACAGGGTACAGAGAGCCTGGGTTCCGGGTGTATCATCTCTACCTTCCTGATACCTCTCAATACGTGCGCCCATCTCCATCACCGCTGTGAGGGTTAAGCTGTGATACATCACTGCTGTGAGGGTCAGGCTGTGATACATCACTGCTGTGGGAGTTAGGCTGTGATACATCACTGCTGTGAGGGTTAGGCTGTGATACATCACTGCTGTGAGAGTTAGGCTGTGATACATCACTGCTGTGAGAGTTAGGCTGTGATACATCACTGCTGTGAGGGTTAGGCTGTGATACATCACTGCTGTGAGAGTTAGGCTGTGATACATCACTGCTGTGAGAGTTAGGCTGTGATACATCACTGCTGTGAGAGTTAGGCTGTGATACATCACTGCTGTGAGAGTTAGGCTGTGATACATCACTGCTGTGAGAGTTAGGCTGTGATACATCACTGCTGTGAGGGTCAGGCTGTGATACATCACTGCTGTGAGAGTTAGGCTGTGATACATCACTGCTGTGAGAGTTAGGCTGTGATACATCACTGCTGTGAGGGTCAGGCTGTGATACATCACTGCTGTGAGGGTTAGGCTGTGATACATCACTGCTGTGAGAGTTAGGCTGTGATACATCACTGCTGTGAGAGTTAGGCTGTGATACATCACTGCTGTGAGAGTTCGGCTGTGATACATCACTGCTGTGAGGGTTAGGCTGTGATACATCACTGCTGTGAGAGTTAGGCTGTGATACATCACTGCTGTGAGAGTTAGGCTGTGATACATCACTGCTGTGAGAGTTAGGCTGTGATACATCACTGCTGTGAGAGTTAGGCTGTGATACATCACTGCTGTGAGGGTTAGGCTGTGATACATCACTGCTGTGAGAGTTAGGCTGTGATACATCACTGCTGTGAGGGTTAGGCTGTGATACATCACTGCTGTGAGGGTTAGGCTGTGATACATCACTGCTGTGAGAGTTAGGCTGTGATACATCACTGCTGTGAGAGTCAGGCTGTGATACATCACTGCTGTGAGGGTTAGGCTGTGATACATCACTGCTGTGAGAGTTAGGCTGTGATACATCACTGCTGTGAGAGTTAGGCTGTGATACATCACTGCTGTGAGAGTTAGGCTGTGATACATCACTGCTGTGAGGGTTAGGCTGTGATACATCACTGCTGTGAGAGTTAGGCTGTGAAACAGCACTGCTGTGAGAGTTAGGCTGTGATACATCACTGCTGTGAGAGTTAGGCTGTGATACATCACTGCTGTGAGAGTTAGGCTGTGATACATCACTGCTTTGAGAGTTAGGCTGTGATACATCACTGCTGTGAGAGTTAGGCTGTGATACATCACTGCTTTGAGAGTTAGGCTGTGATACATCACTGCATGCACACGCACGCACGCACGCACGCACTGAGTAACTGTACTCATAGTGGTGTACAAATCTCAATGTTGTTCTGCATGAGGGCATCATAAACAGTGTATACAGTGAATAGCAAGCCAATCACAGCATGGCTCCAGGGGTAAAAGTCTAAATTAATCACAGCATAGAGACAAAGTAACACATACAGTGCCCTCCACTATTATTGGCACCCCTGGTAAAGATGAGTAAAAAGGGTTATAAAACATTCACCGTTTGGTGAATTAGTTTAATCTCACACTGAAAAAATGAGAAAAATGTAATTAAAGTAAATGTATTATGAGAAAAAAGAATCCCTCATCAAGAAATAATTATTTTTAACAAAACCACCAGTGCCACAATTATTGGCACCCCTGCATTTATATATAGAATAAAGTAATCATTTTTAATATTTGGTCACATATCCTTTGCATGCCATGACTTCCTGATGTCTGTGACCCAACAACATCAAAAGACTCTCGATATCTTATTTTCTGGTACTCCTACAAGCAATAATATAACCTCTCTGCATTTGATTGGATGTCTATGGGAATTGGGGGGTGGGACTAGATTTAGCTATAAATTATGCAGAAACAGTATGGAATACATGATTGGTAAAATGGCTGTAAGTCATCAAGGGTCTGAGGTATCAAACGAGCCTCAAACCATCACTCTGCTGCCAGATATACAGTAGATATGGATGGATCACTTTACGGGTTGTTTCCCCTGACAAATTTTCCTATTGAACTTTATGGAAAAAAAGAAACCATTCAAGTTATCCATCCATATCTACTGTATTTCTGGCAGCAGAGTGATGGTTTCAGGCTTATTTGATACGTCAGACCCTTGATGACTTAGAGCCATTTAGCCAACCATGTATTCCATACTGTTCCAGTGTAATTTACAGCGTAATCTAGTCCCACCCTCCAATTCCCATAGAGATCCATTCAAATGCAGAGACGTTATAGTATCACTTGTAAGAGTACCAGAAAACCTTTAACCTTTTTACTCATCTTTACCAGGGGTGGCAATAATAGTGGAGGGCACTGTATATATTCACAAAAAAATAGTGCTCAACCCTCAGAAATCATGAAGAAATGATTATTATCTTTTTTATTTAGGAATATTGTAGTCAAAGTAAAAGTAGGTTAAAGTGCAAAAATGTACAATTGGCAGAGCGTTCCCATCTACATGACTTTCCTCGGCACCAGTCAGGGTGTCACGCATAAGCACAGCACTGTTACATATCACAACAGATAAATTAATTTATTACATGCTGTCATGGTAAGACAAAAAGTATCACGGTGTATCACATTCACAGAGAGTGGAATGGTGTAGAATTACGGGGACTTTACAGTAAATCTGGTCCGGGTTTTACAGAGTATTCCGCCAAATCTCATCAATCAAATAAAATTTTAAAAAAACATCATGCTCAGGTTTCTAAAAAGGCTTGAAGAGGTGTGCAAGCTAGCTGAAATTCAGGCTTATATCACCACTTAATAGAGACAATAGTAAGTCATAGTAAAGCCCCAAAAACGGCTTTGTCCCTGGTCTGGAAATATTTAGGGGACGATTCCCAGCGTTATATTGAAAAGAACACCATTATAATGAAGCACAATATAAAAATAAGTGGAACCAGAATGACATAAATAATCAGAGCTGTCTGGGGAGGCTGTTGTTTAGGCTAATATGCCTGAGACAGAGTAGGCTACATGTCCGTCTGTGACACACAGTTATCCATCACCATTGGATCACAATGTGAGTGGCTTTGGTTACCTGGCTGGCAGGTTCTCTACCCCAGATGTGGGTTTAGCAAACACGGCTCTGTGGCTTGGCGTGAGTCTAACCGATACGATACCCCCCACCCCCGTCCCCCGTGCCCCGTCCCCCATCCCGAGGCACGCCGTGGGGTCTCCGTCGCCACGAGAGCCCGCCCCAGAACATTCCGGAACATTCCCGAGCGGGCCCACGCTTTCAAAACACTCTCCCTCCTCCACCCTTAAATCAATCACCCCTCCGCTCACGTTTCAATATTTTGCGGACGTTCGTTCGTTCGTTTTTCGGACGGCGGCATTGCTCTCATTCTCGCGTTGATTGGTTGATCCAGTTCATTGTCTCTTTCACACAGCGCCCGCGGCTCCCGAAATGCGGCTCCCGAAATGCGGCTCCCATGAAGCTCTTCCCAGGGCGATTCACATAAACGGTAAGCTGTGAATTCCTTCTCTAAGTCCCACCGTTTCTCTGGGCTTCTGGTGCACCTTGAGCAAATAAACAGCCCCCACCAACAGGGAGCCCAGGTGTTGCGCAATGCCCCCCCACCTCTGGGGCTTCTCTCACTACCCCTTTTCTCTTTCTCTTTATCTCTTTTCTCCCTGCTATGAATCTGTACAGAGAAGCGGAAGAGGTGGAGGGGTACCAGGGCCGCGTACCCCAGTCTATCTGATGGTTGACAGGTAGCCCTTTGATCTGCCTGGAATACATGGAGGGTGGGGGGTTGAGGGTGGGGCATCGCGATTTGTACGAGGCTGTACAAATAACCCCTAGCATTCCCCTTGAGGAACAGACACGCTCTTCGCCTCGGACGAAAGAGGCCAAACAGCCACGGAGAAGAACGAGTGGCGCGCTCAGTTTTTCGGCGGAACAGAGGATGTTGTTCCAGCACCCCTCCCGGCACTTACCACCGAGGGATCGTTTTCCGTGTCTCGCTCGGCCGCGCATCGATTTCTAAATGTTTATGCGGCGCGGCGAGGGCCGGAGTTAGGCCGGTATTGTTGTGAGAGGACGTGGCCCGTCCCTGCAGTCAGTAACTCAACAGATAAGAGGAAGGGGGAGTGGCGGCTCTGACAGGAGAATGTGCCTCATGGAGGCGCTAACAGATCCGCTAAGAGCTACCTGGGGGGGCAGCGGGGGGGGGGGGGCACAAACCAGCCAAAACCGTCCTCCCTCCAGCCTCTACAAACAAGTCACAAATCTGAAAAATAACCAAGCAAACAAGAGAGTGGCGCATTGTGAAATTCGCAATGATGTCCGTGCAACGCTACGATACCGTTACCTAGACGACGCCATGGAAGTATTGACAGGCAGAAGTGGGAAGTAGCCGCAGTAAATCTTCCCCACCTGACATACCCCCAAGCAAGCCGCAGTGCGTTCGCCAGATTGCACAAGAGAGAACAAAGTCGAGTGGCTCTAAATGGATTCCAGCGTTCATAAATTGCTCCGCATTAACATGTCAGCCTAAAGAATGAGCACCAATAATAACACTTAAAAACTGTTATTAATCATTTTGCCCGTACAAGTTGGGGTGCGGAAGTGTTGGGCCTGCCAAGCTCGAGGCCCTTCAGACGGCGCTGTGGTGCCACGCTACTGAGGGGGATAAACGCTGGCGACTAATCTCTTCATGCTCGTCAACCGCAAGTTAGCAAAGAAAGAATAAAAAAGGGATCTCCTCTATACCTGACGCAGGTAGCTGTGGTCTTTGGCCCTCCTGTAAACCCCTGGAATTCCCCCTCCCCCGCCTCTGTTCCCCTCCCACCACTTCACCTTCTGTCTGACTCATTTACTCCCAGCTTTGGAGGGAAACGCAGGTCTGCTCAGGAGATTTGGGGGCCGTCGATCAGAGCAGCAGGGGTCCCCTAACTGATAGGGAGCGTTAAGCACCTGCGGACAGACGGGGACCACATGCCATTCGCTGAGGACCCCCTCACCGTGGAAACGGAAAAGTCAGCGGATTAGGGGCCGAGAATGACTCAGACCACTGCTCTCTGGCAAGGCCCTTTGCCAACCTGTAATTTTATTTAGTCAATTATGTTCACCAAAATGCAAAATGAGGTTTGTGGCAACTGCCTTTTCTCATATTTCTGTTATAACTTGAGCACATTGTTTTTGTTTATAAGTATTAACACTTCTAATCTGCAAAGGTTAAGGTTATAAAATAACAAATTTCTTTCCATCAACACTGACATGAGAGAGAAAACATTTGAAATCCTGAACACATTATTTAGCCTACAACTGAGTCATTTCAGGTTACCCAACGCCCACTAAAGCAGCTTGTAAAGCAGTCTGCAGTTACTGATGACATTCAGAATCATTTGACAGTTATCACTCAAAACCCAAATGCCAAAGCCAAGCATCAGTGGTTCTGTTGATGTAGCTAGTTTAGCGGGCTCCTCATTTACACCAGAGACATCAGAAAGACTGGGGCTGAGCGGCAGGTCCAAGTGTCTCGCTGTGAAAGCCCAGGGGTTGCCTCTACACACACAAACCCAGCATGAAGTTGATTACCTCTAAGGAACAAAGGCCCGCACTACTGTAGTAATTGTGAGTCAGTGTATTAGTGCTTGGCTCCGTGCCCATCGCGGGCTGAACACTCTGCCAGTCTTTCTCTCTGCACATTTACATAAATGGTCAATGTAATCCAAGCCGCCCAAAGCCAATCACACATTTAATGGAACACAAGGCCTAATCCCCAGTTAATGCGCCATCTTTAACGCCCAGCACTACAGTAACATTTGCAACCGCTTAAACCACCACTACAATCAAGGGGAGCTTCAGTCAAGGTCAAGCTGAATGAAAACACTATATTTTCACCCTGGTCACAATTTCCAAATAGCACACAAAAGCTCCAGATTAGCCAAACAACAGGAAATTGCACGGAATTAGTGCCACAGTTCCCCAGCGGGTATTCATGCATCCAAATCCAAATAGTCCCCCTCCCCCCCCAAGCCAACTGTGCCACGAAAATCCCATTATGGAATAGAAACCCCATGTGACTTACAGTACAATTACACTTCACAGTCTCCCTCCAGAACCCAACTGTTATAACTTGATGAAACGGTTGCATTGCATTACATTACAGGCATTTAGCAGACGCTCTTATCCAGAGCCACTTACACTCAAGTGTACAAGGGCAGTGTCCTACCTGGGAATCGAACCTGCAACCTTTCGGTTACAAGGCCAGTTCCTTAACCATTACACTACACTGTACTACACTGTACCACACCCTACTTACAGCCTACACTTCACTCAGGCCTTTGGCACCTAGTTTGGTTGTTTTGTTGTTCTTGTTGTCTGTTTATTGATTGTGTCTATGTCGTCTACTTGTTGTGATTGTCTTCTGTTGATGTAAAGCGTCCTTGGGTTTCGTGAAAGGCGCTATATAAAATAAAGTTATTATTATTATTATTATTACACTCACACACGAACAAAATATGGGAATAAAACAGACCAACTCATTGGACACGCAAACGTGCAAACAGAACATTGCCCAATGAGGCATGCTGGGTATGGTCCTGAGGGGGCCATTGGACCTGGTGGGTTCTGGCAGGTTCCGATCGACCCGTACAGACGTGGCTCAGGCCACGAGTCGCCCTGAGGGGGGCTAACGGCCTAACGCACAGCTGATTGGTTGATTCTGAGAGCTGATCCACAGCTGATCGGCTGATTCTGGGAGCGGATCCACAGCTGATTGGCTGATTGGGGAGTCGAATGCACAGCTGATTGGCTGATTCTGGGAGCTGATCCACAGCTGATTGGCTGATTCTGGGAGCTGACCCACAGCTGATTGGCTGATTCGGGGGGCTAATGCACAGCCAATTGGTTGATTTTCTCAGAAGAAGCTGTACATCACAATCCACACTGAGGCCCTTACAGGAATGGAATATACTGCAATATATTGTAAGTACATTTTTAAATGATACTGATAATATATTTCACGGTAGTGTATTTTTATTTTTTTAAATATGGCGATACCTGAAAGCGGCAATGATTTGTACAGTTGTCCCTATATTGTGAAGTTGACGTAAATTTCTGTGTGTTCCATTTCCATAAAGGGGGGGGAGAGGCCGTCTGCTTTCATGACAAACCCAAAAGCAAATGTGCTGCTGATCGTAAACACCCATTCCAAACCTAACCCAAATCACTGTCAACAGAATTCAATTAAAAATTTCAATACCCGCACACCTAAATGAGAGCGTGAGCTGGCCTTTGCGTTCCCCCTCCCCATGTTGGCCGTCCCGCACACCTAAATGAGAGCGTGCGCTGGCCTTTGCGTTCCCCTCCCGCACACCTAAATGAGAGCGTGCGCTGGCCTTTGCGTTCCCCTCCCGCACACGTAAATGAGAGCGTGCGCTGGCCTTTGCGTTCCCCCTCCCCACGTTGGTCCTCCCGCACACCTAAATGAGAGCGTGCGCTGGCCTTTGCGTTCCCCTCCTGCACACGTAAATGAGAGACGGCTCTCAGGCTGTCAGACGAGGCCCCGGTTGGCCTGCTGCTACATTCCTCTAAACCTCCTCATTAGTCTCCAGCGCTCTGAGCCACAAAGCAGACCCTGTTACTCCTGTGTCACCCACTGCTCCCCGCCCCCTGACCCCCCACTACTGGGCCAGAGGAGAGGAGGGGACCACCTCCAGGGCTGATGCTCCCCCCCCCCACCCCAAAAAACCCTGTTGACTGATAGGATACCAGCTCTGCCAATACAACCCCTGTGCCCTTTGCCCTGCCTTCCTAGCAAATGCTTACTGCCAGGACACAAGTCACGAGGCCCGCCAGACACAGGTCTGCCAGGACACAAGTCACGAGGCCCGCCAGACACAGGTCTGCCAGGACACAAGTCACGAGGCCCGCCAGACACAGGTCTGCCAGGACACAAGTCACGAGGCCCGCCAGACACAGGTCTGCCAGGACACAAGTCACGAGGCCCGCCAGACACAGGTCTGCCAGGACACAAGTCACGAGGCCCGCCAGACACAGGTCTGCCAGGACACAAGTCACGAGGCCCGCCAGACACAGGTCTACCAGGACACAAGTCACGAGGCCCGCCAGACACAGGTCTGCCAGGACACAAGTCACGAGGCCCGCCAGACACAGGTCTGCCAGGACACAAGTCACGAGGCCCGCCAGACACAGGTCTGCCAGGACACAAGTCACGAGGCCCGCCAGACACAGGTGAAAAGAGGTTCACTATTAACAACACAAAACAGAAACTGGGGTGCACTTCCCCTTGGGGTACTATAGGATGCCTTTGGTCAACTGTTTAACAATAGTATAGATTTGGTACAAATTCACTTGTTTCTTACATGCTGTAATATGTCATAATAACTTGGGTTTCCATCTATAAAACACAAGGAAAAGTATAATAATCATATTTCCAATGTGCCAAAGAGATGAATGTGTGTCATAAAAAAGACGGGCTTTCTTGGCACGCCTTCAAAGACAGCATTCTGAAACAGTAAATACACGCAAGGCATAGCACAGGTGGAAACAGCATGTACCCATTTGCCAGTGTATTATTAAACTCAAAGCGCTATGATGTGGTTGATGAAGAAGCACGGTTTAAATCTCTGTTCAGGGTTCTATTGGTGCATACAGAAAGCCTCATTACAACTCCTAAAGCACATCTTAATTATAGTCATTAAATGCTCTTCTCTCATTTTCATAAAATATAAAGTGTCTAACCAATTCTTTCAGTTGTTGTTGTTGTTGTTGTTGTTGTTGTTTGTGTGTGTGTGTGTGTGTGTGTGTGTGTGTGTGTGTGTGTGTTTAATATGCCAGTCAATACCATTTTTATTTCAGGTAGGAAAACCAATCATGGTTGTTGGCCCAGTAACGCAAACAGTAAGGGTCTAAAGTTAAAAGTATCAAACTCACAACTGGCCACATGACCCTTCAACTCAGTTTGCTTTAATAACTCTGCAATTTGCTTAACTACGTGGTATGCCATGCTATGTTGCTGTTGTTTCAAATGTACATGCGCACGTAATACTGAAATAGGCATACGACTAGCATGTTTAACACAGTCATAAATACAATGGCACATACGGGGCATATAATGCTATGTACATCTGTCCAGTGCACAACTAATTAGTTTCTCAAATAGCCTACGGTCTCCACTGTTTTAAAATGACAATGGTTTGGTACCCCCGTAGAACTAGCCTACACCTTAGGTAAGTCAATGGTTGTGCGTCTTGTTTCAAAAGAGGCGGTCAAATGTTTCAGCTTTTGAGTTAAATCAGGCTGTAAATAAACCTTTTCTTTACGTAAGTGTGCTTTAAAGACGTCACACAATAGGTAGTCCATTGTCTAGTGCAGCGCCAGGTTAAGGTACATGTAAACAAGTCCCATCTAACGCTATCACTCATTCACCTTCGCACGTTGCTGGCTGCCTTTTAAGCCATTGTCAAGTTCAAAACCTGTCCTCCGGGACTTTTCAAATACGCACCTCACCTTTTCTAAACTCGCACTCGCTCTCCTTACCTTTGATAGGAGCCTCGTTTCTTCCTTTTTTTTCTCCTCATGTCGATCGAAAGGCATCTGCAGCAGATCGTCTTCACAACAAATGAAACTCACTGTACATCCCATCCAGACAGATTCAGATCACAGCACAGTTGACCCATTCAAAATCACCAAACCCAACGACACACAGTCTAGTTCTCCCCTATCTGTGAAGGGAAAATACGCTAAAGCTTCAACTGCGAGGTCCTTTAGTTCCACGGGGCAGGCAGGTAAGGCTAGCTCGCTGACTTGCGCTCAAAGCGCCAATTGAAAAGAAGCACTGGGTCTGAAATGGATCGCTGGCACTTTTATCTGAATAGAAAGAGGGGTTTAATGTTCACTGGTTATCTCTCAGATCTGTCGACCGTGACCACGAGTAAGTCTTGCCTCTCTTTTTCCACCAAACCTGCATGCATAATTTCGCATTTGGGTTCCCTCCCCGCCGTTCAGGAAGAGGCAGGATTTGAGAGTGGAGTAAAAAAAAAAAAAAGGAGTTTGAAATCTGGGATGTGTATGTAATTCAACTCCGCGCGTTTCTCCCTCCCTCAACCTGCCTCGCTCTACACTGCAGGTCTGCATCCCGAAGGAAACGCGGACTTTTTTTAAACAGCCGCATGCTACCCCGTTCATCAAGCCAAGTTTATAGCTTTTTGCGACATTCTCTCCTGGAATTAAGAGCTTCTTCTCTTTGATTTTATACCCTTTATTTCGCTCCTTTATTCATTATGCACGGTGTCATTTTCTTACTTGTGTTACTACAATTAAAGTTGTTGTGAAACAATTTAATGTTCTTTAGGAATATAGCGTGATCTGAATGTTCTTTAGGGAAATAGTGTATTGATATGTTATACATATTTTTTTTCGCTTTATACGGTTGGTCAGTTCGGGGATGTAAGTCTAAATCATGTTGGAACTCGTTTAGCTGTGATTTAGTAATTTTGCTGATTGTAGGTGTGTTATAATGTAGCTACATTTATAATTATGGAGGCTAAACATGTTGCTACTTTTTTCCCAGTTTGCTAATACTGGTGGACAGTAATAAAATAAGGTCTCAAGGTCCGAATAAAGTTCATTGAGATAGTTATTTTTTAAGGCTATTTAATTTATTTAAATGCGATACAAGCCTACAGCTAAAGTAGGCTAGAGAGAGAGAGAGAAAAACACTTTCTATGTCACATCACGTTTCCAGCACTATATATACCGCCAGTGTAGGGCAGCCGCAGGTATGTGGATGGGACTGTGTGTGATGAGAGGTAATGTGTCGCTTCACTAAGTAGATATTAATCATTAGTGCCTTTATCAGGAGCGCTTTCGCTCGTGGCGCCTGGATTCTTCTCGGGGATTATGCAGCCGTACTGAAGGATTGTTTTCAACACCGCAAATGAAGGCTCGGTCTGGGTGAAGAGGAGGGGGAAAGAACATGGCATTTAGCTATGGAGAGTTACCAAATGTGAGAGGTAGCCTAGTCCAACGCCGCGAGGCGGAGATGTCATTCACCGTTTGGCCAGCTCACGTGCTACGATACATGATTACCTGCGTAGTTTTCCACTGGAAATTCGCGATCACTCAGTGAGTTTCTCTATTTAAAGACTCATTTTATTCTAATAATTTGCTATGTTAAAGTGACGGTCAAGGAAAATCCGTAATATGCTTATACCACGTTATTTATGGCTATTAATGTATGCATTGAGCACCAATAAAGCACGAGGAATAAATTCCATTGCTCGTTAAATTTCAGTTTATCAATATCTCTTCATTCCTGTATGCTGAAAAAAAGGGTGGATTCGAAATGGGTCCATCAATGACAGTTGAAATCTGCTGCACCCCATTTGCAGCTGAAAATAATGGGGAAAGGAGCAATGCGCCTAAATCACTCTTCACTCGTCACGATGACATGGCCTGTCAGACAGACTGCTGAATCAAAAAGTGTCATCTCTCAAAGCAGTTGAGGTCCTAGGCCAGAAATGTTATCTTGCACAGCTCATGTTGATGGGTGGGCTCAGGCCGAGCGTCATTGCTGTGTTCTGTAGCAGTGCTGCTAAACTGCAGTAAATGCGGAGTAACTGAGTGAGGGCATCAGACAGTGCCCCCAAAAGTTTCCCCCGTTCGCTGTTACAATAGAATGAGTGGGCATTGGTAGAATTCCTGGGACGTTACAGGGTTTGTATTTAATGACACGGGGAGTGAATGCAGGCCTATGAATGCAGGCCTATGTATGTGTACTCTCAGGAGAGGGAACTGAAGACACCTTTATTTCTCCCTTTTACAAAAACAACAATTACTCGCACACCAGAATTACACTGGGAAAAGCTGCAATCAGGAGAAAAACAGATATGTCTTATTTCCAGAAAATTACAGTGTTTACAAGGGTTGAACATGTCTGCCTCCTACATTCTCCTGAAAGAACAATTTTACAGGTGCACAGCTCGTTGTGGTTCCACCTGTAGGCCTACCTGTAACAGGTGTACTCTGTCTACAATGCTGGACCTAACAGGTATACTCTCACTGTGTAGAACCCTGAACCTAACAGGTATAATCTCACTGTGTAGAACCCTGGGCCTAATAGGCATACTCTCACTGTGTAGAACCCTGGGGGCCTAACATATATCCTCTCACTGTGTAGAACCCTGGACCTAAAAGGTATACTCTCACTGTGTAGAACCCTGGAACTAACATGTATACTCGCATTGTGTAGAACCCTGGACCTAAAATGTATATTCTCACTGTGTAGAACCCTGGAACTAACATGTATACTCGCATTGTGTAGAACCCTGGACCTAAAATGTGTACGCACACTGTGTAGAACTCTGGTCCTAACAGGTGTACTCTCACTGTGTAGAATCCTGGGCCTAATAGGTATACTCTCACTGTGTAGAACCCTGGGGGCCTAATAGGTATACTCTCACTGTGTAGAACCCTGGGGGTCTAATAGGTATACTCTCACTGTGTAGAACCCTGGAGGCCTAATAGGTATACTCGCACTGTGTAGAACCCTGGGGGCCTAATAGGTATACTCTCACTGTATAGAACCCTGGGCCTAACAGGTATACTCGCACTTTGTAGAACCCTGGGGGCCTAATAGGTATACTCTCACTGTATAGAACCCTGGGCCTAACAGGTATACTCGCACTGTGTAGAACTCTGGGGGCCTAACAGGTATACTCACACTTTGTAGAACCCTGGGGGCCTAATAGGTATACTCTCACTGTGTAAGTTTTGGGACTTCAGAATGTTAAAATTCCTATTGTGTCCAAAATCTCCTAATCATGAATAGGGCTGAATAGGGTTTATATAATAATGTAATGTAATGTAATGTAAGGGCTGACTTTTTCCAGAGCTCCAAGATAACCTTGCAGGTCCACCCCACTGATTACGGTGTTAATGAAATACTGTGAGTGCTTGTGAGAATGCACTGGTCAGCTCTTCAGATCTACCATTCAAGAGCACTTCTAATCCCAGTTAACACATTTCATTTGTCTGGTACAGAGTAACATGTTTGCCCAGTTCCCTAAAAGTAGCTAGATCACAAGGAACAGCCTAGTAAAAGTATGTTTCTCAGATTTTAATTGTTGCATTTGTAGTCTTATATTCATAACAGTCTTAAATATTATGGACACATATCCTCCTGTTTTTATTTTTTTTGGGGGGGAGGGTGTTGTTAAACTGCCATGCTCTCTGTTCTAAATATAAGCTAAAGAGAATTTCATTCTCTTCAGTAGACTAGATGAGCATCTTCAGAACATTACTGTATTGCATTACTGAGTACTGTACTCAGTTTGTCGATTTTCTTGTGCTGATTGGCTTAAAGTCTTGAGCTGATAAGGAAGTGCTTAAATAATGACTTTCTTCCTGACTATTTTTATTAGTTTTTGTTTATTTTTTTCGGCAGGACAGGAGCAATGTGTTCTACTCCCATGGAGAGTCTCCCCTGGTCTTTCCAGTTAACATATCCATCACAACCCCGACCGCTTTTTATTGCCTTTTACTGGCATTTTTATACTCTCAGTTAGGGATCATGGACAAATGATAGCATCTGGGGACGGTTACTGGCCTAGCGGTCCTGTTGTTTTTTACTTGTGTTACTACACAGCCTTACAGGTTATATAATTTAAAGTGTGCCCAGATTGAAATATAATTTAACATGTGACTTCTTGCCTTTGTGTATTCTTGCTTCTAATCCGAGGCCCTGCATGTTGTAACCGTAGTAACTCGGTACAAGGGTAAAGACAAAGGCGACTGGATCTGAAATACATACCTGGTAGTACTTTTTTTTTGTCATATGAGCTGTTTACTTTTAAACTGGATTTTTCTCCCGTATGTTTAGGGAAGAGGGGGAATTTGTTGGTATGAGTGAGCCTTCCTAAACGGAATCCTCCAGCCTAAGGCAAGAGAGACGCCATGTTTATTGAGACAGCCGCTGAAGGGGAAGCAGTTGCCTTGGAATGACCTCATGCTTGGTGGGCCTGAGATATTATGTGTGCCGAACGTGTGTAGCTTCGACGGCAGGGGGCTGGGAAAGGGTGTTTTTTTTGGAGCCCAGCCCACTGTTGTATGATCCTTCATAGTCCCCATTATCCGTCCGGGAATAAAATCCACACATTTATAGCCCATTCTGTGCAAAGACAGAACCTCTACCATATCTCAGTTCAGAGTTCCCAGAAGTGTTACAAAGGATTGTGTCATGGAAACGTTCCAAGGGACTTGCAGAGGAATTGGGGAAGTGGGGGGGAAGGGGGGTGGAATGAGTAATTTATGGAGCTGTCATAAGAAAACATTTTCTCCCAATACCCTAAAGAGGATCACGTTCGTACCGATGCCACTGAAGACCCCTGAGAAATCCCCACAGCGACGGCCTCCTCCCAAATCCCAACAGCGACGACCTCCTCCCAAATCTCCACAGCGACGGCCTCATCACAAATCCCCACAGCTGACCTATGGTTCAGCCCTCTGGTCTGGGGAAGGCGTTCTGATCTGCGCTCGGTGAGAGTGGTCGTCATTACGTGTTCTCAGATGAACGAGGCTGGGCTGAAGCCACGGGACTCTCATCAGAACCGATCAGATGCCTCCCATCCCGAGGCCAAGGATCACAAGCTGGGCCACTTTCAAATTGAGCTGGGTGGTCTCGGCCTACTTCCCAATGATGCAGCCGTCTGCTGAATCAAATGCATTTAGCTGTTAGCCATTAGCCCCACAGGAGTGTGAATGAAAGTCATGAAACTCAAGTGTATCAACATCAGTGCTGGTGACTGTAACGTACAGTGCTGGTGACTGTAACGTACAGTGCTGGTGACTGTAACGTACAGTGCTGGTGACTGTAACGTACAGGGCTGGTGACTGTAACGTACAGTGCTGGTGACTGTAACGTACAGTGCTGGTGACTGTAACGTACAGTGCTGGTGACTGTAACGTACAGGGCTGGTGACGGTACAGTGCTGGTGACTGTAACGTACAGTGCTGGTGACTGTAACGTACAGTGCTGGTGACTGTAACGTACAGTGCTGGTGACTGTAACGTACAGTGCTGGTGACTGTAATGTACAGTGCTGGTGACTGTAACGTACAGTGCTGGTGACTGTAATGTACAGTGCTGGTGACTGTAACGTACAGGGCTGGTGATGGTACAGTGCTGGTGACTGTAACGTACAGTGCTGGTGACTGTAACGTACAGGGCTGGTGACTGTAACGTACAGTGCTGGTGACTGTAACGTACAGGGCTGGTGACGGTACAGTGCTGGTGACTGTAACGTACAGTGCTGGTGACTGTAACGTACAGTGCTGGTGACTGTAACGTACAGGGCTGGTGACGGTACAGTGCTGGTGACTGTAACGTACAGTGCTGGTGACTGTAACGTACAGTGCTGGTGACTGTAACGTACAGGGCTGGTGACGGTACAGTGCTGGTGACTGTAACGTACAGTGCTGGTGACTGTAACGTACAGTGCTGGTGACTGTAACGTACAGTGCTGGTGACTGTAACGTACAGTGCTAGTTTGGTTTATTTCTCCCATACTGAGGGTGGAGTGCCAGTAATGACTGAAAAACTTTTCCTCACGGAGAAAGCCAACACTCCTGTGACACCACATCCTCACAGCCCTGTCTGTATCTACATGACATTTTTGTATTTGTATCTACACTTTAAAAAAAATTATTATTTGTTTCTGTTTTTTTCCCAATTTGGTAGCCAATTGTACCCTGTTGCGATTTAATTCCCTGTGTACCGCTGAGAATTCATGACCCCATCGACGGTAGGATGGTTTCCTATCAGTGTAAAATGTACTCTTTCAGAGTTGATTATACATTAAGAATTTTGCTCTAAAGAGCTGCAGTTTGGTGCAGCTGTCCCTCCAAGGTATGCAAACAATAGCACAATAAATTAAATAAAAACTTAAGAATAGGTCTCCTTTTACGATAAACATGGTAAGACTTTCCGATCTGCGTGAGGGAATGTGTTCACTTTGGGGCAGGGCACAACGGGTCAGGCTGGCGCTTGAAAGGCACATTCATGTAGCTGTAGCCTGCGCCGCACTTCCTGGAATCTGACCGTATAGTGTTATCGCACTCGGCTGCGTATCTCGGCAGGCCTGGAGTCAAAATGCTTCGCAGTACAAAAGGGAGTCGCTGACCCGCTCCAAGATGGGTGATTTGTCTTGGGGTTTGTCTCTGTGTCGTGGTGAAACCTCCACTCAGCACTTGAGCTAGTGTATCCAAAACAAGATGGGGTAAACAGAGCTATCCTTTTACCTGTTCGCAGGGTTAATGCTCTTCTATTTTGGTGCCTGAGGTTAGAAATGTGTGCTGTTTCCCCAGAGATCGTGCTTATTTTTGTTTGCTTTTTGGTGTTGCTTTTTTTTATACAAAATTGGATCTTCAGAACAAATTACAATGAGTTTAGATCTGATTCTTTTTATTTGTGTGTTATGAGGAAAATAAGTAATTTTACTTTTTGTGTTTTTATCCTCAGTAATGTTAATATCTATACTATTATGTATATAATCTCCCAGTGTTACTGTGGATATGAGTCTACATACTGTTACCAAATTAACTAATCTCTTGGGTTTTACATGTGATAATGTGGATGTGTGCCTACGTACAATTATCAAAATCAAATCATCTCGAGTTTTATGTGAGTGTACATATTTATGTTATTACCAAAATCAAATATCGACAGAATGTTAAAAGACCAGTTAAAAGGCACGGAAGGTTAATTAGCCACAGTGTATGTTTACTGTTTCCATAGATATTGTGTGTGTGATTGGGATTCTCTATTTCATGGTTAGATGCTGAACGGTGTTCTGTTCTCCCATGGGGAGTGAAAACATGGTGGTTTGAGTCTGTCAGGGCCGGGGTGAGGAGAAAGAAACGCGATGGCGCTAGCCCTCCCTGTTGCGCGGTAGAATGGAAATACCCCAGCGCCCGCTGCATCTTTCGCTTTGCACCACAAATTAACCTGCTGTGTTAAGCGGTTACCGAGGCAACGGCGAGGTATCGCCGGTCAACAGCATTCCGCGAGCTGGCTCAAATCTTCACATTTCAGCCTTTTAAGCACATGGAGGGCCATGTTTATTTTTCTGTATGCTCGAACCATGAAACCATCGAGAAGCAGAGTCCACTTCGTGTTCTAACACACTGAATTCAGATGTGAAATAATACCGAAAAAAACCTGTTATTATAATAAGATGAGCCTAATTTATGCTGTATTTAATGGATTTTCATGGCGGATAATCAAATGCAAAGGTAGGAAGATCAGAACAAGTCACTCACGCAGTGAGGACCAATAAAGGGAATAACAAAATAAATGCAAAGAAAGAAAAGACAGGAAACTACTTCCTTGTGGCTAAACAGCCAAACCAAAATCAACCCACTAAAATAGGGCGAACTGAGTGAAACACAAACTAAATATTCCGAGCTCAATACTGGAGCCAAAACGGGAAAGAAAAGAACACCTTCGGCCAATAAGTTTGGACGGCCGAAAAGATGTAAAACCAAAACCAAACAAACTGTCTCAGAGAGAACAGCAAATAATAAAATAAATAGCACAGAACGCTAACAGGAGGAATAATACCTATACCTGAAATAAAAGCTAATAGCAAGTCCCTCGTGAACATAAACAGTGTTTAATATCACAAGGTCGCTAGTACCTGGCTATACCTTGCTCAATGCAATGTCGAATGACTAAGAAGCACCACGGAAGCGGAAGTGAGGAACTTAAATACCCCGCAGGTAGAAGCACAGGTGAACAGAATAATGAGTGAGGGAAATCAAAACCCCGGAACGTGGAAAAAATCAGATAGATTCTCAATCGGGAACCAAGACGAGAATCACAACGGAAAAGAAACCAAAAACCCACGAAACACGACAGTATTTGTACATTGCATTCACTTAGAATCTTATCATTAATGAGTCAGAAAAGTGGAGAACATCAATTTTATCATCAAGAAGGTACAAAGACTTATTTATAATAAGTAATTGTAAAGATACCTGAATAAGCCAACAATTAGTATTGTAAAGTTACATTCCCTTGTTTTTGTGGAGTCTGTGTGTGTGCCTGTGTGTGCTGTAGGTGTTTTTGTGGAGTCTATGCATGCCTGTGTGTGCTGTAGGTGTTTTGTGGAGTCTGTGTGCGTGCCTGCGTGTGCTGTAGGTGTTTTGTGGAGTCTGTGTGCGTGCCTGTGTGTGCTGTAGGTGTTTTGTGGAGTCTATGCGTGCCTGTGTGTGCTGTAGGTGTTTTGTGGAGTCTGTGTGCGTGCCTGTGTGTGCTGTAGGTGTTTTTGTGGAGTCTGTGTGCGTGCCTGTGTGTGCTGTAGGTGTTTTGTGGAGTCTGTGTGCGTGCCTGTGTGTGCTGTAGGTGTTTTTGTGGAGTCTATGCGTGCCTGTGTGTGCTGTAGGTGTTTTGTGGAGTCTGTGTGCGTGCCTGTGTGTGCTGTAGGTGTTTTGTGGAGTCTGTGTGCGTGCCTGTGTGTGCTGTAGGTGTTTTTGTGGAGTCTGTGTGCGTGCCTGTGTGTGCTGTAGGTGTTTTTGTGGAGTCTGTGTGCGTGCCTGTGTGTGCTGTAGGTGTTTTGTGGAGTCTGTGTGTGTGCCTGTGTGTGCTGTCGGTGTTTTGTGGAATCTGTGTGCGTGCCTGTGTGTGCTGTAGGTGTTTTTGTGGAGTCTATGCGTGCCTGTGTGTGCTGTAGGTGTTTTGTGGAGTCTGTGTGCGTGTGTGCTGTAGGTGTTTTGTGGAGTCTGTGTGTGTGTGTGCCTGTGTGTGCTGTAGGTGTTTTGTGGAGTCTATGCGTGCCTGTGTGTGCTGTAGGTGTTTTTGTGGAGTCTATGCGTGCCTGTGTGTGCTGTAGGTGTTTTGTGGAGTCTGTGTGCGTGTGTGCTGTAGGTGTTTTGTGGAGTCTGTGTGTGTGTGTGCCTGTGTGTGCTGTAGGTGTTTTGTGGAGTCTATGCGTGCCTGTGTGTGCTGTAGGTGTTTTTGTGGAGTCTATGCGTGCCTGTGTGTGCTGTAGGTGTTTTGTGGAGTCTCTGTGTGTGTGTGTGTGTGCTGTAGGTGTTTTTGTGGAGTCTGTGTGTGTGTGTGTGTGTGCCTGTGTGTGCTGTAGGTGTTTTTGTGGAGTCTATGCGTGCCTGTGTGTGCTGTAGGTGTTTTGTGGAGTCTGTGTGTGTGTGTGCTGTAGGTGTTTTGTGGAGTCTGTGTGTGTGTGTGCCTGTGTGTGCTGTAGGTGTTTTGTGGAGTCTATGCGTGCCTGTGTGTGCTGTAGGTGTTTTTGTGGAGTCTATGCGTGCCTGTGTGTGCTGTAGGTGTTTTGTGGAGTCTGTGTGTGTGCCTGTGTGTGCTGTAGGTGTTTTGTGGAGTCTGTGTGCGTGCCTGTGTGTGCTGTAGGTGTTTTGTGGAGTCTGTGTGCGTGCCTGTGTGTGCTGTAGGTGTTTTGTGGAGTCTATGCGTGCCTGTGTGTGCTGTAGGTGTTTTGTGGAGTCTGTGTGCGTGTGTGCTGTAGGTGTTTTGTGGAGTCTGTGTGTGTGTGTGTGTGCTGTAGGTGTTTTGTGGAGTCTATGCGTGCCTGTGTGTGCTGTAGGTGAAGCGATGCTGATTTCTCTGCCTTACATGTTTTTAGCAGTTTTGTTGTGTAGCAGCCACGGTTAGGGTTAGGGTAACACAGCCTTGTGTTCTCGGTTGCCATGTTTGCCTTTAGTTTATGTTGCTTTGTTAAGGGTGACAATAACACATAACGAATGCTATCAAACAGAAAAGGAGCCAACACTAAATTACAATAACAAAGTTATTACAAAAAAAATCTAAGCACATACAATACATTACGAAAGGTAGGTTGACAGGATGGACAGAACAGACAGGCCAGAGCTTAACTACTCCTCAAGTGAAACCCCATATCTACCCTCTCTGCCCTCTGCCCTCTCTACCCTCTCTACCCTCTCTACCCTCTCTACCCTCTCTGCCCTCTCTGCCCTCTCTACCCTCTCTACCCTCTCTGCCCTCTCTGCCCTCTCTGCCCTCTCTGCCCTCTCTGCAGTACCAGTGTACAGCTGCTCTCTCTAGCAGTAACTCCACCAGTACCAGTGTACAGCTGCTCTCTCTAGCAGTAACTCCACCAGTACCAGTGTACAGCTGCTCTCTCTAGCAGTAACTCCACCAGTACCAGTGTACAGCTGCTCTCTCTAGCAGTAACTCCACCAGTACCAGTGTACAGCTGCTCTCTCTAGCAGTAACTCCACCAGTACCAGTGTACAGCTGCTCTCTCTAGCAGTAACTCCTCCAGTACCAGTGTACAGCTGCTCTCTCTAGCAGTAACTCCACCAGTACCAGTGTACAGATGCTCTCTCTAGCAGTAACTCCTCCGGTACCAGTGTACAGCTGCTCTCTCTAGCAGTAACTCCACCAGTACCAGTGTACAGCTGCTCTCTCTAGCAGTAACTCCTCCGGTACCACTGTACAGCTGCTCTCTCTAGCAGTAACTCCACCAGTACCAGTGTACAGCTGCTCTCTCTAGCAGTAACTCCTCCAGTACCAGTGTACAGCTGCTCTCTCTAGCAGTAACTCCACCAGTACCAGTGTACAGCTGCTCTCTCTAGCAGTAACTCCACCAGTACCAGTGTACAGATGCTCTCTCTAGCAGTAACTCCACCAGTACCAGTGTACAGCTGCTCTCTCTAGCAGTAACTCCACCAGTACCAGTGTACAGCTGCTCTCTCTAGCAGTAACTCCACCAGTACCAGTGTACAGCTGCTCTCTCTAGCAGTAACTCCACCAGTACCAGTGTACAGATGCTCTCTCTAGCAGTAACTCCACCAGTACCAGTGTACAGCTGCTCTCTCTAGCAGTAACTCCTCCAGTACCAGTGTACAGCTGCTCTCTCTAGCAGTAACTCCACCAGTACCAGTGTACAGATGCTCTCTCTAGCAGTAACTCCTCCAGTACCAGTGTACAGCTGCTCTCTCTAGCAGTAACTCCACCAGTACCAGTGTACAGATGCTCTCTCTAGCAGTAACTCCTCCGGTACCAGTGTACAGCTGCTCTCTCTAGCAGTAACTCCACCAGTACCAGTGTACAGCTGCTCTCTCTAGCAGTAACTCCTCCGGTACCAGTGTACAGCTGCTCTCTCTAGCAGTAACTCCACCAGTACCAGTGTACAGCTGCTCTCTCTAGCAGTAACTCCTCCAGTACCAGTGTACAGCTGCTCTCTCTAGCAGTAACTCCACCAGTACCAGTGTACAGCTGCTCTCTCTAGCAGTAACTCCACCAGTACCAGTGTACAGCTGCTCTCTCTAGCAGTAACTCCTCCAGTACCAGTGTACAGCTGCTCTCTCTAGCAGTAACTCCTCCAGTACCAGTGTACAGCTGCTCTCTCTAGCAGTAACTCCACCAGTACCAGTGTACAGATGCTCTCTCTAGCAGTAACTCCACCAGTACCAGTGTACAGCTGCTCTCTCTAGCAGTAACTCCTCCGGTACCAGTGTACAGATGCTCTCTCTAGCAGTAACTCCTCCGGTACCAGTGTACAGCTGCTCTCTCTAGCAGTAACTCCACCAGTACCAGTGTACAGCTGCTCTCTCTAGCAGTAACTCCTCCAGTACCAGTGTACAGCTGCTCTCTCTAGCAGTAACTCCACCAGTACCAGTGTACAGCTGCTCTCTCTAGCAGTAACTCCACCAGTACCAGTGCAGCTGCTCTCTCTAGCAGTAACTCCACCAGTACCAGTGCAGCTACTCTCTCTAGCAGTAACTCCACCAGTACCAGTGTACAGCTGCTCTCTCTAGCAGTAACTCCACCAGTACCAGTGCAGCTGCTCTCTCTAGCAGTAACTCTACCAGTACCAGTGTACAGCTGCTCTCTCTAGCAGTAACTCCTCCAGTACCAGTGTACAGCTGCTCTCTCTAGCAGTAACTCCACCAGTACCAGTGTACAGCTGCTCTCTCTAGCAGTAACTCCACCTACCAGCGTTTTGAGTTTTATTTTGGTCTAATTTTACCAGTTTGGTTAGCGTTAGGGTTAGCATCATTTGCATTTAGTGCAAATAGATTCTGCCAAATAAATACCACTACAGAGCTAAACCCATCTTTGCTCAGTTATACCTGTAACATTTCTATCACAAAAGGAACAGAGTTTTTTTTGATAGCAGGTGAGGGTTAGGTTGGAAGGTACCTGTCCTACCAGCAGAGCACTAGCTCTGAGCAAGGACTCAAAATCGCTTTCATTTGCATGTAGAAAATGTTCTTCAGTGCAGTGTTACAAACCATGCAAATAAATAGCATTAGCACTTGATGTGGATGCCAAGGGAGGGAAAAGTAAAGCCCCTGTAACTCTGAAGCAAGGCATGCTGGGAGCTGGGAGCGGAACTGGGACACAGCGCTCCTGGTGAGCGGCCAGGTTTCATCATCTTTAGCCTTTAGTGAGCAGCGTTTGTGGGAGCACCCTAATCTTGCTCCCTTCTGGCCCTGGGGCATTAGCGTCTTTACACAGGCCTGAAGGAGACCCCTTGCTTCTCTCTGCTGGGAAGGCAGGTGAAATGGACAGAGAGGACGTACCTTACAGAAGGTCTGTTTGAGAGAGCCCCCAGCCAACACCATACTAGTATCAGAGCCTCAACCTTTACTCAACAAAGCACCCGTGTTCATGTGATACTGAGCATAGCCGGCCAGCACGAGCCTAACATGGGAACAAGCAAGGCGAGGATAACTCAATGTGTGCAAAGCTAACATCTTTAACACAGCCTTTATGTAAAGGTACAGCTTTGACACGTTTCTGAGGATAAAGAGTGAGAAAAGCACGGTCTTCTGGTCTGTTTCCAAGAAAGGTCATAAATTCATTTTACACTAACAAAAAAATAATCCTTGCTACAGTAGAGCTGCTTCTGGGTTTACTTCCCAAGTAAACTAATACTGGAATTTAGAGATAATGGGACAGAATGTACATGATTCACAGTGCTAGCGCTATTGCTTTGCCAGTCATTATTTAACAGTAGATAAGAAACGCGGAAACGTCAGACCTGTTTCTGACATAACAGCAGCACTCCTGTGTAAACCAACCCCTGAGGGTGTCTAGCGTCTGAGTGACCCCTGACCCCTGAGGGTGTGTAGTGTATGTGTGACCCCTGACCTCTGATGGTGTGTAGCGTCTGAGTGACCCCCGACCCCGAGGGTGCGTAGCGTCTGTGTGACCCCTGAGGGTGTGTAGTGTCTGTGTGACCCCTGACCTCTGAGGGTGTGTAGCGTCTGAGTAACCCTGACCCCTGAGGGTGTGTAGTGTCTGTGTGACCCCTAACGGTGTGTAGTGTCTGTGTGACCCCTGACCTCTGAGGGTATGTAGTGTCTGAGTAACCCTGACCCCTGAGGGTGTGTAGTGTCTGTGTGACCCCTAACGGTGTGTAGTGTCTGTGTGACCCGACCCCTAAGGGTGCGTAGTGTCTGTGTGACCCCTGACCTCTGAGGGTGTGTAGTGTCTGAGTAACCCCGACCCCTGAGGGTGTGTAGTGTCTGTGTGACCCCTGACCCCTGAGGGTGTGTAGTGTCTGTATGACCCCTGAAGGTGCTTAGTGTATGAGTGACCCCTGACCCCCGCGGGTGTGTAGTGTCTGAGTGACCCCTGACCCCTGAAGGTGCTTAGTGTATGAGTGACCCCTGACCCCTGAGGGTGTGTAGTGTCTGTGTGATGCCTGACCCCTGTGGGTGCGTAGTGTCTGTGTGACCCCTGACCCCTGAGGGTGTGTAGTGTCTGAGTGCACCCCTGAAGGTGCTTAGTGTATGAGTGACCCCTGACCCCTGAGGGTGTGTAGTGTCTGAGTGCATCCCCCAAAATTCTGCCCTAAGTTTTTCCAGCATCCTCGTACTGGGAGAGGGTGGGGGGGGGCAGTCACAAGAATTCCTCAACAGCACATTAATACACAAGTACCGCCCCTTACCCTCAAGATAAACACCTTAATAATAATAATAATAATAATAATAATAATAATAATACGAGAAGTGCAGCACACCGCAGGCCCATGGGTCAGCGAGCTGAAGCATGCTAATCAGTCACAGCCGGCTTCATTCAGGGAAACTGTGACGTCGACAGGCCCCCAGGAACCACTCGAGTGCCAATGGTTTTGCTCTTGGCACTTAACAGTCCTGAGTAGAGAGGATTCTCAGGTTTGTCGTTGTGACCCACTAAAAGGCCTGTTTAATAATGTTGTTTCCCTTGGTGAGCTTCTCGTGGCTCTACCCTTCAGTACAACCCTGCTCTCCATTTCAGCTGTGAAACATGGACCATTTGGCCTTGTAACAACAGATGAGATAATAATGTAATTACGTTATTACGTAGTAATTATGTTGTTGTAATGTAATTAGACTGGGTATTGTAATAACCTGCCATAATTGAATAACTTTATAACGTAATAAAATCAGATAATCTAATAACTTTCTGAATAATAAATGTGTTATAACATTTTTCCAGATATTATCATAACTTATGACATTATCTGGTGGTTGTTACATTATCAGTTGGGTAACAAATTTTCAATGCAGTATGTAATAATTTTAATGACGAATACACACACTAATAAAGATCACTCTTATTATGTAATGTCAAATACAAATTTTTTTAAATTATTATGCTTGTCTAGCACAGTTATTTAATAAATGCATCAGTCAATGTGTTGATAAAAGCATTTAAAACACGTTTTATGGTACACAATAAATTCGAAATTTTAAAATGTCCATTTAAGTATCGCCTTCCGAACATAATTCATCAACTTTGGGGGTAAAAATACCTACATATCGTGCATTACCTGTGCATTTCTGAATAGGGATATTCAGTTCAGATACATCCCTGCTCTTTACTATGATACAGTGTAAGTTTAATGGGAAACATTCATATGTGACAATAAGTAAGAACAGTTTCAGTTCAGATGCTTCAGATAGATTAGTGGCCTCCTGTTAGTGACATCGCCATCTACTGGATAAACTGATGTATTACTGCCTCTTTGTGAGTGTCGCTTGCTCACCCGTGAAGTGGGTAATTTAAAGAGGGTCAGTGTTGTTTCTAAGGCTGCTTAGTAGAAGCCAAAGTATATATGTGTTTAAAGCATTGGTAGAATTTCATACTTGATTTTGAACTAAAAGAAAACCGTGGTCCAAACATGAAAAAATTCTTGATCAGTGGTGTCAGACGTTTGCAGAACTCTTTCTCACTCTACGAGCCTGCCAGGGGTCCCGCCTCACAATACACGCAACCTGGAACACATTAATGTCCCAGCATGCCGCACTGCAGCTTTAAATCCCGCCGTGGAGCCAGCGCTTGTGTTAAAGCCCTGAGAATTTGGGTATGCTTTGGTCCGCCCATCCACGTCTCCTGAGACCTGCTTTGTTCTCCTGAGTATCCGCTAATAGAACTGTCAAGCAACCGGTCCAAACGCTGTCATCTGTTTGTTATTGAACCTGCGACTGCCGTGGGATCTCCTGCAGGTCATCTTCTGTTTGCACAGATGCAGGGTTAACAGAGAGGGAGGATCAGACCACATATTTCTTAAAATCCTTTTATTTAACATACAAAGGGATAAATGGAAAAGGTATTTGCTGGTTGAATTAAAGGCATTTGCATGCGTCCCAAACGATGTAAAGTGTGATTGCGGAAAGTCCATCTGTGGATTTCTTTCTTGTGATAGATTTATACAAAAATATATAACTCCATATAACAAAGCTTTGGTAGTTGTGAAGTGAACTGTGAACTACATACCGTAAACAAAATAGACTGAAGCAGGCTGTTCCTCTTTGTGCAAGTCTTTCACCCCTGCGCCATTTGTGCTCTGCCTCTGCGTCCGGACTGTGAACGCTCCTGAGACAGGGGCCGCTTCACCTGAGACAGGGGCCGCTTCACCTGTCTGCCCGTTGATAGGCTGCTGGTTGTACACTTGGGATCTCTTGCCAGCTAGAACTCTGAGTGGTAATTCTTCCCTCTAAAACCTGCCAGCCCTAAAGAAAATTCCTTATCGGGAACCAGAGTGGGCCGCCTCTCCCGTCCTTTCATTGTAAAAGTGCGTAATCTTTTAACGCATTACGGGAGGTGTCAGAAAGCTCTACGGTATCGGGGACAACCTGAGGTTAAAATAGGGGTCGCTATATAAGCCTTCTCTTCCTGATGTGACCGTCTTCGGCCCTCGGCAGAGGAACAAACCGCTCCCCCTCTAACACAGGGGTTTTTAGGACGAGGAGGAACGGTGCAGTTGAAGGAAAGCAAGCCTTTGTATCAGCGCTGGATGCCTAGGCTTAGCTGCCTGATTTTATTATTATATTCTCAGATTCTCAGCCCTTTAAGCAAATTCCTCCTTGGCGTTGATGCGAAAAGCAGTTTCCCTTCTAACTAGCATGGGCTGCTTTTTTTTTTTTGTGTGTGTGCATGTGCGTGCTTGTGTGTGTGTGCGTGTGTGTGTGTGTGTGTGTGCGTGTGTGTGCGTGTGTGTGCGTGTGTGTGCGTGTGTTCCTCTGTATTTAATGAAGCAATTTGAATGAATGACGTATCTTGTTTTTTAAAATGTTTTTCCTCTTTTAATCCAAATTTGGAATGCCCAATCAGAAACTAGACCATAGAGCCCATCCATGCACTAGAACAGTTCCTTAACAGATACCAGACCATAGAGCCCATCCATGCACTAGAACAGTGCTTTAACAAGATGAACCACCCAGCAACCCATAATATAATTAATGAAAGTTTTGAAGTCTTTGTGTGTATTCTTACGGGGCCCTGGCCTCTACATATGTGGCCACAATCTCCCCTTGCAAGCAACCAACAATATTTTCTTTCACTCTTTTTAACTAAGACTCTTGATCTTACGTAATCTGTGTTTTCATATTCCCACTACCGGTATGCAATCATAACAGAAGTATTCCCCACAAAGAGAACCTTTATTCCTCCCCATTTCACATGGTGACAGGGTCTTACTACAGAATGGAAAACAAAGTGATTTCATCCAGTTTCTGTGGCTCAGGGGTCCCGGGGTCACCAGCTTGCTTTGAAGGGCGAGTGGAAACAGGGCGGGAGCTTCTCTTGAGCTTAGTAAATGTGTGTGGAGAAGAGAATGTATGACAGAAACAGAAAAAGTTTATTCACGTATTTTTAATTCATTGTTGCCGGGAGGAGGAGCGCTGTGTGGGACAAATCGGTTTCAAAATGTGTGTGTGGGGCTTCTTTCTCCCTCAAAATGTGTGTGTGGGGCTTCTTTCTCCGTCAAAGCGTGTCTATTTCAGCATGCAGAATTTCAGTTGGCCTTAAAGCTCCTGCATTTTTAGCGAAATGAAGAGTGCACAGGCCTTGGGGGGGGGTTCTCTGAAATAAAATAAATGACAAAGTGCAGCAGACCAACAGCAACACGCCAAGGAAAAAACCCAAACATCACATATCACATTAAGAGCGGACCTGTCCTGGCTTAGCTTATCCTGCTAAGGCCCTGTGTGTTGACAGGCCCCACAGTCTGAGATTGAATCTGGATTATTACAGTACCAACTGTGGCCAGCAGCCACACAGAGCAACACATCATTGGCCATAGCATTGACCAGGAACGAGGGATTCAGACTGTGTTGAGCTCGTCTCATCGCTCACCAGCGACCCCTACTGGTCAACCTGTTGTCCACAGTCTTTCTCCGCCTGATGTGTGGGGTGCAGTGTGATAAGATGCAGTGGCTGCTCACTGATGTGTGGGGTGCAGTGTGATTCGGAGCAGTGGCTGCTCACTGTACGTTTTACAGGGGAACGTGCACTCTCACTCACCCGCTCTCTCTCACTGCGTGTGGAGGTTGCAGAGGTAAAGGTAGCAGGTGAAAACAGTTGGAATTCCAAACTGGGAGAAACAGGAGAACAGCCCCCAAAAAAGTGGAGTCTGTTCATTATCAGCCTGTCTTTGATTTATTAGCTCCTGTCGGCCATAAAAGACATGTCTTGTGTTGGTGTAAGTGAATTTGTGAATGGTAACACAAGACATACCGGCACACGTAGGTGTGTTTTTCTGTATTTTGCTCATACAGTAAGTAGTAAGCGCTTGTTGCATGGGGGTGTGGGGATGGGCCGGTCCACAGGTATGGAGCGGAACAGCATCGCTCACCCGGTGTGCCTCTTTACAGATCAAAGTGGGGGTGAAAGCGAACATAAGAGCTCGGCCTGCTTCACGACATCCCCTTTACCCCCCCACATTCTCCCCCCTCCCGCCCGCTCAAGTAATTCACAGCCCCCCCGCCCTCCCCCACCACCCCATTGTCTGAGTAATCGTGGCCCACTGCACTCCGCCGGGACCCTCCGTGTAATCAGAGACCAGATGGAGTCGGCAGGAAATGCCTTTCGGATACCGGCGACATGCCCCAGGCCTGGGCTCCTGAGAGGCAGAGGGATACAAAAGAGCCTCTGTGACCGCTACAGGAAAGCAGGGCCCTGTCCCCAGGACCCCGTCAACCCGCTGAGAACCGCAGGTGCTCGGCTGCAATGTATGGAAATCACACACTGGCTCAATGGGAACGTCTGTGCAATATTCCAGCATTCCTCCCCACGCGGTATCCGATACAGTCATAAACAGGAACGTTCCCAAACCGGGAATAACTTACAAAATTACGTTTTCCCAATTTGTGCGCTTGGATTGACATTTTACTGCACACTAAATGAACACCATATGCATTTTTTTACATCAGCATGCTGCACCCTGACATAAAAAATATATATTAAAAAAATATATTTTGGTTCATTCAGCTTGCTGTAATGGGGCAGGTGTCTTTATAAGCCCCTGCAGCTCTACTATTATAAACAGCATACGCAAAAAAATACTTTATAATTGTCCTGAGCCAACCCAACACTTTCTTCCTTCAAAAGTCAATAGTTTTCATTTGGGTTGCTGATGTCATAATTGGCGTGTTTAGTAACAGGCGGTGTCGATTGGATGTACTGACACACTGATTTACAAGCGCGCACAGCCCTAACCAGCGTTCTCAGGTATACAATCCCCCTGAACACAGCCCTAACCAGCGTTCTCAGGTATACAATCCCCCTGAACACAGCCCTAACCAGCGTCCTCAGGTATACAATCCCCCCGAACACAGCCCTAACCAGCATCCTCAGGTACACAATCCCCCCGAACACAGCCCTAAACAGCGTCCTCAGGGATACAATCCCCCCGAACACAGCCCTAAACAGCGCCCTCAGGTATACAATCCCCCCGAACACAGCCCTAAACAGCGCCCTCAGGTATACAATCCCCCCGAACACAGCCCTAACCAGCGTCCTCAAGTATACAATCCCCCCGAACACAGCCCTAACCAGCGTCCTCAGGTATACAATCCCCCCGAACACAGCCCTAACCAGCATCCTCAGGTATACAATCCCCCCGAACACAGCCCTAAACAGCGCCCTCAGGTATACAATCCCCCCGAACACAGCCCTAACCAGCGTCCTCAGGTATACAATCCCCCCGAACACAGCCCTAACCAGCGTCCTCAGGTATAGAATCCCCCTGAACACAGCCTTAACCAGCGTCCTCAGGTATACAATCCCCCCGAACACAGCCCTAACCAGCATCCTCACGTATACAATCCCCCCGAACACAGCCCTAACCAGCGTCCTCAAGTATACAATCCCCCCGAACACAGCCCTAACCAGCATCCTCAGGTATACAATCCCCCTGAACACAGCCCTAACCAGCGTCCTCAGGTATACAATCCCCCCGAACACAGCCTTAACCAGCGTCCTCAGGTATACAATCCCCCCGAACATAGCCTTAACCAGTGTCCTCAGGTACACAATCCCCCCGAACACAGCCCTAACCAGCGTCCTCAGGTATACAATCCCCCCGAACACAGCCTTAACCAGCATCCTCAGGTATAGAATCCCCCTGAACACAGCCCTAACCAGCGTCCTCAGGTATAAAATCCCCCCGAACACAGCCTTAACCAGCATCCTCAGGTATAGAATCCCCCTGAACACAGCCTTAACCAGCGTCCTCAGGTATAGAATCCCCCGAACACAGCCTTAACCAGCATCCTCAGGTATAGAATCCCCCTGAACACAGCCTTAACCAGCATCCTCAGGTATAGAATCCCCCTGAACACAGCCCTAACCAGCGTCCTCAGGTATAGAATCCCCCTGAACACAGCCTTAACCAGCATCCTCAGGTATAGAATCCCCCTGAACACAGCCTTAACCAGCATCCTCAGGTATAGAATCCCCCTGAACACAGCCTTAACCAGCATCCTCAGGTATAGAATCCCCCTGAACACAGCCTTAACCAGCGTCCTCAGGTATAGAATCCCCCTGAACACAGCCTTAACCAGCATCCTCAGGTATAGAATCCCCCCGAACACAGCCTTAACCAGCGTCCTCAGGTATAGAATCCCCCTGAACACAGCCTTAACCAGCATCCTCAGGTATAGAATCCCACTGAACACAGCCTTAACCAGCATCCTCAGGTATAGAATCCCCCTGAACACAGCCTTAACCAGCGTCCTCAGGTATAGAATCCCCCTGAACACAGCCTTAACCAGCGTCCTCAGGTATAGAATCCCCCTGAACACAGCCCTAACCAGCGTCCTCAGGTATAGAATCCCCCTGAACACAGCCTTAACCAGCATCCTCAGGTATAGAATCCCCCCGAACACAGCCCTAACCAGCGTCCTCAGGTATAGAATCCCACTGAAGCCCCATGAGCCACTGCCAACAGCACACTTACACATTTACGCCTTACCCTTACGTACACTTATACACTTACAAACATACACTTATACACTTACAAGCATTATACACTTAGACTTACAAACATAGACTTACACGGTACAAACAGTCTTACACACTTACAAACATACACTTATACGCATAAACTTTTACATCATGCATTTATACAGCTTTTAACTTGCATAAGTCATTTCTAATTATGTATTTTAATTAACATTATATTGATTCAGTTTTTATTTTTAAAAAGCATTGGTAATGTTTTTTCTAGATTATTTGAAAGCTTACTTCCTTACTGTAATTCTGATTTATCTTTCCAGGTTTTTAAAATCATTGTAAGGCGTCACAGTTTTATGTCATCGTTGGTCCCACATGCATTCATTAAGGAGTTGTAATAAACTTGGACATTAACTTACAAAGACAAAGTAGTGATGGAACTGCAGTCCTTACGATGGACATCTGCAGGTGAGAGTAGTGTACAAATAAG
The DNA here is from genome assembly GCA_022702515.1 of Ilyophis sp. 1 JC-2022. NCBI lineage: Eukaryota > Metazoa > Chordata > Actinopteri > Anguilliformes > Synaphobranchidae > Ilyophis > Ilyophis sp. 1 JC-2022. Next base: position 1,024,486 of record CM040398.1, on the reverse strand, counting down.
AGCCGGATCATGTCAAATACAGTGAGCCTCTTTCAGAAATATCCCATTTATTTCAGTGACACAGTTTTACTGTCCTTGGCCCAAAAATGATCTGTCTCGCAATATAATGGTAAAAAATTAGAACATTTAGAGCATACCGATCTTCTGGACATCTGTCTGCCACCCTGGGTGGGCATTACTCGCAAATACAATGACATCAAATTACCGTTTACTTTATCTTTAAATCACGGCTAAACTCAAGTCCCAGAGGGCCGCATTGTCTTTATCTATGGTTTCCTTTCAGTCAGCAGCCAATTAATGCCTTGAGAACAAGATGTTTAGCCAATCAACAACTTGCTGAAGACAAGCTGAAACACCAGCAGACACCGCAGCCCTCCAGGGCTAGATTGTGTCCAATGAGAAAAAAGTTACATCACAATGACATCATCACTTCAACTGGTCTTTTGCAGATACAGATGAACAATACAGTTTAACTAATAAAGAACAGTTCATCCCAAATTTAGGGTAAGACAGAACATGAAATAATGATGTTTGGGTGGATCCCCTTATGGAAAAAAATATACTGCAGTATAATTATATATATATAATATAATTATCGTCACAATATATTTAAAATATACTGCAGTATATTACATTTCCATAAGGGGAGTGGCCCTTAGCACGTTGACTTTACTGCTTGAATAATGAGAGGTCACACCGTACTGTATATGCAGGAGATTCAAAAGCGCGATTCTGTGTAACTGGAATGTTTTCTCTTGAACAACATCACAATATCACCTTCTGTTTGGATGCTGTTTGAACTGAAGCCAAACTCAGCGAGGCATGGTGAAACAGAACGAGAACAAGAGAGCACGGTGCAGCGTGCCAACAGATAGAATAACGGGTTCAAACGAGGAGAGCGCGTGTTGTCTGATTACTGAGTGTCAGACGCTGCTCTGAACACGTGCCCCATGAAAACATCTCCCGTAATAACTAAACGCATCAAACCCGGCCCGCAAAGAGAACCGCACAACCTCCGTCTCAACGGCTATTTGTGCTCCACAAAGGGGACGCTTATAAGTACATGTGAATAACATTTGGAGGAAAACCTATGGAAAACCATTTTCCAGCACTAGCCTACGTCAAAAACATGTGGCAGCAGAGATGTGAAGCTTTTTTTGAGGATCAAATGAAAGTCACAGTGTCCAAAAAGAGGAATATAATTAAAGTTGCTTTAACATATAAAATATAAAATATAAACGGAAAGTCTTGGGTTTCATTTTGTCCCCGTTTGGCAAAATGTTTAATGAGGACAGGATGGGACCGTGTGAAACTCTGTTAGGATAAAGAGCATGTCCCAGCTGATGCCCTTGATCTTCGATGGGACAGTGTAAAACTCTGTTAGGATAAAGAGCATGTCCCAGCTGATGCCCTTGATCTTCGATGGGACAGTGTGAAACTCTGTTAGGATAAAGAGCATGTCCCAGCTGATGCCCTTGATCTTCGATGGGACAGTGTGAAACTCTGTTAGGATAAAGAGCATGTCCCAGCTGATGCCCTTGATCTTCGATGGGACCGTGTGAAACTCTGTTAGGATAAAGAGCATGTCCCAGCTGATGCCCTTGATCTTCGATGGGACAGTGTGAAACTCTGTTAGGATAAAGAGCATGTCCCAGCTGATGCCCTTGATCTTCGATGGGACAGTGTGAAACTCTGTTAGGATAAAGAGCATGTCCCAGCTGATGCCCTTGATCTTCGATGGGACAGTGTGAAACTCTGTTAGGATAAAGAGCATGTCCCAGCTGATGCCCTTGATCTTCGATGGGACAGTGTGAAACATTATGTTCTAACAAACTTGAGTATGCCTTTAAATATAATCTAAACATAATGTCTGTGCACTTTATGATGTGCAATTTTGAATTTTGAGTTTTGCCTGTATGGCTGTTAAAGTACAATGAAGCAAGGGGGCTGAATACTTAAGGAATTGATTGTTTTCAGTTTTATATTTATAAATAATTTGGAACAAATGCAAGTTTTTTTTCTTCCACATTGACATCGTAGAGTTGTTTGTGTTGAAAACCAGCAAAAAAGCCTGATTAAATATATTTTTATCAAATGTTCATAAACAGCAAAATATGAAAAAGTCAAAGGGGGCTGAATACTTTTTCAACCAACTGTATGTTCTTAAAGGGGAATACCATCCATTTTCAGCATTGAAATGGTCAAAACTATATCCCTGGTTGTTTTAAGGTCCATAGAACACATCCCTACTCTCCTCGGACAGAGCAGGCAGGCCTATACTATCGTAAACCACCGAAATTTACTTTTGTAGAGATTTTCTCTCCCTACCTCACTCTTCATCCACCAAAAGTGCAGGGGGTTATGATGTATTTAAGTGGCCAACTCGGGAGGATTGTGCGTGATGTTTGCTGTGACAATGGTCCCGTTAGTTACAGTAAAGGTGTTGAAATGGTCAGCGGCAAAAAACATGGACGCGTGCAGAAAGCTGATGCTTGGTTGGCTGGCCTCTGATCAGCATTTGCCGTTCCAAATGTTTAAAATAGCGTATGCAAAAATGATTGAAGATTAAAACAAATGCAGAAGGTGAAAGACTACATATACCACACAACGAGTCTCTCGTTGTTTACAGTCTCATGTTTACAGATGTCAAAGGTAAACAACTTAGCCTTTGACGCATTTTTTGTCACCTCGGTCATCTCGGGGACCTCAGAAGGTGCCCGAACTCAATGTCGGATTTCCGAGATCGTTGTCATTAATTCGTCACCATCTCATCACTGGGGTGTCACGTTAAAATCCTTTTTTCTTCTTGTAAATCGGAAATATTCCGACTTCCGAGATCATTTGAATACACCTATAGCTTCACCTTGGCTGTGATGTTTAGGCCCTTATTTGGAGTTCCACCTTCCTTGGCTCTAATCACTGGCTGGTAAACCACAGTCAGCGGCCAATGAATAGAGCCAGGGAAGGTGGAACTCCAAATATGGGCATAAACGTCACAGCCAAAGTGACACACTTTTGGTGGATGAAGAGTGAGGTGGGGAGAGAAAATCGATACAAAAGTAAATCTAGGTGGTTTACGATAGCATAGGACTATTTTATGTTGTAAAAGACGAGTGCGTTAGATAGCTCATTTGCCCTGAAAAGCTCAAACAAGTGTAAATTTCATCTTCAAGTTGTGATGCTTCAACTCTAGTTGAGATTCTCCATTCATTTCAACCAGGCGCTCTAGGGGGCATGGTAAAGCATGCCAATCAGGTACGTCACAGCCCAGCTGCTCAAGGAGCTTTCCTGCCCTTTTTCTCAGACACAGAGAAGACTAGGAACGTGTTCTATGGACCTTAAAGCAAACGGGGGGTATAGTTTTGACTATTTTAATGCTGAAAATGGGCGGTATTCCCCATTAAGGACTGAGAGTCTGTGATCATTTCTGTAGGAAACCCTGAAAAGTGCCAAAATCTCAATGCTGTATATGTATGAGGGATGCCTCACCAAGCCTTAACTTGGTTATGACATCTCTGTCATCCCAATTAATGGAATGAGTCGAGACATTTCTCACATGCCCAACAAATCACAGCCCATTAACTTGCGTAACAGGGTGCAGACGTGAGGGTTTATTTTGTTTCCCGCTTCCTCTTCCCAAGAGCCACCTTGGTACCCATCTGTGGTTTGATGCCCATCAAGCCTCTGAAACCAAAATAGACTATTGTTATGAATAGTTTTTAAATTGCTTCTTTTTGTGGTCTCTATACATATCGTGAGCACCATAATTGATTGGACAGTGAAACATTTTTTGTTATTTTGGTTCTGTACTTTAGCACTTTGAGTTTGAAAGGATACAATGACAATGAGGTTGAAGTGCAGACTGTCAACTTTCATTTGAGGGCATTTTTTATATTTGGTCACAGATCCTTTGCATGCCATGACTTCCTGATGTCTTAAAGCCATTTTGCCAACCATGTGTTCCATACTGTTTCAGCTCTAAATCTACCCACCTCCCAATTCCCATAGAGATCCATTAAAATGCAGAGAAGTTATAGTACAGTAATACCTTGACATTTAATTAGTTTAATTCGTTCCGTGACCGAGCTCGTAACTCGGTTTACTCGTATATCAAATCAAATTTCCCCATTGAAATTAATTGAAATACCATGAATCCGTTCCAGCCCCCCAAAAAACACCCTAATTTCTTTGTTACGTAGTTATAAAAATGAGAAATGTATTTATAAATAATTAATACAAAACATAATACTGTCATGGTTTTCCCTTCCTTTCCTCTAATTCCACGCCTCGTCCTTTTTTCGGTCTATCAGATTTTTCTCCGCATTCCCTTGCGGGATTTTCCTTTCGCCCAGGTGATTATCTGGTTCACCTGTCGCCCGCGTCAGGAGGTATTTAAACCCCTGAGTTCCGCTTCCTGGCGCTTCTTTATCATTTCGTGCCTTCACGTATGTATGGTTGTTTGTTTCCTCTGCTCGCACTTAAAAGATTGTTATTCTTTATTCGCGTAGTAGAGCTATACCCAGATAACTACTAGAAGCTCAGGGAATATAGTTTAGGTTTTTCCCTCTTTTCACTTCTCCGTTTCCACTCCCGCTCTCTTTGTTGTTAGAGGGCGTGTGCGTTATTTTATTTTCATTTGTTTCACCAGTTATCGGGCGTTATAGTCACGTTCCGAGGGTGCCTTTGTTTTCGCTGTTCTTCTGGCTATCGGTATTAGTGTCGCCCGTGTTTACGTGGCTATCCCGGTTTTACAAGGGTGTTTTTGGTTTCGGCTACGGCTGGGAGGTTTTTTCATTCTTTCTTTTCTTTCATCGCGTTTGGCTTATCGTTGTACCACTACAACGCCCTTACAAATACAAAGATAATAAAATAGAATATAAAGAAATAAACTGGTTTTATAAAGTGTATTTACCTTGGAGATCAGACGACTTGGGCTAACGGAAGATGCTGGTGGAGGTGGTGGAGGAGATAGGCGGAGGAGATTTGAAGGGCTCATCACACTTTATCCCTAAACTTAATTGATACAACTTTGTTTTTAGTTTTTTTTTTTTTTCATGCGGGTGTTCGCTTGCTTAACTGCGCCAACTAGCGGAGGCGTCTCTAAGCTCGCTCCACTTGCTTGGCTCATAACTCGGGTCTAGGCTCGTAAGGCGAAGCAAGAAATTGTCCGAGCAACGGCTCGTAACTCGGAATTCTCGTAAGTTAGTGCACTCGTATGTCAAGGTTTTACTGTATATAGTACCAGAAAATAAGAAACAAATCAAGAGTATTTTGATATTGTTGGGTCACAGACATCAGGAAGTCATGGCATGCACAAGATATGCGACCAAATATTAAAAATGATTACTTTATTCTACATTATGAGAAACTGTCCAATATTTTTTTGATGCCTAAAAAAGGGGTTCCTATAATTTCTAAACGGTTCATCCAATATGGATGAAAATACCCTCAAATTAAAGCTAACTTTAATTGGTGAAACCTCAACAGTCTGAACGATTTAGCTAGCGGTATCCAGCAAGGGTGCATCTGAGGCACGCTGTATTTGCCGACTATGGCAGCTAGCTAGCAAGCTAAATTCATATAGCTAACACATCGCTTATGATGCCGAATATAATACAGAATACAACAGTACAACCTCAAACTAAATACAAATGCTTTCAATGCACTGACGCATACAAGAGTAGGCCTAGCTATTAATCTCTTAATTAACGTGAAAAAATCTAATTTAACGTAGCGTTACATGACTTGCCACTCACTCAAGTTAATCAAAATTGAGGTTAACGTTAGGTTAGCTAATTTAGCACATTCTCAACAACTGAGGAATCGATGTTTACCACAATGGTTGTGACGGACATAACGCATACAACTTGTATATTAAAATAGAGAATAAAGAAATGACCTAAAATGTTGTTTCAGTGTTAGCCTACCTGCTATTATCCATCGACCTTAAGTTAATGAAGCTTGACTAGCTGTGATGATAGCTATTCTCTAATCATCAATGATCTCTGCCGTTAATTTAGTCTAACGCCGATATAACATCGCGCCTCGTTGCAAAAGGGACTGTCTACAAATTAAGAGACTACAGGGCTGCAAGAAATCCGCTAAATATTTATTTGATTTAGAACTAACTTGCTCTGAATCAGAACCTACTTTTACAAAATTAGCATCAGTGAAAATTACGAAATGCAAACTCAAATTAATTAACGTCACCTTTTTTATCAGTTCAAGTAAAATCTGTCCACAATAAAGAAAAACAGCAACTACATACCTTGTTCGTAAAATCCTGGGAAAATGGGGAGAGGTTAGGAATGTGAAGTAGATGAAAATCACCCAATGTTCCACAGAGAGACGAGGTTCTGGAACATTCTGAGGTTCTGTGTGTATGCATGCATGTGTGTTGTGGAGGGGTGGGGACTCCAGACAAGTACCCGAAAGAGGGACCTCTTTGCGGCTATGCTCAGCTTGGCCCTCTCATCCATATGCATCTTCTGTTCCGCCATTATATTAGCAATCCGCTAATGTTCCACAGAGAGACGAGGTTCTGGAACATTCTGAGGTTCTGTGTGTATGCATGCATGTGTGTTGTGGAGGGGTGGGGACTCCAGACAAGTACCCGAAAGAGGGACCTCTTTGCGGCTACAGTTAGCTTGGCCCTCTGATCCATATGCATCCTGTCCGCCATTATATTAGCAATCCGCTAATGTTCCACAGAGAGACGAGGTTCTGGAACATTCTGAGGTTCTGTGTGTATGCATGCATGTGTGTTGTGGAGGGGTGGGGACTCCAGACAAGTACCCGAAAGAGGGACCTCTTCGCGGCTACGCTCAGCCCTGCCCTCATCGATATGCCTCCTGTCCGCCATTATATTAGCAATCCGCTAATGTTCCACAGAGAGACGAGGTTCTGGAACATTCTGAGGTTCTGTGTGTATGCATGCATGTGTGTTGTGGAGGGGTGGGGACTCCAGACAAGTACCCGAAAGAGGGACCTCTTTGCGGCTACGGTTAGCTTGGCCCTCTGATCCATATGCATCCTGTCCGCCATTATATTAGCAATCCGCTAATGTTCCACAGAGGGACGAGGTTCTGGAACATTCTGAGGTTCTGTGTGTATGCATGCATGTGTGTTGTGGAGGGGTGGGGACTCCAGACAAGTACCCGAAAGAGGGACCTCTTCGCGGCTACACTCAGCCCTGCCCTCTCATCGATATGCCTCCTGTCCGCCATTATATTAGCAATCCGCTAATGTTCCACAGAGAGACGAGGTTCTGGAACATTCTGAGGTTCTGTGTGTATGCATGCATGTGTGTTGTGGAGGGGTGGGGACTCCAGACAAGTACCCGAAAGAGGGACCTCTTCGCGGCTACGCTCAGCCCTGCCCTCTCATCCATATGCATCCTGTCCGCCATTATATTAGCAATCCGCTAATGTTCCACAGAGGAAAGAGGGACCTCTTTGCGGCTACGCTTAGCTTCGCCCTCTCATCGATATGCATCCTCCTGTTACAAGAGCTTGGGGACAACCGTTTTTAAGCGTACTAGTCGCTGCTTGTATGATTTTATTTGGACTTTAATTGTACCTTGTTGAACGCTCAATTTACCAATTGCTTACTAGCTTGTTTGTTACTAGCGTTTGGCTGTTTGGTGGATTGTTTGATTGGATAGGCTGTTAGTTGCAGGTGTTTGTTACTTTTAAGTGGTAATAATTATTTATCCGCGCTTAGGAAGTGTCTCACACGGCTGTCAGCCGACTGCAATCAGCCGTGTGCACTTCAAAAGACGAGTGTCTGAGCGACTACGATATAGATTGAAGTTAAACACTGGCTGCATTCCAATCCCATATTTTTACTGCTTGCATCCTTTCCTCGCGTCCTTTCATCGCTCATTAGCTCCACCCAGTGGAGGCCATAAGGAAAGGATCCAAGGATCACATACGAGGACGCAGCAACCGAGGCAACGAATTAAGCAAATGGAACGTCCTTGCTCAGTCAAGCGTCAGCTGAAGCGATGTCAATTACTAATGACGTGTTGCACAGCTGTATCACCTGTCAAAAAAAAAAAACCCGTATCAGCTGTCAGTGGCCTTTAATGCTAACGGATTGTTCTGTAGCCTATCGTATTTTTATCTCTGAGCTTGTTTTTGCATGCAACATGGTATAAACTATTGTTTTATTTGAGTTTTATTTTATTTTTCTCCCATGCAATTTGACAGATGTGAAAATGACATGTGAAATAAGAATATTGTCTCAATTACAGATGTTTCTGTTTGACGTACAGTGTCCCATTAACACATCCACAACAAACGGCTATTTATCACTGTGTGAGTAAAGATCGCACGAAGCATAATTTTAATTGTAAGTAGGCTACGCCTATATTCCACACGCTCAATGGCCAATTCATCAATGGACTCGAATGCATGTTTGTTCGTTAAAATCGGAGCACATTACAACATTACGGACACTTCCAGCCAATAACCGAGCTGATGCATGGCACCGGCTTCAGCGGGAACGGTGGCGTTGCCAGTTCAGGGGATCGCGACGGCTTCGCTCCGTCCTGTTCCTAAGTGAGGTAAGAATCACGTATTCTCAACAGTAGTCATAAGACAGTGCTCTTGATCAAACATGGACATTGATAAGCATGAAGCACTTTTAACATTGGGTGGAGTAGAATTCACCTGGATAAATATACAGCAAAGTTATGTCATGCACACATAGTAATTGCATGTTCTATAATACCACACATTTACCTGCATGTAGGACTACAAACTATACATTTGGCTACTGTGGTCTGGTGTTAATCAATCAACTTGTGTGAACTGTAGGCTGCATGTACACACTTCATGTTTTTCATTTCATTCTTTTTTAGGTCGACAATCCAACAGCTGGGCATTATGCCCAAGAAAATGCCACTGTGCCAGTGCTCCAGCTTTACTTTAATGGGGACCAGAACCTCATGGTAGACTACCGTCTGAGCCATGGCTCCATGGAAGCATTGATAATGCTACTGCCGCATGGGGGAGCGTTGTCTGGGCACACCACTTAAGGGTCCAGGAGGTGCCTGCTCTTCAAGGCTTTGGAGGTGGACCACACCTTTGTACCCACGGTCATCACCGCATGTGCCATGCTCCATAACATCTGCCTGACAAAGGGGGACATCTTTGAGGTTGTCGAGGATGTTGGTGATATTGGTGTGGCTCCACCACGTCCAGTGAGGGGGGGAACAAAGCAGACATGGCCGGCGAAACCAACTGGCGGGGCAACCGTCTGCTCCAAATATGTGTCCAGTAGCACTGAATGAACATGATTATATGTAATTTGGCAATTGTTTGAAATATTATTTATACAGGAGAGCTTTTTGTTAGTGTCTCCGTGTTACGGTCACTTATTGTTTGTCTCCCCTGTTTTCTTTTACATTATATTGTTTTCTCCTTTCCCTTTTTTAGGTCCGCCTCCCGGGGCTTAATTGGCTCCCACGGCAATCACCGGTATTATTTAAAAGGAGGTTGAGACCGGGTAACAGGGTTGCTTCACTGGCGTCTCTTTTTCACGAGAGGTTGCTTCACTGGCGTCTCTCTTTTTCATGGTGTTTGTCGGTCAAACTCTTATATCCTCTTTACACGCATCCATACACCGACCATACACATCTCATGCAGGCACGCATCCATTCCTACGCAAGGTTTGTTTATTATTTATTTAATAAATATTTATTTATGCAACCATTTTTGTGTCTGTCCATTTATGTTGCGGTTGGGTCAGGGCCCTGACCGTAACACTCCGTTTCTTGTTATGTTTGTATATTCTCCCTGCAGCCCCTCTTTCTGTCCAGTGTTAATCCACGTTTTATTTGTTATGTTAGTGTTAATAAAATCACTTATGGATACTAACATATCAGTTTCATACATCTTTTCTGTGCCACATTTTCATTACCTTTATTTATTTCAAAACACACTATAAGCATACCACTTTGACACCAATGTATGTCAACCACCTGTCGGGGAAGTGAGGATTCTGTAAAATGTCTATTTTCTGAATCCAGTGTTTCCAACAGTGAATGCCCTTCCTTGTTAAAATGTTCAGCACTCTGAATACTGAACACAGGCGATATTGCGTGCTAGAACCACTCACTTATCCTGTAGTAAAAATATATTTAACATCATTTCATAATTATTAGAAATGACAATCCTCAATTCAATCGCATAATTCGTCCATAGGACAGTAACCTGGTGGAAGCAACAAGTCAAAACAAAGTCTAATTCAGGCCTAAGAGTACATCATTTCAGTAAAATAAAAACAGTAAATTAGAATAATGACTGCAAATCATTCATTAATGAATGTAGGCTGACTACTTAGAATTTACAAAAAGGAAGACATTCACTTGAAGTTACCAGTAAAGAGCGAGAGACCGATAAGCCAGAAATAGCCTAGGTATTACCCTCCTGAAGCTTATACGATCAGCAAAATTGTTAGTATTTGTGTGTTTCTTTTCTCCCAAATAGTTTTGTGCTGCTGAAGGGGGCACTCAGATGAAAACTATATCTTAAAAGGTAAAAAAACAAATTGACAAACACTTGTGAACTATTTACATTTTATTAAGCATTTTCTCAAACTCATTAGAGCTTTCCAGTGTGGCCTTGAATCGCTCCTCTTCTCTGGCAGCATCTTCCTTCAGGAACCGCAGAACGGCTCCCTCACCGGTCCTTCTCTTTTTGGGGGGTGTGGGACAGGCAGAGGGATATGGCCCATCATCATCCTCCAGTGGGAGGCTACTTGAGCCAGGCTGTGCATCCTCTTCCTCCTCCTCCACACATGCCCGGCTACAAGTGACCGCCACAAATCCAGGAAGAGATGAGCCAGTGCCATCTGAGGTCTCATCAGCCACATGTGCCAGGTTTTCTGCAACACATGAGTCCATCAGGACAGGAGGATCAATAGATGGCCTCCCCCCGATGGCCTCATGCATTGCATTAAACCATGGCCATGTGGCTGCTGTGGCCTCTCCCCTGTCTGTTCCATCTCTGTAGCAGGGCATCTGAGTGCCTACAAGGAAAGATGCAAGGGTGAAGGCGAGCCGTGAGCCTATTGCACAGGCATAATTTTGTTTCAGTATGCAATAGAAACTACAAATTTGCAAAGGAAAAACATCATAAATTGAACCTCACCTTATATTTTTGCTTGAGGTTGTCCCATTTCTTTGCAATTTGGGTGGGGCTCACCTGGCCCTGTAGGCCCATCTGCAGATGAATTTCACTGAGAAAAACAACACATGTTACCATACCATACCCAAGTGCCCTACAACAATTACTGCCATAACATGTTTATGTGTTATCCATTTACAGGGGCAGGCATGCCTCTTGCCATCACACTTACATTAGGGATATCAGAAGTTGTCATTTGCATACAATTAACTACTTCAACACAAGACATGAATAATGGTGCTGAGGAGTGATTCCGTCAACATTAATCTATGACATGTAGGAACACCAATATGGACAGTGACATGGTCCTGCAAGAACATAAAAAATGGCTTATTGCCAATGTTTCTGTGTAACATATTTTAGTTCTATGTGACATCACACATTATAGAATGTCAGTAATGACTCACCCCCAAGCTTTTTTCGCTGTATGCCTCTTCCCCGTGAACAGTTGCTCATTCTCACACCTGAGCCGAATGAGGCTGAGGGTGCTCTATGTCCCTGTAAATGACACAACAGACCTGCAAGTAAAAACCAGCTCGTAATGTCTGTGTATAGCCCTAAATCACAACGGCATGTGTCAAGGGGCTTCACAAGCCCATAATTCAGACATGACATATGTAAGTAGGCTACATGATGCAAAATAGTAGCCTATCCTAATAAGCTAGCCTAATGTGCATTTCATCGGTCAAAGACAGCAAATGCAATAACATAGACTGAGATTACATTATTTCTCAGTCATACAAGAGTGAGGAAAAATATATTTTAAACGCAAAGCAGCTGCATGTTCATGTTTCAGTTGTTACACTGGAAATCGAGCAACGACTGTAGAGCCTATTTCTCAGTTAGCCTACTTGCCGGGATGCATTCAACAGTGTGAACACAGGCTAAATGTAACATAGCCTATTGCATAGCGTACAATATTAAATTTTATACAGTTTTGAAAGGACATGGGTTAATTGAAGCTTGCGTTTCCTATGCAGTAACGTTAGCTAACAAACAACTATATGGGACACAAAATTGTCCTAAATGTTACGCTTACACGCTGAACTACAATATTTGTTGTCTCTTTTTTCATGAATAAACTTGCCTTTCGTTTATCCGAAAGAACGAGTGACATTATAAATGAAAGCGCTTTATAAAATAAATAGAAAGGAACGATAAGCACTTACATTTGTGTACGAGTGGTCCCGCCATGTTTTAAACTGTGGCAGATGTGGTTGTGGATCAAACACGTCACGCGTTCTGAGTAAAGACTTCCGCAAAGGCTGCACTTGTGTTTCCTCACTGAAGGATTCCCCGGGAGCTTCCTCTTTCCCCACTCCTCGCTCCTCGCTCCTCTTTCCCCACTCCTCGCTCCTCGCTCCTCTTTCCCCACTCCTCACTCCTCGCTCCTCTTTCCCCACTCCTCGCTCCTTGGTGGAGCATTTAGCGGTTTGGAATGTCCTTAAAGATGGCGGACCTCGATCGATTTCCGGGTCAGACGAGGACCAAGGAGAGAGGACGGCAAAAAAATGGGATTGGAATGCAGCCCAGGTTTATCCCCGAACTCTCCCAGAGACCTCGGCATGTCGGGGGTCAGAGGTCACACTGGCTTTGACAACTGGGAGTGACAGGAAGATGCATCATGGTTTTAGGACCGTATACCTTTATTGCACTTATCTGAGAGAGACACTGGAGATGGGGAAGGTTCCAGTCTTGAGGGGTTTGGCAATCGGCTCAAACAGGTTAGTCCCATGTTCTTTACACGTAAACCTTCCTGTCTGGGCTGCCAAGTGACTCAACCTGTTAAGCTACGGGTCTCATGAATGGATGAGCCTCACGGACTGGTATTGAAACCGAACCGGGCTAGGGCTGACAGTGGTTGGCAGCCTCACAGGGTAATCCATGACTCTAACCCAGAGTAGGGAGGGGTTCAGTCTGCTGGGATGACTAGAGGTACGTCCAGTACTCAAAAAATGCATCCTCCTTTCCTCCACTACCACCTCCTCTCCTCTGTGCCCTGGAAACCCATCTTTGTGTCCTAATCTAATATTGCTGATTACATATTAATTACATATTAATGGTTACATATTAATTAATGTCTTGACGCAAACCACAATGTCAGGTACATTGTACTGTACATGCAAATACTTGTACATGAAACGTACAGGTTGTTTTGCATACTTCCTCATAGGAAACAAGTGGAGGAGACGAGTGGAGGAAAGGAGGTGAGGAGTGAAAAATATTGGGACGCACACAAAGTCTCATCACACACCAGCGCCCCCTCCTGGAACTGCAATTCCACCTGTAGAGCCGCACTCAAAGGGTCTTCCTCTTACTGGTGTCTGTGCGAGCCCCACCTGTAGAGCTGCACTCAAAGGGTCTTCCTCTTACTGGTGTCTGTGTGAGCCCCACCTGTAGAGCTGCACTCAAAGGGTCTTCCTCTTACTGGTGTCTGTGCGAGCCCCACCTGTAGAGCTGCACTCAAAGGGTCTTCCTCTTACTGGTGTCTGTGTGAGCCCCACCTGTAGAACCGCACTCAAAGGGGCTTCCTCTTACTGGTGTCTGTGCAAGCCCCACCTGTAGTCTGCAGTGCGATGAGAAGCCAGAATCGCGCGCTTCAGAAGAGAGCACACGCATGTCTGCGCGCTCCTGGATCGAATGCGGAGGATGCAGAAGGTAGCGCTGCTGAATATGATTGGTCATTCCAACCAAAAAAGGGGAAAAGCATTTGTGAAAAACCTCTCTTTCTACCAGATATGTATCCCTTCTGTACTCATTCTGTTCAGAAAAACAAATAATGGGGTTATCCATCTGGAAAGTCACGTACTGCAGTTACCTCTCTAATTTCACTCTTGGGCACCGGTCCAAAGAGAAAAGTTGGATCGATGCAGAGAGGCGTGTCTACGTGGCCTAGTTAAGCGATAACCTTGTACGGATCGCGGCTGTTTGTGTAGCAGATTTACCTCATAATATTAATGATCTTCTGACCGGCTTTGCCAACCTCTCCAATCATCAACAATAGAAAAGTTGGCCGAATACATTCAGCATTTTTTAGGAAAAGTTTGATATTCTTTACATCAAACACTACTGGCTTTGTTTATTGCACATTGTTGACAGTGGTAAGACAAACTCCTTTCTCTATTGTTGATAGTATTTTGTTGAGAGTTTTTTTCCCCCTCACAATCCGGAGAGAAATAAGTGTTAAGCATCGGCCGACCAGCTTTGGTAGCCATGCTGATCATCAACATGGGAAAGGAAACACAAAAAGCAGGTATCATAGAACATCACTGTGACCTGGAGCAGATGGTACTGGTACTGTGACCTGGGGAAGTGGCACTGTAACCTGGGGAAGGTTGTACTGTGACCTGGAGAAGGTGGCACTGTAACCTGGGGAAGGTTGTACTGTGACCTGGAGAAGGTTGTACTGTGACTTGTGAAGTGGCACTGTAACCTGGGGAAGGTTGTACTGTGACCTGGAGAAGGTTGTACTGTGACTTGTTAAACGGCACTGTAACCTGGGGAAGGTTGTACTGTAACCTGGGGAAGGTTGTACTGTGACTTGTGAAGTGGCACTGTAACCTGGGGAAGGTTGTACTGTGACCTGGAGAAGGTTGTACTGTGACTTGTGAAATGGCACTGTAACCTGGGGAAGGTTGTACTGTAACCTGGGGAAGGTTGTACTGTGACTTGTGAAGTGGCACTGTAACCTGGGGAAGGTTGTACTGTAACCTGGGGAAAGTTGTACTGTGACTTGGAGGAGGTGGCACTGTAACCTGGGGAATGTTGTACTGTGACTTGGAGGAGGTGGCACTGTAACCTGGGGAAGGTTGTACTGTGACCTGGAGGAGGTTGTACTGTGACTGGAGGAGGTGGCACTGTGACTTGGAGGAGGTGGCTGTAGCTTTGAAAGTGATTCATAGAACTGGTTGCGTAAATGAGCATAAGTGAGCACCCATAAGCTAACAAGAAGACCTCCTGTGTAGTTTCTGTAAAAAGCTTTACTAAAGAGGAATCTGATTGTTCAGTGCTTTCCCCACTCCCATCAATCATAAAACATTCATTGTTATGTGGGTGGCTATAACTTCCAAAGTGATTTACAGATCTGTTTGCATGAAGCTTACACATAAATTATATTGTGTTAATTATATATTATTATTATATATTGTACGTCATATCTTTGGCTTGGAAGGTGATAGCTGAATAGTATGATCCGATGCATGTTACCAGGGAGATATATGGGAGTATAAATCTGAGATTTATATTCATCAAAATATGAAGGGTTGGGCAATGTATTCTCAGACAGTCGTAACGTGCTTCATCACAAGATCATGTTTCATAAGTGAATTCATTCCTGATTAAATCATGCAAAGCAGGCTCACAGCAGATGAGCAGGAGGCCGATGTCTCTGCACTGTTTTACAGCAGAGGGCTGTGGAAGTGTGGATACCCTCTGAATGCAGGAGGAATACTGAGCAAAGAGTTACAGCTCCACAACGCCTTCCCATAATCCATCTCTCTCCAGCGCAACGGGATGTGTGAGCGATTTTAATTCAGGGACAGTGGGGATTAACACTGTGGGTGTGTGAGTGTGAGTATGTGTGTGTATGTGGGTGTGTACGGTTTTGGTGGGTGCGGTGAGAGCCTTTTGCTCTGTCTGGACCTGAACACTGAACCAACAGGAGTGTGTTACTTTGTTAGCACCAGAGACAGGTAGGGGGGGATATATAGTGCAGAATGAGAGCCAGATGTAGGGTCTGAATTCACATCTAAAAGAGCAAGAGAGGTTCGTCGGTGACCGTTGGCTCGCTGGGGCTAGCCTGGTAGGCACCTGCTTAGCATCGCTCAGCTAAATGCTACTTGCCCGGATCACTGGGGCTAGCCTGGTGGGCACCTGCCTAGTATCGCTCAGCTAAATGCTACTTGCCCGGATCACTGGGGCTAGCCTGGTGGGCACCTGCTTAGTATCGCTCAGCTAAATGCTACATGCCCGGATCACTGGGGCTAGCCTGGTGGGCACCTGCTTAGTATCGCTCAGCTAAATGCTACATGCCCGGATCACTGGGGCTAGCCTGGTGGGCACCTGCTTAGTATCGCTCAGCTAAATGCTACATGCCCGGATCACTGGGGCTAGCCTGGTGGGCACTTGCTTAGTATCGCTCAGCTAAATGCTACATGCCCGGATCACTGGGGCTAGCCTGGTATCGCAGAAAGCTGATGATGACTGACAAAGGCCTGTGGGATACAGACTGTAGTTATATATCTTCAGATATGACTGAATTTTCAGTTCTGTGCTTCATCACACATGCTGAACATTCTGATCCAGCTTTATGCGCTGTGAATGTATGAGAATTCAACAACCATTAAAAGCTTGTCACTACACCATAATTCTGTTGGTAAATGGAAAAAATAAACAGCTATTCCAGAAATGTATTTATTTATTTATTTATTTTTGAGATAACAAAGTGCAAAACTGGTCCAGTGGGCTAATAACAGACAGGAATGAATAGTGAAATGTTTCCAATGTTTTTAGTGAGTTATCCAAAAAAGTTATTTTTCTACCCATAAGTTCCTTTTTCTTTTTTTTTCATACTTCCGCAGTCAAAAGTTAATACTTTGGATTCTAGTTCAATGACCTTCTCTCTCAGCCAAGAAAGAAGAGGCAAGTTGGACCAAGCCTGCCCTCTGCAGGTTAATAGCTGAAATTACAGTGCGTGTCAGTAATGTTTGTGTGCACTGCACAGTATGAATAACCTGCAGCATTTATCAGGGCTTCTCCACCCCTTTGTGCCTTCATACGTATACTGGCTTCCATTTCACACAATCTCTTCATCAACTGAGCTCATTCAAAACATGTGTTCACCCATTAAAAATGTATTTCTAAAGGAACCATCTGAAAAAAGCACATTTCAGCAAATAAAGTGTTCATTGTTTGAGAACTGATCTGCCTGATTAAAAGTGCTTAGATCAACATGGGATATTTATTACTCTTATCGCACACATATGTTTCTGACACAATGTGGAAATGAAAGTGTAAAGTATCCTGGTTACACATTAAAAGTGACTAATTCGGTGTGACTGGGTGGCTCATTCTGTTCAGGCACTGTTGTAATGTTTTGGGTGGGCCCTGTGGTCGAATATTAAATCCAAATCCGGGCAGTGCCGACTGGCCACCAGTCCGTCATGGTCGCTCACTATTGGCTGTGGCATCCAGGTAGGGAGGGATTTCAATCCACCTACGTATATAATTGGACACTCCAAATAGGGGGAAATAAGCCACTGTTTAAGTAATTGATACAATTCAGAAATTGCAAATATCGTTTGGAAGAAAACTAACCTAAATTGGAAAAATCCAGAAATAAGCTAGAGAACCCCGGGTCTTGAAGATGAGAAAACTGTTGCAAACTGTTAAACAAATGTAAATGTTGCTCTATTGGATATCCAGTTATAGAGTACTGTTACTTATGGCTGCCTATAGGGTGAGTGTGTACAGTTATAGAGTACTGTTACTTATGGCTGCCTATAGGGTGAGTGTGTACAGTTATAGAGTACTGTTACTTATGGCTGCCTATAGGGTGAGTGTGTACAGTTATAGAGTACTGTTACTTATGGCTGCCTATAGGGTGAGTGTGTACAGTTATAGAGTACTGTTACATATGGCTGCCTATAGGGTGAGTGTGTACAGTTATAGAGTACTGTTACTTATGGCTGCCTATAGGGTGAGTGTGTACAGTTATAGAGTACTGTTACTTATGGCTGCCTAGGGTGAGTGTGTACAGTTATAGAGTACTGTTACTTATGGCTGCCTATAGGGTGAGTGTGTACAGTTATAGAGTACTGTTACTTATGGCTGCCTATAGGGTGAGTGTGTACAGTTATAGAGTACTGTTACTTATGGCTGCCTATAGGGTGAGTGTGTACAGTTATAGAGTACTGTTACTTATGGCTGCCTATAGGGTGAGTGTGTACAGTTATAGAGTACTGTTACTTATGGCTGCCTATAGGGTGAGTGTGTACAGTTATAGAGTACTGTTACTTATGGCTGCCTATAGGGTGAGTGTGTACAGTTATAGAGTACTGTTACTTATGGCTGCCTATAGGGTGAGTGTGTACAGTTATAGAGTACTGTTACTTATGGCTGCCTATAGGGTGAGTGTGTACAGTTATAGAGTACTGTTACTTATGGCTGCCTATAGGGTGAGTGTGTACAGTTATAGAGTACTGTTACTTATGGCTGCCTATAGGGTGAGTGTGTACAGTTATAGAGTACTGTTACTTATGGCTGCCTATAGGGTGAGTGTGTACAGTTATAGAGTACTGTTACTTATGGCTGCCTATAGGGTGAGTGTGTACAGTTATAGAGTACTGTTTCTTATGGCTGCCTATAGGGTGAGTGTGTACAGTTATAGAGTACTGTTACTTATGGCTGCCTATAGGGTGAGTGTGTACAGTTATAGAGTACTGTTACTTATGGCTGCCTATAGGGTGAGTGTGTACAGTTATAGAGTACTGTTACTTATGTCTGCCTATAGGGTGAGTGTGTACAGTTATAGAGTACTGTTACTTATGGCTGCCTATAGGGTGAGTGTGTACAGTTATAGAGTACTGTTACATATGGCTGCCTATAGGGTGAGTGTGTACAGTTATAGAGTACTGTTACTTATGGCTGCCTATAGGGTGAGTGTGTACAGTTATAGAGTACTGTTACTTATGGCTGCCTATAGGGTGAGTGTGTACAGTTATAGAGTACTGTTACTTATGGCTGCCTATAGGGTGAGTGTGTACAGTTATAGAGTACTGTTACTTATGGCTGCCTATAGGGTGAGTGTGTACAGTTATAGAGTACTGTTACATATGGCTGCCTATAGGGTGAGTGTGTACAGTTATAGAGTACTGTTACTTATGGCTGCCTATAGGGTGAGTGTGTACAGTTATAGAGTACTGTTACTTATGGCTGCCTATAGGGTGAGTGTGTACAGTTATAGAGTACTGTTACTTATGGCTGCCTATAGGGTGAGTGTGTACAGTTATAGAGTACTGTTACTTATGGCTGCCTATAGGGTGAGTGTGTACAGTTATAGAGTACTGTTACTTATGGCTGCCTATAGGGTGAGTGTGTACAGTTATAGAGTACTGTTACATATGGCTGCCTATAGGGTGAGTGTGTACAGTTATAGAGTACTGTTACTTATGGCTGCCTATAGGGTGAGTGTGTACAGTTATAGAGTACTGTTACTTATGGCTGCCTATAGGGTGAGTGTGTACAGTTATAGAGTACTGTTACTCATGGCTGCCTATAGGGTGAGTGTGTACAGTTATAGAGTACTGTTACTTATGGCTGCCTATAGGGTGAGTGTGTACAGTTATAGAGTACTGTTACTTATGGCTGCCTATAGGGTGAGTGTGTACAGTTATAGAGTACTGTTACTTATGGCTGCCTATAGGGTGAGTGTGTACAGTTATAGAGTACTGTTACTTATGGCTGCCTATAGGGTGAGTGTGTACAGTTATAGAGTACTGTTACTTATGGCTGCCTATAGGGTGAGTGTGTACAGTTATAGAGTACTGTTACTTATGGCTGCCTATAGGGTGAGTGTGTACAGTTATAGAGTACTGTTACTTATGGCTGCCTATAGGGTGAGTGTGTACAGTTATAGAGTACTGTTACTTATGGCTGCCTATAGGGTGAGTGTGTACAGTTATAGAGTACTGTTACTTATGGCTGCCTATAGGGTGAGTGTGTACAGTTATAGAGTACTGTTTCTTATGGCTGCCTATAGGGTGAGTGTGTACAGTTATAGAGTACTGTTACTTATGGCTGCCTATAGGGTGAGTGTGTACAGTTATAGAGTACTGTTACATATGGCTGCCTATAGGGTGAGTGTGTACAGTTATAGAGTACTGTTTCTTATGGCTGCCTATAGGGTGAGTGTGTACAGTTATAGAGTACTGTTACTTATGGCTGCCTATAGGGTGAGTGTGTACAGTTATAGAGTACTGTTACTTATGGCTGCCTATAGGGTGAGTGTGTACAGTTATAGAGTACTGTTACTTATGGCTGCCTATAGGGTGAGTGTGTACAGTTATAGAGTACTGTTACTTATGGCTGCCTATAGGGTGAGTGTGTACAGTTATAGAGTACTGTTACTTATGGCTGCCTATAGGGTGAGTGTGTACAGTTATAGAGTACTGTTACTTATGGCTGCCTATAGGGTGAGTGTGTACAGTTATAGAGTACTGTTACTTATGGCTGCCTATAAGGTGAGTGTGTACAGTTATAGAGTACTGTTACTTATGGCTGCCTATAGGGTGAGTGTGTACAGTTATAGAGTACTGTTACTTATGGCTGCCTATAGGGTGAGTGTGTACAGTTATAGAGTACTGTTACTCATGGCTGCCTATAGGGTGAGTGTGTACAGTTATAGAGTACTGTTACTTATGGCTGCCTATAGGGTGAGTGTGTACAGTTATAGAGTACTGTTACTTATGGCTGCCTATAGGGTGAGTGTGTACAGTTATAGAGTACTGTTACTTATGGCTGCCTATAGGGTGAGTGTGTACAGTTATAGAGTACTGTTACTTATGGCTGCCTATAGGGTGAGTGTGTACAGTTATAGAGTACTGTTACTTATGGCTGCCTATAGGGTGAGTGTGTACAGTTATAGAGTACTGTTACTTATGGCTGCCTATAGGGTGAGTGTGTACAGTTATAGAGTACTGTTACTTATGGCTGCCTATAGGGTGAGTGTGTACAGTTATAGAGTACTGTTACATATGGCTGCCTATAGGGTGAGTGTGTACAGTTATAGAGTACTGTTACTTATGGCTGCCTATAGGGTGAGTGTGTACAGTTATAGAGTACTGTTACTTATGGCTGCCTATAGGGTGAGTGTGTACAGTTATAGAGTACTGTTACTTATGGCTGCCTATAGGGTGAGTGTGTACAGTTATAGAGTACTGTTACTTATGGCTGCCTATAGGGTGAGTGTGTACAGTTATAGAGTACTGTTACTTATGGCTGCCTATAGGGTGAGTGTGTACAGTTATAGAGTACTGTTACTTATGGCTGCCTATAGGGTGAGTGTGTACAGTTATAGAGTACTGTTACATATGGCTGCCTATAGGGTGAGTGTGTACAGTTATAGAGTACTGTTACTTATGGCTGCCTATAGGGTGAGTGTGTACAGTTATAGAGTACTGTTACTTATGGCTGCCTATAGGGTGAGTGTGTACAGTTATAGAGTACTGTTACTTATGGCTGCCTATAGGGTGAGTGTGTACAGTTATAGAGTACTGTTACTTATGGCTGCCTATAGGGTGAGTGTGTACAGTTATAGAGTACTGTTACTTATGGCTGCCTATAGGGTGAGTGTGTACAGTTATAGAGTACTGTTACATATGGCTGCCTATAGGGTGAGTGTGTACAGTTATATAGTACTGTTACTTATGGCTGCCTATAGGGTGAGTGTGTACAGTTATAGAGTACTGTTACTTATGGCTGCCTATAGGGTGAGTGTGTACAGTTATAGAGTACTGTTACTCATGGCTGCCTATAGGGTGAGTGTGTACAGTTATAGAGTACTGTTACTTATGGCTGCCTATAGGGTGAGTGTGTACAGTTATAGAGTACTGTTACTTATGGCTGCCTATAGGGTGAGTGTGTACAGTTATAGAGGACTGTTACTTATGGCTGCCTATAGGGTGAGTGTGTACAGTTATAGAGTACTGTTACTTATGGCTGCCTATAGGGTGAGTGTGTACAGTTATAGAGTACTGTTACTTATGGCTGCCTATAGGGTGAGTGTGTACAGTTATAGAGTACTGTTACTTATGGCTGCCTATAGGGTGAGTGTGTACAGTTATAGAGTACTGTTTCTTATGGCTGCCTATAGGGTGAGTGTGTACAGTTATAGAGTACTGTTACTTATGGCTGCCTATAGGGTGAGTGTGTACAGTATAAAAGCAGTTTTTAATCTTCATATTATGTTGACATTTTATGACGCCTTTTATGTTTGGGGTCAAATTGACCCCATAAGTTTAAACTGACACAAATGTTTTGTAATAAACTAATGTGTGTCTCCCAACTGTTAGAGATCTAGACTATTAGAGATCTCTGAGGAAACATCTCAATTTAGAGCCTGAAGTTACGTTTGTGAAGTTTAAAACCTGTATGGGAAACGATGCCACCAGAATCACCCACTAAAAAATAAGAAAAGTTCTATATTTTACATATTAACTTCCCCACAAATGACCCCACACAACATCTTTGCATGCCGTTGTTGGGACAGGACTTTTTGGAAACATAGTGTTAAGTTTATAACATTAAATTGTTATTAAGTGTTTACTATTTAATCTCAACAAATTAGGAAAATTCATATAGTGTGAAGATGAAAAAATAAGGTCAACTGGTTCTTACGAGATGTCAAACATTGCATCGGGTCAAATTGACCCTGAACATAATTTGAGGGTTAAACCCATTGCTTGCTGCTCCGGGCCACACCCCCAGCATGACCACCGAGCAGGAGAGAGCACACACCCCCAGCATGACCACCGAGCAGGAGAGAGCACACACCCCCAGCATGACCACCGAGCAGGAGAGAGCACACACCCCCAGCATGACCACCGAGCAGGAGAGAGCACACACCCCCAGCATGACCACCGAGCAGGAGAGAGCACACACCCCCAGCATGGCCACCGAGCAGGAGAGAGCATGACCACCGAGCAGGAGAGAGCACACATCACAAAGATGGCCGCAGAACATTGCAAACAGTTTAGAGTGTAGAAAAATGGCCGCCGTGGGGTGGCCCTGTAGCGAAGCATCATCTCTTGTTGATGGTGTGAGAAATCTGACGCTTGCATCATTAAATTCAGGAGAAAATGGCCCCTTAGCTGCACAATAACTGTGTTTAGTATTAGCTGGTTCAGTGGCCTTTTTTTTTTATTTGGGCCACTGCGTAAGTCTATACCACAGAGTCAACTGCAAGATGAAGTGACAGTACTTCCTGTTTGAAAAGGAGGGACTCACAATGAGACAGCTTTTTTTATAGCCTCCAGACACGCCTCGTGCGTTTCCGCAGCTTCCCACAATTATATTTACTTCATAGGACAGTTTTTTACAATCACTTTGGTGCTCAATTTTCAAAACCTTAGACACAACACTCAAAATGGTCAGCACTTGGAACACGACCTGTCCTATGTGCATTGTGCATTCATATCTTTGAAATAATCTTGCACTTCAGAATAATTGGTTCAAATAACTAATTTATCATGAAATACTATATGAATTTGTTTAGATCACCCACACACAAGATAGCGATAGCTTCACTGCTTAATTGTTTTTACAATCCTTTAATATTGCAGTAAGAAATCTGAATTTATTTTTAAAAATACAATTACAACATAGGTTTGTTTGAATCATAGCAACACATAATCCAGTAATTATAGCTATAAAGTAAAAAAAATTAATCTTCAACTACAGTGAAAAACAAAACCTAACAGTTTGGACCTCTGGCTAGGTTGAAGCCTGCCTCGTCCACAAAGAGGAATTTGTGGTGGTTCTCTGCAACATCCAGTTCCATCACCCTCTAAAAATAAATTGAAAGAAAACTACTCTAACCAACCCCCTCCATTACAATAACTTTCAATTACAGTTTTTTACAATCACGTTGGCACTAATTTCAGAACCTTGAGGTCATTTTTCAAAATTGTAGACACAAAACTCAAAACAAATAATCAACAACATCAAAAGACTCTTGATATCTTATTTTATGGTACTCTTACAAGCGATACTATAACGTATCTGCATTTGAATGGATCTCTATGGGAATTGTGGGGTGGGACTAGATTTAGCTGTCAATTATGCTGGAACAGTATGGAATACATGGTTGGCTAAATGGCTGTAAGTCATCAAGGGTCTGAGGTATCCAACGAGCCTCAAACCATCACTCTGCTGCCAGATATGCAATAGACGTTACAGTATTGCTACAGTATTGGTCGGAGTACCAGAAAATAAGATATCAAGAGTCTTTTCATGTTTTTGTGTCACTGACATCAGGAGGTCATGGCATGCAAAGGATATGTGACCAAATATTTAAAATGATGACTTTTTATATATATATATATATATAAATTCATTTTTTCAGTGGGAGATTAAGCTAATTCACCAAACAGTGAATTTATATATTAGCCATTCTTTATTCAGGCAAGTCCCTGTTTGCAATAGCAACCTGGCAAAGAGGCTAGAACAGCGATATAATAAAACCAGACACATGGATAAACTGAAGGAATAAAAACACAGGACTATAAGCTCATGATATGAGAAAGATGGTCAGACAATCAAATTAAACGCAGCAAGTACAGGATTGTGACAGAGTCCAGGCTAGTGACAGCCTAGGGCAGTGACTATAAAGTACAGGATTGTGACAGAGTCCAGGCTAGTGACAGCCTAGGGCAGTGACTATAAAGTACAGGATTGTGACAGAGTCCAGGCTAGTGACAGCCTAGGGCAGTGACTATAAAGTGAAGTTAAAGGAGAATACATTTATTTTACATTCCAGTATGTTTCCAGTGAAGGGATAAGGTGAAAATATGGATCTCATCGACATGGTGCTGAAGATTGAATGCATTTCAAAGGGACAGTTATTGAAAGAATTGAATAACTTTGACAGCACATTTCGGCTCGCTTAATGCTCCGGGGACTGCCTCCCCCACATAGTTTCTAGCATTGTTCAAAGCCTAGCGATGTGGAACAAAAACTTCATTTAGTCACATTCTACAATTTCTACAACTGCATCACATGTGAACACACATTTGCATGCAAATGAAAGTAAATAACTAAATTCATGAAGTGAGTAAAAGATTACATAAGCAAGTAAGCAATTCCACTGAAAAAGAAATGGGTGTAATCAGGAGGGATAGTCAAAATATTTTGTGTGGGCCTACTTTTGGTTTTAAATCAGAATGCACTAGTCTTGCCAGCTAGCGTGCCGCTAACCTAACCCCAAAAGGACATGCCCTCTGAAGCCCCTCGTCTTCTGTAACTAGCTAAAGAACTAAGAAGCCTACTATAATCAGTCAGCAAAGTGTAGTGTGACTGTGGAAGAATAAAAAGTTATCTGTCTTTTATGTCTATTATGTCCTTTTAATCATAAATTTTCTCTCTAATCCCAGTTTGAAATTGAAGTTGTATTTGGTTTGGACTCTGCTATAACCTGCATTTGTATTGGCTTTGACTCTCGACCGAAGGACCCCACACTGGATCATGCCCTGGTACTTTAACACACTTCTACACACACCCTTCCTAAGCACCAAACCCTTTTCTGTGCATTTACCTCTCAGTTTATTTTCTAAAACCAGTTTAAAATCCTATTTTCTCCTCCCAAACCTTACCTGTTTCACTGCAAAATTCTCAGTGTCAAATCAGTTATAACAACCAGTCCAATGGGGACCGTGTGTGAGCTCTGTTACCATGGGGACTGTGTGAGCTCTGTTACAGTCCAATGGGGACCGTGTGTGAGCTCCGTTACCATGAGGACTGTGTGAGCTCTGTTACAGTCCAATGGGGACCGTGTGTGAGCTCTGTTACCATGGGGACTGTGTGAGCTCCGTTACCATGGGGACTGTGTGAGCTCTGTTACAGTCCAATGGGGACCGTGTGTGAGCTCTGTTACCATGGGGACTGTGTGAGCTCTGTTACAGTTGAAAGTACTTGATCAGAGGTGATTTTACACTGGAACTTTTAATGTTAGTTATTGTACATCTGTACACTTAAAGCATACCATAAAAGCCTATTAGCTGTACTGATGGACTCATTTACTCAAAAAGTAAATGTGACTGCATATCAGAGTGAGTCCTTTCAGTGCTAAGAGACTACAGAGGTAATCAGAGTGAGTCCTTTCAGTGCTAAGAGACTACAGAGGTAATCAGAGTGAGTCCTTTCAGTGCTAAGAGACTACAGAGGTAATCAGAGTGAGTCCTTTCAGTGCTAAGAGACTACAGAGGTAATCAGAGTGAGTCCTTTCAGTGCTAAGAGACTACAGAGGTAATCAGAGTGAGTCCTTTCAGTGCTAAGAGACTACAGAGGTAATCAGAGTGAGTCCTTTCAGTGCTAAGAGACTACAGAGGTAATCAGAGTGAGTCCTTTCAGTGCTAAGAGACTACAGAGGTAATCAGGTGAAACACTGCAGGTTTGTTTTCAGTGACTGCAAAAGGCTGAAAGGCATGAACAATAGACCAGGCGATGGTGGAGATAAGAAAAGGTTCAACGGCACGGACTGAAAATTCATGTTCAGCAAAGACCTTTAAGGGATAATATCAATGTCTGTGAAAAATAATCCTATCTTATAAGATGATCAAGCTTTCCGTGAAATCCAGCATGTCTAAAAAATATTAGAATCTGAACATTGTGCCTCTGTTTGATGTGACAGTTTTTGTGGGTGAGAAATTACACATCACAAGTGGAGTGAACCTGCTTTTTATTTGTTACACAAGTGTGTTTTATCATTAAAGATCTCCAAATGTATGTGCAGTGCAGGAAACCACTTCCTTCTGTGCTGCCAGTCTTATCAGACCATAACCAGACAGTATTTGTCACCTCGTTTATTTAAAAAAAACAAGTTTTTTAATGCGAACAGGTAGATATTATCCTGAACTTAAACATAACTGTTTATTTTTGTATGACAATTAATGTCTATGAAGGTTTGTAATTTTTACTTGCTTTACATTGAAGTGACACCATCCTGGTTGTCACGTACCAGTGGGTGTTTGGTCACACCCTTTTAGTCACAATAACACCACAGTTAGATTTTTTGAATGGCATACAAACACTTTTGAAATATATGGTTTTGCGAACTAGCCTCCAACACTTATCAGCAACACTCTAAGTGTTGGGTATGAACAATTCATTTCTCATTTAGCTGTGTAACAGTATTAGCTTCTGCTAAAAAAAAACTTTTTCATCAGGTTTGTTCAATATGCAACTTGTTCCCACCTGTGGGCAAGTCAACAAAGTTATTAAGCACTGCTTTTCAAGAGCACCCTCATGTCTGTTTACCCTCATGTATAATGTCTGTTTCCCCTCATGTATAATGTCTGTTTCCCCTCATGTATAATGTCTGTTTACCCTCATGTATAATGTCTGTTTCCCCTCATGTATAATGTCTGTTTCCCCTCATGTATAATGTCTGTTTACCCTCATGTATAATGTCTGTTTCCCCTCATGCATAATGTCTGTTTCCCCTCATGTATAATGTCTGTTTACCCTCATGTATAATGTCTGTTTCCCCTCATGTATAATGTCTGTTTCCCCTCATGTATAATGTCTGTTTCCCCTCATGTATAATGTCTGTTTCCCCTCATGTATAATGTCTGTTTCCCCTCATGTATAATGTCTGTTTCCCCTCATGTATAATGTCTGTTTCCCCTCATGTATAATGTCTGTTTACCCTCATGTATAATGTCTGTTTCCCCTCATGTATAATGTCTGTTTCCCCTCATGTATAATGTCTGTCTCCTCTCATGTATAATGTCTGTTTCCCCTCATGTATAATGTCTGTTTCCTTAGGCATAGGCTGCTTGCGTTCTACAAACCCCAATGCCAAAAAAGTTGGGACAGTGTATAAAATGTAAATAAAAACAGAAAATTACTTGCAAAACAGTACAAAGACAAGATAGTGTTAGACAATGTCTCTGTCTTGGGGGGCTAGCAATAATGACATATTATAAAGGCATAGTATACATCATAGCATATAATGGCAAGGAAGGGATGGGACTGCTAAATAAAACGGTTATAGAGCGGTTTGCATGAACGCGTATGGATCCGCACTGCTGCTCTACAGCGTGACGGAGGTCTTGCAGGAGGTGGAGCTGTTGGCGGTACCCCTCCTGCAGGTGGCCTGAAACTTCTTGCTGATGAGGCCACGTGCGTAGAGGCTCTCGAGGAGCTGGTTGCGAAACTTCTGCCCGATGAAAGCGTAGAGGACGGGGTTAACGGCACAGCGCAGGAAGGCCAGGACCTCAGTCACCTGGAGAGCCAGGTCCACCTGGTGGCGGAAGAAGCAGGTCTCGGCCACCAGCCCGCCGCGCATCAACGTGTCCACCAGGACGATGATGTTGTGCGGGAGCCAGCACGCCACGAAGGCCAGCACCACCGCCAGGATGACCCTCATGGCCTTGTGCTTCTGCCCGATACGGGCGCGGAACAGAGTCGCCGCGGTGAAGCCGTAGCAGTAGACCATGACCGCCAGCGGGATGAAGAAGCCCACGGTGTGGTGCAGCACACGGATGCCCACCCTCCACTTGGCCGCGCGCTCCCCGTTCAGGTTCTCATGGCACATCGTGCGCGCCGTGTTCCCCAGGCGGTACGCCTCCCGCTGGACCAGCGAGGGCGTGGCGAGGAGCCACGCCGCCAGCCACACCACGCCGCACACCGCGCCCACCAGGTGGCGCTTCCTGGAGATGACCTGCGTGGCCTTCACGATGGCCAGGTAGCGGTCGATGCTGATGCAGGACAGCAGCAGGACGCCGCTGTAGAACGTCGCCTCCTGCAGGCCGGAGAGAAGCTTGCAGAGGAAGGTGCCGAAGACCCACTCGTTGTGGACGTACACACCCCAGAAGGGCAAAGTAAGGGAGAAGAGCAGGTCGGCCGACGCCAGGTTCATCAGATAGATGTCGGTGGACGTTCTGCGCCCTTTCATGCAGGAGACCACGGAGATGACCAGGCCGTTCCCCAGTACGCTGAGGACAAACACAGCGATGTAGACGCACACCAACGCCGTACTGTTGGAGCCCAGTGACCAGGAAACACAAGGGGCTGGTACATCACTCATTTCAAAGTCAGTTACACTGGTGTAGTCATAGTCATCCATGGATACAGCTATAATGTGAATGCCCTATAGAAAAACAGTGTGTGGTTAAGCATTGCGTACATACACGTATATTACATTACATTATGCAATGTCTGGGGTCTCAATTCTTCACAACCTGGTTGTAATTGAGTGCCCCTGTGGCAAACTGCAGGTACACCCTTCACACAAAGCCACCTGTTCCGCCATCTTTAACAGGTGTCCCATGGCATTGCACCAATCACATGATTCATCTTTTCACCATTAGTGATTACACGTCAATTCATGGAGCAGTTCTGACGCATGTTTATGAAACATAAATACGTATTTATCCCTTATAATCAGCGATGATATAAAAATATAAATATATATTTTCACAAAATTGAGAAAGTACCTTATTATGCAGTTGACCAAAAATAAGAACACACATGTGAAGCTTCACAAAGGGACCCACTGCGTCACAAACTTTAAAACAATAAGAACACACGTGAAGCTTCACAAAGGGACCCACTGCATCACAAACTTTAAACCAATAAAGAACACACATGTGACGCTTCACAAAGGGACCCACTGCATCACAAACTTTAAACCAATAAGAAGACACATGTGAAGCTTCACAAAGGGACCCACTGCATCACAAACTTTAAACCAATAAAGAACACACGTGAAGCTTCACAAAGGGACCCACTGCATCACAAACTTTAAACCAATAAAGAACACACGTGAAGCTTCACAAAGGGACCCACTGCATCACAAACTTTAAACCAATAAGAACACACGTGAAGCTTCACAAAGGGACCCACTGCATCACAAACTTTAAACCAATAAGAACACACGTGAAGCTTCACAAAGGGACCCACTGCATCACAAACTTTAAACCAATAAGAACACACGTGAAGCTTCACAAAGGGACCCACTGCATCACAAACTTTAAACCAATAAAGAACACACGTGAAGCTTCACAAAGGGACCCACTGCATCACAAACTTTAAACCAATAAAGAACACACGTGAAGCTTCACAAAGGGACCCACTGCATCACAAACTTTAAACCAATAAAGAAACTTCAACGCCATTTGTCATACGTATATGAGCTATTGTGATTACATAAATATATGTAGCCTATGCTACAATGTTGTAGTCTATTGCTATAGTGGATTTGTAGTTCTTTTAGATGAAATATACCTAATACTGTAATTAAGCTACAAAGCTACGTATAATATTGGTTTTGTAGCTCTTTTTATTTTCTGAGATTATGATCGCGGAACAGAGGGTGGGGTGGAGTAGATTACCATCGCGGAACAGAGGGTGGGGGTAATTGTGATGGTGGATTATAAGATAAGAAGCGGACCTTTAGCAGGAGATGGGGCCCTTTAGCAGGAGATGGGGCCCTACACGCACACTGACACAGTGCGTATCTTGTGTATCAGATGAGGCAGCCCTGGGGTGTGTGTGCCTGTGTACACCTTCGTATCTACATTGTGCGTTGAAGTAAATCAAAATGTAATGTCATCTTTACTGATTACAGTTACTTCATTTTGTAATGTGATTACGTAATACAGATTACATGTAATTTTGTTACGTCTTCAGACGCGAGACTGGACCCAAAAGTATGACTCAGAAACAGATCACAGGAAACGAAGAGCGTTTTAATTAGGGTAGCCAATCTTGGAAGGCAATAGAGCAGGATCTGGGGTATGACAGCGGGAAACAGGGAGCGATTAGTGTAGGCGGGAGCAGCAGCTGGAGGGTAAGCAAGGAAGGCAGAATGAAGGTTGAATCAAAACGCGAGACAGGGAATTTACAAGACCAAGTACAAGCTATGCAAACGAAGCAAACACGGCAACAAAGCTAACGAACTGGCGACGAGACAACAAACACAGAGGGAATAAATAGTGAGGTAAATGATTGAATGAGTGAGTGCAGCGTGAGAATGTATGCGAGAGTGATTGAATGGTAATTGGCAGTGTGTGGAATGCAAGCGGGAGATGAGGGTAATGGGAGGAATGAGCAAACAAGAAGAAAAACCACGCCACACCTGCACAACACGGAAGACAGACAGGGAAACGTAACAACGTGACAAGAAATGGGAGGAAATGGGGAACACGGAGAACAATAAGGGAAGTGAACTGGGAGGAGGCGGAGGGTGTTACCATACTAGGAGGATACAGCAACTGGATATTTAATTCTGCTGTTTCTCACAACTGTTTGGTGTATGGATATGCACACCCCCAGTTATGCACCCCTAGTACAAGTGATTATATTTTGTGATATGATATATGTTTATATATGATGAGGTCCCCAGTCTGGTGGTTCCACATAACAGTGTTTTACCATTATTTATTTAATTTTTTACAGTGCATGTTCAAGCAATTCAACCCAATGCATTCCCACACTGAAGCTACAGTGATTGTCTATGATCTATTGTCTCTTAAATGTCAAAGATCCACACTGATCGTTTACCGAACTGGAGGTTTTTTGTGATGGTACTGTGTGTGAATATTGTTCTTCATGGGTCTTGTCTTGCACTGCATGCATCATATTGCAACATGATGACTCTAATTATGGTGCTTATGTTCCTATGGTTACTGCCCCTGTGACATGCATTCAATATATCCTGCTACATTCATAAGACTTCATAAACCTCTTATAACACTTTATGACTTTTATTGGTCATTTTAAAGATGGCTGGAGAAGGATGTGGCTGCAGTTGATCGTCAATACAGGTATGAAAGCAGTGACTATAAAACATGGAAAAATTAAAAACAATATAAATATTTCATCACTTGCTGTAGGGATATGTATTGTATGAAGCATGAGAGGACAGTTACGTGTGCGCGAGCGTGTGTGTGCGTGTGCGTAACTGTGTGCGTGTGTGTGTGTGTGTGTGTGTGTGTGAGTGTGTGTGTGTGTGTGTGTGTGTGTGTGTGTGCGTGTGCGTAACTGTGTGTGTGTGTGTGCATTTGGGTTTTTGCAGTCACTTTTTGGTGTCTGGTAGAACAGATCCGGGAGCCACTTTAATAAACCAATAGCCCATTCTTCTCTCACCTCCATAGGATGAACGTTGGATGAATGTTGGATGAACGTTGGATGCTTAGCTTTCCCTAGTGAATCTCTTTAGAGCCCTGAAGGGTACAATCGAAAACTTATCACCAAAGATTTCATTTGATTTGGCAAGAAGTGAGATAGAAACACTAATCAGGAATTTAATTTTACCGTTAAAACAATATCCTCATTACCCACCTTCAAAACTGCTGGTCAATCTGCTGTCATGACATGTGATATTAAAAGTACTAATATGATCTCGGCTTAAGATGAAAACTATCTGTTTTTATCTACAGTTAGTAAATCACACAGTGTTAGATAGCACAGTTTTTAAATACAGCCAATGTTTTCTGTTTGTTTTGCAGAGAATGTTAACTTTTTTGGATTTGAATGCAGACAAGTTGATAACAAATGCTAAAATTTGTGAATCACATGCTTACCTGCTGAAGTTCTCTTATTTTCAGTCAGGAAAATGGGCGAAAAATGTTCTCTTTTTCTCCAATGAAGAGGCCTACGGGTCATAAATATGCAGCCCACTCCTCCCTACCGCACTGCTAGCATCGAGATGCTTTTAATGCCGCACTCTGAGTCTGTCACATTGAGTCATATAACTGAGAGGAGAGAGAGGAGGGAGTAAATCTAACCGATCTCAACGCTGCGAAAAAAAAACTTACTTCAGTGGAAAGGTTATTTCTCAACCACACAGATCAAAGTCATCTGTTGACAGTGAAGTGGACTGAGGCCTCTCCCTCTGCAGAAATATATTGTTTGGCGATTTTATTTAGTGATATCTGTGTGATTTTTCATGGCAAATGAAAATATGTTAGATTCATATTCCTGATATTATGTATCACAGGCATTTTGCATGCTATTGCAACCTTTATTTATGTAAATCAGAAGTGATAGATGTCTGTGCCTACAACAATACTCTATTCTAGTCTATTACAGTCTAGGCAACATTATGCATATTCACACAGATTTCAAGAATATAATTTACGTACAAATTAAGCACGCTACATTTCACATGACTGACAATTTATGTTTTTTAAAAAAAAGTCTCTCTAGATAATGATCAAGTTTACAGAAATAAGGAAATACCAAGCGAACAGCGATACAATAACACAAATATCTCACCCTGACAGAGAAACAGAGAAATACATTTTTGAAATGATAATATGCTCATGATGTCTTCAGTATAAACATAATCTCAAATCAGGGATATTGAGTTTGGTGACTTTAGTATTTCACAGAGTCAAATCAGGGATAATGAGTTTGGTGACTTTAGTATTTCACAGAGTCAAATCGGGGATATTGAGTTTGGTGACTTTAGTATTTCACAGAGTCAAATCGGGGATATTGAGTTTGGTGACTTTAGTATTTCACAGAGTCAAATCGGGGATATTGAGTTTGGTGACTTTAGTATTTCACAGAGTCAAATCAGGGATAATGAGTTTGGTGACTTTAGTATTTCACAGAGTCAAATCAGGGATATTGAGTTTGGTGACTTTAGTATTTCACAGTCAAATCGGGGATATTGAGTTTGGTGACTTTAGTATTTCACAGAGT
This sequence comes from Ilyophis sp. 1 JC-2022, assembly GCA_022702515.1. Classification (NCBI taxonomy): domain Eukaryota; kingdom Metazoa; phylum Chordata; class Actinopteri; order Anguilliformes; family Synaphobranchidae; genus Ilyophis; species Ilyophis sp. 1 JC-2022. Next base: position 990,866 of record CM040398.1, on the reverse strand, counting down.
CAAATCGGGGATATTGAGTTTGGTGACTTTAGTATTTCACAGAGTCAAATCGGGGATATTGAGTTTGGTGACTTTAGTATTTCACAGAGTCAAATCAGGGATAATGAGTTTGGTGACTTTAGTATTTCACAGAGTCAAATCGGGGATATTGAGTTTGGTGACTTTAGTATTTCACAGAGTCAAATCAGGGATATTGAGTTTGGTGACTTTAGTATTTCACAGAGTCAAATCGGGGATATTGAGTTTGGTGACTTTAGTATTTCACAGAGTCAAATCGGGGATATTGAGTTTGGTGACTTTAGTATTTCACAGAGTCAAATCAGGGATAATGGGTTTGGTGACTTTAGTATTTCACAGAGTCAAATCAGGGATAATGGGTTTGGTGATTTTACTGAGAAGAGCAGGTCTGCACTGAATGGATGCTCTTTTTTAAATGTATATATTCCTATATATACTAAAATAGGCCCCCGCAACTGACATCACACAGCACCCTACCGAGTTTCTTCTACTAATAAGCTAACCCTTATGATATCCTCATGTTACAACGGGTCTATTACTATAACTCGTGTTTAATGTGAATATCACATGTCATAGAAGGGTTTTTCTGTCATAGAAGGGTTTTGACTTGACATAACGTCAAGATTCTTCATTGTATATGCCGTACCACTGTCATGACAACCGTGGAAATGTCTTATGACATCACCAGGGCCAGCGGGTTGAGTCTAATGACATCACCAGGGCCAGCGGGTTGAGTCTAATGACATCACCAGGGCCAGCGGGTTGAGTCTTATGACATCACCAGGGCCAGCGGGTTGAGTCTAATGACATCACCAGGGCCAGCGGGTTGAGTCTAATGACATCACCAGGGCCAACGGGTTGAGTCCACTTACAGGACGTCTCCCTTTGTTATGGTTCTGTTTATTTTCTGTTACTTTATTATTTTCTTTGTGTTTGTTTGTGTTCATTAGTATTACTGGTTACGTTCCCATTTGACACTCCATTTCAGTTCCTTTGTCTGTCTACGTTTCCATGTTATTCTTGAATCCACTTCCTGTATTTGTGTTTGCACATTTCGGTACGGGTGCGGGTTTTCCCCTGTATTTCAAGTCTCGTTTCCCTTTCTTCTTAACGACTTATTATTGTTTAATTTATTGTTCATATAAAAAGACGCATTTATTTTTTGTTATACCTGACAGTTTCGACTGCTGACTTCCTGCAGTCTTCCTCAGAGACGTCACATGATGTTGCTGTGACGTGTATATGGCTGGTTTATGTAGGGTAGGTCATCCCACCTGTATGGGTGGGATGACCACGCCCTCTGCTGTCCTGTGGTTTATGAAGGACTGCATCCCAGGTATGTGACAGCATGTAGGCCCCCTCATCTCGGTTTACAGTCCTGTTTGCACGTTTCCGGATCTCCAGTGCCTCCCTGATCCAACGGTGGTATTTGTTGTTTTCTGATCGAATAACCTTGGCCTTATCCCAATCCATGATGTGGTTCTCCCTTTTGCAGTGATCAGAGATGGCTGATTTCAGGTTCTCCTGGTCCGCTTTCTGTTTTGTTGCACGTGTGCGCGCTCCAGATGTTTCCTTTTCGCATTCTTTCTGGTGTTCTTTCTTTCGTGTGCCAAACGCTCTACCTGTCTCTCCATACAGGTGGGATGACCTACCCTACATGAGAATGTATGCGAGAGTGATTGAATGGTAATTGGCAGTGTGTGGAATGCAAGCGGGAGATGAGGGTAATGGGAGGAATGAGCAAACAAGAAGAAAAACCACGCCACACCTGCACAACACGGAAGACAGACAGGGAAACGTAACAACGTGACAAGAAACGGGAGGAAATGGGGAACACGGAGAACAATAAGGGAAGTGAACTGGGAGGAGGCGGAGGGTTTTACCATACTAGGAGGATACAGCAACTGGATATTTAATTCTGCTGTTTCTCACAACTGTTTGGTGTATGGATATGCACACCCCCAGTTATGCACCCCTAGTACAAGTGATTATATTTTGTGATATGATATATGTTTATATATGATGAGGTCCCCAGTCTGGTGGTTCCACATAACAGTGTTTTACCATTATTTATTTAATTTTTTACAGTGCATGTTCAAGCAATTCAACCCAATGCATTCCCACACTGAAGCTACAGTGATTGTCTATGATCTATTGTCTCTTAAATGTCAAAGATCCACACTGATCGTTTACCGAACTGGAGGTTTTTTGTGATGGTACTGTGTGTGAATATTGTTCTTCATGGCTCTTGTCTTGCACTGCATGCATCATATTGCAACATGATGACTCTAATTATGGTGCTTATGTTCCTATGGTTACTGCCCCTGTGACAGGCATTCAATATATCCTGCTACATTCATAAGACTTCATAAACCTCTTATAACACTTTATGACTTTTATTGATCATTTTAAAGATGGCTGGAGAAGGATGTGGCTGCAGTTGATCGTCAATACAGGTATGAAAGCAGTGACTATAAAACATGGAAAAATTAAAAACAATATAAATATTTCATCACTTGCTGTAGGGATATGTATTGTATGAAGCATGAGAGGACAGTTACGTGTGCGCGAGCGTGTGTGTGCGTGTGCGTAACTGTGTGCGTGTGTGTGTGTGTGTGTGTGTGTGTGAGTGTGTGTGTGTGTGTGTGTGTGTGTGTGTGTGTGTGTGTGCGCGTGCGTAACTGTGTGTGTGTGTGTGCATTTGGGTTTTTGCAGTCACTTTTTGGTGTCTGGTAGAACAGATCCGGGAGCCACTTTAATAAACCAATAGCCCATTCTTCTCTCACCTCCATAGGATGAACGTTGGATGAATGTTGGATGAACGTTGGATGCTTAGCTTTCCCTAGTGAATCTCTTTAGAGCCCTGAAGGGTACAATCGAAAACTTATCACCAAAGATTTCATTTGATTTGGCAAGAAGTGAGATAGAAACACTAATCAGGAATTTAATTTTACCGTTAAAACAATATCCTCATTACCCACCTTCAAAACTGCTGGTCAATCTGCTGTCATGACATGTGATATTAAAAGTACTAATATGATCTCGGCTTAAGATGAAAACTATCTGTTTTTATCTACAGTTAGTAAATCACACAGTGTTAGATAGCACAGTTTTTAAATACAGCCAATGTTTTCTGTTTGTTTTGCAGAGAATGTTAACTTTTTTGGATTTTTTAGGGATGACCTACCCTACATAAACCAGCCATATACACGTCACAGCAACATCATGTGACGTCTCTGAGGAAGACTGCAGGAAGTCAGCAGTCGAAACTGTCAGGTATAACAAAAAATAAATGCGTCTTTTTATATGAACAATAAATTAAATAGTTCTAGTTAGACGAAATGAACTTATTTGGACTTATTATTGTACATATACTAATCCAACTAACAATACTAACTGTGTGTTTATATTTATATACTAACTATAACTAATAGACTAATGTGTATATATAACTAACAATACTAACTGTGTTTATATTTATATACTAACGATAACTAATAGACTAATGTGTATATATAACTAACAATACTAACTGTGTGTTTATATTTATATACTAACGATACCTAATAGACTAATGTGTATATATAACTAACAATACTAACTGTGTGTTTATATTTATATACTAACGATAACTAATAGACTAATGTGTATATATAACTAACAAATCATATTTACTAACCTAGGAGATTTTGAATTGTGTACTAATGTCACTTAATTACTTATCACTCGCTTGCTCCGCACTGCAGCTGTCATTCTCCCTTAACTTTTTTATCTCTGCTCTATTCGTTGTTATTCCTTAAACTCTCTTCAGCTGTATCCACTTTCAGAATCCACCCCTCGTGCTGTGCACTCGTTTACCTGCTAATCCCAGGCCGTGTGTTATCTATGTGTTTGCATGCATTCCAGTCCATTCTTCTGTTCCCTCTCGTTATTGAATTATTGTTTCCTATTGTGTTCACCTGTGTCTAGCTTCTTACTCCTCCCACCCACACTTGATTCCTTTTCGTGTCATTACTTCCCTGGTGTATATAGTCTGCCTTCCACTTGTAATCTGTCAGAACGTTGATCAATTCACTGTGCTGATTTTTTGTAAGCCTGTGCTATTTGTCATTGTTGAGACAACCCTTCTGTATGACTTCGAGCCTGCCTTCTCCTTTGTTTGCCGTGTCTTTCTGGTTTTTTGACTCTTGCTACATTTATTTTTACTACTTTTTGGGATTTTGATTTTGTACCGTCTCAACTCCGATTACCTGGCTACTGATCTTGGACTGTGAATAAACAATGTTTTTGCCTGCTACCTGTAGTCTGCGTTTGGATCCTTCTCAGAACATCACACCCTTTGCATGCAGGCGATGGCAATATCGTTGGTAAAGTTATTACCACTAATCGAGAATAGACAATGACTGATCGCAACCCTTGAGTGTAAAATTAAATCCAATTATTTGGGACTACGGACACGTGGCAGAATTTTGAATGCTGTACAGGGGATCATAGTTTTTGATTGAGTTATACCATAGAACATTTAACCTGCACGAAAACGGTTAAATAGTTTTAATTTTATGAAATGGTTAGGTATGAGGTATACAAAAATAATATGAATGTCATCTATGCAGTTCAAATAAAAAATTTCTAAAAGTTTCCAAACCAAAAGGACAATGCTTGGTGACAGCTTTCCCAAATGAAGAGATACATCATTCTTGTTTATGATGGGCAAGTATTTGTTTTTATTTTGGAAAATTTGGAAATATGTTTTTAGCTGTATCCTAGAATTCACCCAGTGACATTTCAATGTCAAACAAGCTCTTACCCCATTTTAATAAATAGTGATTTATAACAAATTGTCCCGTAGCGTGTCTCTTTACCTTTGCAAATTGTGACTGACTGACTGATGTAAATTAAAGATATAAATTAGCAACCCACTAGCCTGACAGTGGAACCAACACCTGGCAGTAAGTTATCAGTCTCCAGACCTTGAGCAAAATGTGAAGATACTGTATATACCATGATAATGTAGTGGCCAACTAGTCATTTCATTCACCAGAAGCACCGCATACTATAAAATCTCTGGTATAACCTTCAATGTGTTGTCATACTTGTCTTGGCTCAATACTCCTACTGTCCATATCTGGAACTGCTCCTAGAGTTTTACTGCTATGTATATGTATGTTATTCTTGCCCTTATTTGACTTTTTTTAACAATTTAATATATATATATTTTTTTGTTTTGTTTGTTATGCCTACTACATAGTTGTTGCTTGCCATGTCCTAAGAATTTCATTGTTCAGAATGACCTTGTGTTATACTGTGCACTTGATAAATAAAAAACACTTTGACACACACACTTTGACACTTTACATAATCATCAAATCCAACAGAAACCACAAGAGGGCAGTCATCACGGGTACAGATGAATCAGAAATTACACTTGTGGATGACTTTTTCTAACCACACACTTATTTCATATAGTATTAATTCAATTTATAGGCTCGTAAATGTTTTATTCTTACCCGGTTATTTATGCCATGAGAAGTAAAACCAGGAATACGCTTTCTTTGAGGAGAGCTCATTTTATACAGCAGTCTGTCAAACCACAATCAATTATTAATGTGTTTACTTTAGAAAAAAATACATAAAATATTAATAAGCCGCAGTATATTAATAAACTGCACCACAGTTTTACTGCCCAACAGTCAAGCTCTCTAGATAATAATAGCAATGTTTCAAAAGCCTAATGAAACTTTTGGTTATGGAAACGTCTGTTTACGCAGAAAAACTAAAAGTCTCTTCTCTTCTATTTAGTCTGGGATAAGTAAGTATTACTCTGTCATTGCTCATTGCTGTGTATACTTGTGGTACATAGTGTAGGTGCGTTCATGTATGAGTGTGTCTGTGTGTGCGCGTAAGCGTGTGCTTGCGTGTATGTGTGTGTGTATATGAGTGAGCATGCGTGTGTGTACGTATACGTGTGCGCGCGTATGTGTGTGTGTATGTGTGTGTGTATATGAGTGAGCATGCGTGTGTGTACGTGTGCGCACGTATGTGTGTGTGTATGTGTGTGTATGTACGTATATGTGTGCGCACGTGTGTGTGTATGTGTGTGTATGTACGTATATGTGCGTGTGTGCACGTGCATGTGTGTGTGTGTACGTATACACGTGCGCGCGTATGTGTGTGTGTATGTGTGTGTATGTACGTATATGTGTGCGCACGTGTGTGTGTATGTGTGTGTATGTACGTATACGTGCGTGTGTGCACGTGCATGTGTGTGTACGTATACGCGTGCGCGCATGTGTGCGTGTGCAAAGATATCCCCCATAAGGTACATGCTAGCACATACTGTAACCAATGGAAAACTAAATTGGGTGACACTGGGGGGAAAAAGCCCAGTGAAAGACAGCAGAATATAAGTGCCTTTTAACAACCTTTGGGTTACAAGCCAAATTCCCTACCCATTATAATACATTATAATCCCCATACCTAGGAATGGAACCTCCAAGGTTACAATACAAGCCCAGTACCTGCCTATTATATGGCAATGTCCCATGTCACATGACAGGGGAGTTAGCCTCTGAGGTGTGAGAGGTAGACCGGCTGTAGCGGGAGCCGGATCCGCGCTCCAGGGCGCTCTTCCTCCTGCACAGGTGGAGCAGGTTCCTGCGGAACTTCTCCCCGATGAAGGCGTACAGCACGGGGTTAATGCAGCAATGCAGGAGTCCCAGGCTCTGTGTGGCGAACAGGGCGTGGTCCACCGACCTGCGGGCCCCGCAGCCGAACCCCACCAGCCTGGCCCTCATCAGCGTGTCCGCCATCACCGACAGGTGGTACGGCGTCCAGCAGAGCAGGAAGGCCACCACCACCGCCACGATGACCCGCATGGCCCGCTGCTTCTGGAAGCCGCGCGTGCGGAGCAGGCGGGCGAGCGTCACGCCGTAGCAGGCCAGCATTACGGCCAGCGGCAGCAGGAAGCCCAGCATGTGACGGAGCAGCCGTGTGACCAGCCGCAACGCCAGAGCATTCTCCGGGTCGGCGTTCTCCGAGCAGACGGTCCGCGCCTGCCCGTCGGGGACGAACGCCTCGTTGTAGAGGACAGGCAGCGAGAGAACACACCCCGCCACCCAGACGGCGGCGCACATGGCCCAACACCACAGCTTCCTCCTGTCCTTCCTGGTCTCCATGGCGCGCACGATGACCAGGTAGCGGTCCACGCTTATGCACACCAGGAACAGGATGCTGCTGTAGAAGTTGACCTCCTGTACCAGGCTGACCAGCTTGCACATGGCATCGCCGAACACCCAACCCTGGAGCAGAGAGGTGGCCCAAAACGGCAAGCTGAGGGCCAGCAGGGTGTCAGCCACAGCCAGGTGGAGCAGGTAGATATCGGAGGGAGAGAGAGACGTCTTACAGGACCTTATGACCAGTCCTACCAGCAGGTTTCCAGGTAGGGCCATGAGGAAGATGACGATGTAGAAGGCACACGTGATGGTGTAGATCACAGGGTCCAGGCGTTTGCTCACACAGATTCGAGTCTGATCGTCCAGCTCGTACAAGTAGCTGTCGTTCACCGTGATGTTGAACGTTTCTTCCCAAAAAGAATCAAAGTCACTCACATAGATAGGAGTGTTTAGTTCTGTATAAAGCATAAAAAATAAACATGTATTATTACACAGAAACAAACACATATTATACATTTTATATACACTGCTCAAAGAAATGAAGGGAAAACTTAATCAACACAGTATAACACCAAGTCAATTAAACTTCTGGGATATCGATCTGTCCAGTTAGGAAGCGTAAACGATTGTGAATCAATTTCACCTGCTTTGGTGCAAATGAAAGTGACAACAGATGGACAGGAGAGGCAACAGCAAGACAACCCTCAAAAAGTAAATGGTTTTGCAGGTGGTGGCCACAGATCATTTTTCTCTCCTTATCCTTCCTGACTGATTTGTCTCTAGTTTTGCATTTTGCTAGTGCCCTTGTCACTACTGGTAGCATGAGGCGGTACCTGCAGCCCATTCAGGTTGCACAGGTAGTCCAGCTCCTCCAGGATGGCACATCCATACGTGACGTCGCAAGAAGGTTTGCTGTGTCTCCCAGCACAGTCTCAAGAGCGTGGAGGAGATACAGAGAGACGGGCCATTATACGAGGAGAGCTGGACAGGGCCGTAGAAGGGCAACAACCCAGCGGCAGGACCGGTATCTGCTCCTTTGTGCGAGGAGGAACAGGAGGAGCACTGCCAGAGCCCTACAAAATTACCTCCAGCGGGATACTCGTGTGCATGTTTCTGACCAAACTGTCAGAAACAGACTCCATGAGGGTGGCATGAGGGCCCGATGTCCTGTAGTGGGACCTGTGCTCACAGCCCAGCACCGTGCAGCTCGATTGGCAGGTTCGCCATTGGCGCCCCGTTCTCTTCACAGATGAGAGCAGGTTCACACTGAGCACATGTGACAGACGTGAAAGAGTCTGGAGACGCCGTGGCGAATGTTATGCTGCCTGCAACATCATCCAGTTTGATTTAATTGATTTGGTGTTATACTGTGATGATTAAGTGTACCATAAATTTTTTTGAGCAGTGTATTATAATATACTTAATATACTTATGTATACATGTCACACAAACATACACGAGAATGCGATCCTTAATTCCATCACTTATTATTGTACAGCCACAAGATCACTAACTTGTGGTCACTAGATCCTTCACCTGCGACTGATCAAGATGTAAGCAAGCAAAAAAACTACATCGGCCCAGATATTTCCATTTTCTCACAGGCAGGTCGATGGGGTATAAAATGGGGTATTCTTGGCCATGCGATAATAAGTCATGTCTTGTGTCTGAGCAAGAATACATCCTGGCCATGACGTAAGGGTCCTGTTCCCACAAAGTGGCCACATCATAAATATGTTTTCTTCAAGTTCCCTCCGGGGACATTAATTGTGAAGCTAATTATACTCTGTACATGATATGATTGGCTGGCAAGCCTGTATTATGGAGAAGTATTTCACATTTTATTTGCATATAAGCTGGTCTAACACTGTGAAATGAATGAATAGCAGCATATATAATATAATAGAGTATATAATTATTGATAGATGTATGCACTACATGCATTTGGTTTTGGTTCTATTTACAAAGGCAATTTCCACCTGGTTTTATTTAAATGTCAATATCTAAAAGATATTTCCTGCACATCCATGGTTTAAAGTTAGAATTTGAGAAGAAGCTGTATCATTCAGAAATTTGCAACAGAATACATTTATTTCAGAATAGTCACATACATACATATATAATAACCATAACATACGTCGGCTAATGTATTTAAATATGCGTGTGTGTGCGACGGGTGGTCACTGTGCACAGGTAAAGCTGTACCACAAAATCCAAAAAGTCCAGACAATTAGTTCTAATATCGCCACTATGCACACCTATTTTACTAGTTATTTCTTATATATATTTCTATATATATAATACATATGCGCTTAGAACACTGTGAATACATATGCGCTCAGGCAAATCCACAACAGGTGTCGGCAATAACCAATCAAGACTCAGGTGAGTCGAACGAAACTCGTTAGCATACAAAAGATTTAAAGGGGCGCACTCATGAGGTGGCATAGGGATGCAACACTATCAATATTGGTATGAGGCATAAGAGGATTATAGAAATAGCCACACAAAACTGCAGTAGGGAAATACTAAGCCTTTTGGTACAGGTCACTATCATGGGTGGCAGCACATACTCTAAGAGTATGAATTAGACTCTTTGAGAGAAGGTTTGAACCAATCTGCCCAGTGATGAGTCCATGTTGTTTGAAATAAAGTAAACCAACATAGCTACAGAACTGTATAGCAGTCAGATATAAAAAACGGAGTACTGGAAATCCCTGATAGTGTAGAGAGCTGAAGTTTGGCTTGGTGGTGCTCATTAGAATTTCCTGTCTTTTGCAGCTTGTGACCAAGCCAAACTTAAAACATAGTTTTTTGTTATTGATAACTTCATACTAAGTAGCACATACAGCATTTGTGTAGCTATACATCGTCACTGTTCCATTTCAAATCCAGTGTGCTGGAGTACAGTCAAAACAACAAAAAATTTGTCACTGTCCAAAAACTTTTGGGGTGCACTGTAGATGCACAAAAAGATATTAATGTATATATCATAATAAACAATATGATATTTATTTGTTTATTCAATTATTCCTGGAAAAAAAAAGTATCTGAAGTGACCAGTGACAAGTTTCCACAGAATTCACAATTTGCCATGTCAGTAATATCCCAACACACTGGTGCAGACTAAAACATTCCCATCAATCAGCGGTCTAGGAAGCTGGAACAACATCAATCCAAAATGTAGAGATCACACCACAGGATGAACAATTCAAATCGAATACTATTAAAAGGGTAAACTGCTTCTTTTTTTTTCTTTTTTTTTTAAAGTAAACTGATTTTAATTCTGGACTGTAATTAGATATATCTAACATATTAACTTCCTACTTAGCAAGTAGTTGCTCCTCATAGGGTGGGTAACATGTATGTGCTGAGTAAGAAATTGTGCTTACCACCCATGGCGATGGTAATCTGTTCAGTGGTAACCAGCGCTGTTTCTCAGAAACATAGCGGTCGAGATGGTCCTGTCAGTTCCTGTTTGCTCAATTCTACGTTGCTGTGTAATATTCTTGATTTTCTATAAGTTAACTTAACCCCCCACCCCCAATATTACATACATAATAATTTAAATAATACAATTATATTTTATGTCATTACATTTATTTTAAAAATAATGACTCATAATCTGAGTGATGTGGTAGGTACATTAAAAAACATTAATTTATTATTCATGAACACACGCATTAATGCTAAATGAGGCCATAGATGTGTGTAACATATAGATAAGGAGGCCAGAGCTCATGTAACTTATTTCAAGTTGAGAATGTTTTGGACGTGTGCCATATTTCTGAGAAAAAAATTTAAGTCATTATTCCAACTGGTTTTATCCTCTTTATCAAAAGGTCACGTGACCCATATTACATATATTACATATTAAAATAATGTTTAACTGAATGTTGGGTGAGACAGTTGTTATGTTCTGAGTCTGTGTTTTGTATTTCTGTCATGTTTAGTATTGTCACAGTTTATTTTTCTGTTCTTGTCATGCTTGTGTTCTGTTTGTTACGATGCAGTTTATGAAGCATACATTTTTCCATGTTTTTCCACAGCCTTGCATTTGTAAGGCTGGAAAAAGTGTTATCAGTCCTAAAACTTTGCAGCTGTTGGTGATTTCCTGGAGGGTGCAATAAAACAATTTACTTGGGGGTCTGAGAGCCTGTTCTTCTGACTTCTCACGGCCTCGTAAACTACAGCGGGGGTCGAACCTACAACTGGACATCAGAACTCACAGGACTTTTACGGCCTAGATTCTGGACTGAATGGTGAACATATTAAACAAAGCTGTATATGTATATTGAATCATGTGTATGTGCATGTAGATTGGTAATTGTGGAAGTATAAAGTAATTGTGGATAATATGATAAATGTGGTGAACCTGGATAATACTAATTGAAGTGTGTGGTATGTGAAAGTATTGGAGGGGGAGAAATAAAGAATGTGGAAGGAGGATTGTATAGGTTATCAGGGATGCGCTTGTCCATATAAATATCTGGAACTAAGAGTGGCCATCACCGGGACCTCACCGGATATCTAGATATGATAGAGAAGATCATGAGATCACGCGCCGTCGTTCAAAGAGTCTTATTACTGTCACTAGATTGAGGGAGGGAGACTCTGTTCCTCTCCCTGGAGGGGGGTCCCTGCGTGGTGAAACTGCTCTTCCTGCCAGACCTTATTTGGACAACAAAGGGACTTGTGGAGTGGGCATGCCGGCGCTGAACTACATTTAAGAAGATCCCAAAGGGAGACACGGGGAGAATCTGCTTAACAGGTCTCCTGGTGCTATCGTGGCACCATAGTCATTTTTCATATAGGAGAATCTGCTTAACAGGTCTCCTGGTGCTGTAGTGGCATCATAGTCATTTTCATATAGGAGAATCTGCTTAACAGGTCTCCTGGTACCATAGTCATTTTCATAGAGGAGAATCTGCTTAACAGTTCTCCTGGTACCATAGTCACACCGTACGGAATCACTTGGTGATATACTTTGTTTGTGAACTTGTTCGTGTTTATTTGTCTTGACAGCATGTTATCCTGTGTTTAGTTATAGGCATTGAATGTGTTCGTGTTTGCTCTCACAGTCTTAACCAGTGATTATTTGTCATTAATAAATTACCATGTTTTCATATCAACTGCATCTTTCTTTTAATCCTTTTTCCCAGCTTCAATTGTCTGCATGATCTGAGCTGCAGCGTTCCAAGCTAATGACCTCCCTGCCTGTTATCCAATTATTTTTATATTTAACGTGCGTGGCTCTCATCCATCTTATACCCTTTTCAGCCTAAATTACTACTGAAGACTCAGGGGGACAATTCTGACCCAGGACCGACTGATCAGCGGCCTGGTACAGACGTGGCATAACACAAGTTGGGTAGACGGCAAGTGACGGTCCAATTGTAAAGGTCGGGTTGGTGTATCGGTTCTGGTGATTTGATGTGAAGAGAATCCATGGGCGTCCTACGCCGATTCTTGTCAAATTTGCCTTAAGGAACTCTTTAAATACACCCAGAGTAGTGCATGGTTCTGGTGATTTGATATGGGAACCCATGGGCGTATACGCCGGTTCTTTTATTGTCAAATTTGCCTTAAGGAGCCCGTTAAATGTACTCAGACTGGGGCTCGCAACTATCTATGATAAATGAATATCATGTATTGTGTTGACTAGACCCCCAACCTCTGCGTTCGCCACCGAACTGAGCTTCAGCAATAATGTTGATTCCGGCAAACATATATTGAAGTAATGATGGTACCTAAGGGCAAGTTGAGTGTAACCACTCCGAGCTACACGCATGTTTAACCAAAATTCTAAATTATAATTATAAATGGAGTCAGATAAACGAGTAAATAAAATAATAATATTTCTAAATAACTTTTACCTTTTCCCACAGCAAGAGTGGAATACATCACGTTTAAACTTTCGCTCCGAGCTATTCCCTCATTGGTCTAGTAATTGCGGATTCTACACATTCATACTGCTTCTCTCTCTTGCTCACTCACGTTTCCCTTATTGTTTCATTCTCCCGTGTCTATTTACTAATCTACTAACGTTAGATCAGGATTGGGTAATACTAACTCTCTAACCATGTGTTCATGTTACCTTACGTTTCTCGTGCATGTCATTTACTAATTTACTAACGCTAGGTCAGGATAGATTTATTACTAACGAGTACTAATTATCTTGTTATCTTGTCAACCCTCCACACCTGATTTCTTTTTGCATGCTGCTCTCAAGCTAAGTGTCTGCACCTGTCTACACCTGCATTTATACCAGTAGTCTTAGTCCCTCGTTGTGAGTTCGTCACACTAAAATTGTAAGCGTTAGTCTGTTGCCTGTTTTTCCCCCGAGTGAGCATATCTCTTTTTCCCCCGAGTGAGCATATCTGTTTTTCCGAGTCTGTGTTTCGTGTTTGAGTTAGGTTTTTAGTTTCTGTTTAGTTTCCGAGTTGGTGAGTTTTTGTGGTCTGTTCTTTTGTTTATTGTTTTTCTCGTCTGATTGATCTACTGGCTTTGACCTCTGTCCGTGTTCTCGCGACCCTGCTTTTCTATTTTGTTTTATACTTCTACCGTGCCTTCCCGTTATCGACCCCTGCCTGTGTTTTTACTTCCCTTTGGACATTTATTTTGTACCCCGAGATTAAAACTTTGGTTTTTTCTGTCCTCCTGCCTGCTACTGGGTCCCTTATTACACCGTACATAACAACAGTGTGATGATGCTGATCCCGTGTGTATGCATAAAATAGAACCGATTGTACCACTGGATTGGGTTAACGCCAATCTCTGTACCCATCGGCTAAATGATTTAGCCTCTGGGAGCGCTGAGTGAATCTCAGGGCTCGGAAGTAGCACATACCATATCCGCTGGAAGAGCCTTCCTTTCCGGAAGTTCTGTTGTGTTTCTAGTCTGATAGGCAACTCTTCGAACAATGCAATGGAGATTACAGACAAAGTTTTGAACAGGATTATTTCACAAATTAGTAGGATACATTCTATTCAAAGTTTCAAACCACTATCAGATTAGTCTCTGTGTGAAGTTGCATGGTTATATCAGATTAGTCTTCTGTGTGAAGTTGCATGGTTATATCAGATTAGTCTCTTCTGTGTGAAGTTGCATGGTTATATTAGATTAGTCTCTTCTGTGTGAAGTTGCATGGTTATATCAGATTAGTCTCTTCTGTGTGAAGTTGCATGGTTATATTAGATTAGTCTCTTCTGTGTGAAGTTGCATGGTTATATTAGATTAGTCTCTTCTGTGTGAAGTTGCTTGGTTATATCAGATTAGTTTCTTCTGTGTGAAGTTGTATGGTTATATCAGATTAGTCTCTTCTGTGTAAGGTTGCGTGGTTATATCAGATTAGTCTCTTCTGTGTGAAGTTGCATGGTTATATCAGATTAGTCTCTTCTGTGTGAAGTTGCATGGTTATATCAGATTAGTCTCTTCTGTGTGAAGTTGCATGGTTATATCAGATTAGTCTCTTCTGTGTGAAGTTGCGGTTATATCAGATTAGTCTTCTGTGTGAAGTTGCATGGTTATATCAGATTAGTCTCTTTTGTGTGAAGTTGTATGGTTATATCAGATTAGTCTGTGTGTAGTTGAGGTTATATAATTTTTCACTGGCACTTTTGTCGGATGTTCTCCTCCACATTTATGTTTTTTTCTGTTTTCTCAGGCGATTCATAAATGTCGTACCGATCATATCTCCACCATTACAAAAAGTTTAATTGTAGGCTATTGGTACATATAGTTTCCGACAGGAAGTTCTCGTTTGTGCTAACGCCAGCTTTTACATATGCGCCGACAGATGTTCATATTTATAATATGAACATCTGTCAAGAGAGATTAGGTTAATGCTGACTCCTCTGTCCAGCTGAGATTATCTGGGACACAACAGTAATAAGATAATGTTGCCACTGAAATATATTTCATGCAGAAACCCACATTATTCACAAGTATAGAAGCTTAGTGGGACCTATAGTAGAAGCACAGACCCTTGGGCTGCTCAAGGCCGGGCTTTAAGTGTCACGGTTTTTCAGGTCGTTGTTAAATTTTGTATGGAGATGCCTTATTTTTGCTCCAGGATAGTGTCCTGGTCGGGTTTTCCCTTTCTGCTTATTCGTTTCCCATAATGCATTTCACCTGTGTCAGGTCTCTGGCTCTACTTAAGCCCGGCTCTTGCTGTTTCGGGTGCTTGAGTATCGTTGTTTTACTCTAAGCCAGGTATACGGTATAGGTTCAGGCGACCTCTTTACTTTTATGCTAAAGCAGGGCCATTTCTAGACTGCTAGACCCACTTGGGACACTACAAGTACCAGGTGATGCCATTCAGGCTCACTAGCACCCCCTCAGTTTTCCAGGCGCTAGTGAACGATGTCCTTTGGGAGATGCTCGAAAAATAGTTTTTTGTCTACATTGACGACATTTGAATTTTTTCTCCTGATCTTCCCACTCACATTCTCCATGTGGCAGGTTCTTAACACTCTGCTCAAAGCTCAGCTCTTTGTGAAGGCAGAGAAGTGTGTTTTTCACACTACATCTGTTTCTTTCCTGGGGTTCATTGTGGCAGACGGCAAAGTTCAAATGGATCCTGAGAAAGTCTGGGCCGTTAAGAACTGGCCCACGCCATCTTCTCTTAAGTAGGTACAACGGTTTTTAGGCTTCGCTAATTTTTATAGGGGGTTTATACGTAATTTCAGTCTGGTAGTCGCTCCTATTACGGCCCTCACTAAAAAAAACTTTTTTTTCCGGTGGAATTTGAGGGCCAAAGCGGCGTTTTCTGAGCTTAAAAAGCATTTCACTTCCGAGCCTATTCTCATCATGCCCAACCCTTCCCTCCCCTTCGTGGTTGAGGTGGACGCTTCTGAGTTGGGGGTGGGAGCCATTCTCTCCCAGTTATCTCCGATAGACTACAAGATGCATCCCTGCGCTTATTTTTTTTGTGCACTAACACCTGCAGAAAAATTACGACGTGGGGGACCGGGAGCTTTTGCCAGTTAAATTGGCTCTTGAAGAGTGGCGTCACTGGCTTGAGGGGGCAGAGCATCCGTTCACAGTGTGGACGGATCATAAGAACTTAGAGTACGTGCAGCTAGCTAAAAGGTGTAATTCTCGCCAAGCCTTGTGGGCGTTATTCTTCTTGCACTTCAATTTCTTGCTCACGTATCGCCCCGGCTCCAAGAATGTGAAGCCAGACACTCTTTCATGCTTCTTCGACCGTTTAACCTATTATCCCCGCCGACCACATAGTGGCTCTGGTTATATGGGCCATTGAAGCAGCAGTGCAGAAGGCGCTGTGCTCCGATCCAGGGCTAGGGGGCGTGAAGCAAAGCAGCCACACTGCATTGTGTGCTATTCTGTAGAAAGGGAACCCAGCTCTGATTAGCAGAAGAATACTTAGGTACATTAAGTACTTGTGTAACTAACTCTTGCAACTGGTTAATATGTCCACATTCAGCAGGTTTCACTTACAGATTATGTGACAAGATGCCCATGACTACATTTATCTCCTCATCTACCTCTGCCTCCAGAACCAATCTTTTATTCAAAATAACATCCTGTTATTTCCTCAAGATACTGGAGTTAAAGAAACAAATAAGTTCATTAATAATTTTTTTATAGCTGTTTTAAAATCCAAAGGGTTGATTAATAATTATCACTGTTCTCTTTAATACTCTCTTATACAGTATCTGTTTTAAAATCCAAAGGGTTGATTAATAATTATCACTGTTCTCTTTAATACTCTCTTATACAGTATCTGTTTTAAAATCCAAAGACAACCATCAGCATGTGATATTAGAAACTGAAACTGGAACATCCATATTCAGATATTTTCATGACAAATATGTTTATATCTGCCAGCCTTACAATCTCCTATATTAAAGTCACAACATGTTTTATTTTCCCGCAAGGGAACTTCAGTTGTAGCCCCAGAAATAACAAAAAAAGACAGACAGTGGGGCAGACCCACAACACACAAACAAACATATCAAACAAAGACATCCAACATAATCATTACATCAATCAAGTGAATTAACTGAATTAAAGTGCAATACAGCCATGATTAAAAATAGCCCCCACTGTCCCGAGATGTCCAGTGTCACCAAGCAGTCCAACACATAAACTCCGCCTCCATGACTCTCCTCCATACACGCAGCGCCGCGGTCTCTGCCCACCGCCGAAATGGAGCATCGAACTACGTCAATCCTCCCAGTCATCTCCTCATTCCTCCCCCGCATTATCCTCTCCTTCTCTTCCGTGGTGCCTTTGAAGACTGCCTGTGGTCCTCGATCAGTCCCGACATCTTCAAATCCGGTGAAGAGTGAAGCTTTGTTGCTGCAGATCCAACGGACATTCCTGAGCATATGTTGCGAATGCATCTCCATGGTGACGACCACAAACAAAATGATATCGACGAGACAATTCATCAATATTATCAAAACGAGCAGCAGGAGTGCCCTGAAAAATATCCAGCCCGCTTCCCTGTTCCACCACAGACACACGGTGCAAGAAAAAAAACAAAAGATAAAAGCCCATGTGCCCAAGTGCTGTAAACTCAACACAACACGCCCACATTCACACAAAAATAAGAATAACCAAACCGACAAACATAAAGAAAAGTGTCATAAAATTACACAGGAGCCCGGGTGCTACTCGTGGTTTGTCTTTATTTTACTCACTTCCGTTCCGAGACACTGATACAGGGCCTAACCATGCATTAGGTAGGCTATCACTATTCATCACATCTTCCTAAATGTGACCAGGAGAGTGTCAATTCCACTGCTTCCAAAAGTCAAACAAGAATTCGAGAGGATGGAAAAGCTTGGTGTAATTGAGGAAGTACTAATCACTCATTCAATCATTCAATTATCTTACGCGATTATCTAATTTTCCGCTGCAGGAACTGTTCTCATTCCCTCCTCACTGACGGAGACCGCAAAATATGTTACATGTACAGTCGCTACAACAAACCATGGCTCTATGATTCAATGAAACATGCCTAGGAGAGTAACTAACTAAGTTTTAACACAGTTTTAACACAATGTTAAACTGAATAGCCTATTTTTTAAAGCTAAATATTTTATCCGCCCTTCTCGCGTCTTTTATTTTTTTTTTCCGGTCTATTGTTTTTTTTGATGTCTGTGATTTTTTTAAGCACTCGTATTGATAAAGCCAAATGACTTTTCTGCCATTTTTAATTTAGCCTACATAATACAATTCTGACTGTTGTCGGGATGCTCTGCCACTTGAGCATACATACCAGTGGCGGCCGGCCTATAGAGGGCGCTGGGGCGCCGCCCCCCCTCCCCCACATACAAATTTTAAAAAAAGTTTAAAAGAAATTATTATTTTTTATTATTATTTAATTTTTTTAGTAGCTTAAAATTATTATTTTTTATTATTATTTAATTTTTTAGTAGCTTAAACATGTTATATGTTGGCCTTGCGTTGTCTAAAGTTTAATACATTACATATGCATGTTAAGAAGACTGCGGGGCGCCGGTAACGTTATGGTGAATCAGAGCACTCATTCATTTTCAGGCGAGCCCCTTCATTCTGCTGCCTGATTCGCGGCCAAAAAAGGAGGTCCCCGGACGCAGGCCTGTGCGCCCCGGACTATCCTACCCTTTTCTGATTAGTCCTCATGGTTTATGATATTATTTGATTGGATTTAAGGCATGTTTATCACGCCCAGCCGGCATCTAGCAGGATATCACTGCGAGTGCGCAAGTACGGCTCGGATGTGCTGTGAGTCGTGCGTTCTATTGCTTTCCCTGGGGTACGAGACCTAAAACATCTTGCTGAAAAGTGCAAACGGCATGAAAGTGGTCTTTGGTGTTTTGAGCCCTCACCGTTGACTTCAAGGCAGCGACTTAGCAGTAAAGTAGCTTGGTTAAAATAACGTTAGCTAGTTATGTTATTCTATGTTCTCAGGTCCAATTAACGTTAGCTGACGTTAGCTAGCGTATGGGTAAGGCAGCTAGCTTAGTTGTCTGGTACGTTAAACTTCAAGGCAGCGACTTTGCAGTAAAGTAGCTTGGTTAAAATAACGTTAGCTAGTTATGTTATTCTATGTTCTCAGGTCCAATTAACGTTAGCTGACATTAGCTAGCGTATGGGTAAGGCAGCTAGCTTAGTTATCTGGTACGTTAATTGGACCTGAGAACATAGAATAACATAACTAGCTAACGTTATTTTAACCAAGCTACTTTACTGCTAAGTCGCTGCCTTGAAGTCAACGGTGAGGGCTCAAAACACCAGCGAGCCATGAAAGTAGCCGCAGCCATCTTGACAACAGTATTGTAGCGACCCGGAAGCTACAATGCGCCATGGGAAATCGCAGGTGCTAGCGATTTCATTTAATTGTTAACGTTTACATGTACAGTTTTTATCCAATGTTGTTATCAGTCGTTATAGTGGTTATCAGTTGTTATAGTTCCGTGTTAATTTACTGTTGTTTGTTGTTGTGAATGCGAACACCGTGAATGGAAGTGTGTGTGTTAAATGTTGACCCCCCCGCCATTAGCGGTTGTATGGCGAGTTCCTTCTCGCTTTGTTTACGTAATAAACAAGTAACCTGGAGTTGTGCGGTGTATGGGGCACAGGTTGCTAAGCAGCTGAGAACTTGTTGTGGACAATCCATTCTTACTTGCACGCTCGCCACAGTATGAAGCTAAACTTTTTTGGCAGGCTTAGCATTGCTGAACAACTCGATGAAGGCTACAGAATTGGCATTACAATCAGTGATGTCTTACTTGAAAAACTGTCCTCCACTGTTGCCAATTAAACTGTCTTATGCAACTGAGACACAAGGTGGCTTGTTTTTTCTGTTTAAAGTCAGATGTATTTGTTTTTTTTTAGAAATGCTAGCGCCCCAACCTATATTTAGATCACCAGCCGCCACTGATACATACAGGCCGTGAAGAGAAAGCAGAAAGGAGTCTTATTGAGGTGCCTACTCTGTACACTGTAGGCTACTCATCGAGTGGAAAAATACCTGCCAATATCTTTCCATTCCTTCCAAACATTCCTTTTTTGTTCTCACAAGGAAAACAAAGTGGGAAAAGTGAGAAGCTTAAGTAGCCAAAATAATGAGGAAATGCTCATGAGAAATTTTACATCCTTCTTCATTTTGGGTATCATTTTGAGTCGCCATCTTTCATGAAGGAAGATGTAGCCTCCAGCTCTATCGCATGGGCTGATCTGGCTTTCATTATAAACAGAAGGGCCTTTCCTTTCTAGATGTGTTACTGTCCTTCCACCTCTATGGGTTGTGTGGTATAATGGTTAAGGAACTGGGTTTGTAACCGAAAGGTTGCAGGTTCGATTCCCTGGTCGGACGCTGCCGTTGCACCCTTGAGCAAGGTACTTCACCTGCATTGCTTCAGTATATATCCAGCTGTATTAATGGATACTATGTATAAATGCAAAATAAATGCTGTGTAAGTCGCTCTGGATAAGAGCGTCTGCTAAATGCCTATAATGTAATGTAATGTAATGTGTGTTCCTGTTAGCATGCATTTACTCATGGCTCTTTGTCATCTGTAATGATGGCACAACATTTAGCACGCTGTAGGCCAAGTGCTTTCTTCATTCTTTCCTCTTTCCTTTATCTAGCGCTGGGCCATAAGTGCTTTCTTCATTCTTTCCTCTTTTCTTTATCTAGCGCTGGGCCATAAGTGCTTCTGTATATTTGCATTGATTGCAATTTTTTACGGTCATTTTGCGTTTTTTTGGTCACACAATATTTGAAAGTGTAAAACGGTTATAGGTACGACATGAAAAGGCTCAATCTAAATGACGACTCTGTGTGTTCTGTGTGTTCCACTTTACGGACATAAATAACGGTAAAGCCGCTATCCCTATCCCGGCAAAAGTACATAAATAAATATTTTTGGCGGGAAAAAAAAGACTTCCACTGTGTTTTCGCTTCTGTCACTTTGTTTCAGTGATAATTGTTAGAGTAATTCTGACTCCCAATGGTTATTTTACAGAGGAGACCTTTCAAAAAAGGTGGCTTTTCCACTGTCTTTTGGATTACTTGGTCAAAGCTAAGCATTGTGGGACTTTAAGTCATGCACAGCATGTTTGCAGACCCGGTTATCCAATTAATGCAATTTTATAGCAGTTATCTATCTTTGCACACTTGCTAGTTGCCCTCAGTTCATGTTTTCGCTTAGTTTTATCATTTCTTCTCGATTTGGTGACTCTCAATTAGATATTTCTTTGACTCAGCACTTGATTATAGGAAAATGTGGATCAGCTGTTGAGCTGCGTCTTGGACACTGGCAGCTAATTGGTCATTTAGGGCATTTCTTCTTGTCCAATTTGGGGTGCGACGATACCTTTCCTGCTGGTATTAAAGGGCATATTGAGGTTAATTTCTGATCCGACCATCTCCCCCATGGCAGCTTTTATTTAGTGTCAAACTCGGCTGGTATTTTAGGTTGAGATTTTCATTGCTTTAGTTGTCAGACCTGTAGAGGGTGAGCTGTAGAGAATTGGGAGGCTTGGCTATTCTCAAGGTGATCACACCCATACACCCATGCTGGGTCTTTTGTGTATGTGTATGTGGCGAAGTGCTCTGTCGTGCGTGGAGAAAGGAAGACGCCAGTCCGGGAATTTCTGTGAACTTGTTTCTTTATTTTCACACAGTTGTACAGCCTGCTCTCAGCTCTCAACAACCAACCCCATCTCTTCCGTTTCCGCTCCTTTTGAAGCTCCCAGGCTCACTGTTGAACAATCAAGGCAATTGGTTAATTGATAATAACACTCCTATAATCGATCGTCACCAATTGCCCGATTGCCGACAGCTGTGCCGGCTTCCTAAACCACTCGCGTTCACTCTCTCTCTTGCTAGCTGCGCCTAAAACCACGCCCCCCTACCACATACCCCCACCGCCCGACTTAGGCCGGGAAGCCGTCCGGCCAATGCTCAACTCCCCCCCCCCTCCTCCTCCTCCACCGGACGGGAGAGAAAATCAGCCACCACCATTTGTGCTCCCGGCCTATGAATCACATTGAAATTAAAAGGCTGTAAAGCCAGATACCACCGAGTGATTCGGGCGTTGGTATCCTTCATGCGGTGAAGCCATTGGAGGGGCGCATGGTCCGAGCAGAGGGTGAATGAGCGACCCAGCAGATAATAACGGAGGGACCCGACCGCCCATCTGATGGCCAGGCACTCCTTCTCGACCGTGCTGTACCTCGCTTCCCGCTGTGATAGCTTTCGGCTAATGTACAGCACTGGTCGGTCGACCCCCTCCACCTGCTGAGTCAAAACGGCCCCCAGCCCTCTGTTCGATGCGTCAGTCTGCAAATTAAAGGGGAGAGAGAAATTAGGGGTGAACAAGAGCGGTTTCCCACACAAAGCTTATTTTACTCTCTCAAACGCCTGCCGACACAGCTCCGTCCACTGAACCGGATCTGAGGCACCTTTCCGAGTCAAGTCGGTCAGGGGACTGGTCAGGTCCGAGAAAGCCGGGATGAACCTTCTGTAGTACCCGGCCAGTCCCAAAAACCTCCTCACCTCTTTTTTAGTCTTCGGTCGTGGACAGGACGCGATCGCTGCGGTTTTGTCCACCAGAGGTCGCACCTGTCCACTTCCCAAGTGGTACCCCAGATACCGTACCTCCGCTCTGCCAATCGCACACTTCTTTGGGTTAGCCGTGAGTCCCGCCTGTCTCAGGGACTCCAGTACCGCCCCCACATGCCGCACATGCTGAGCCCAGCTGTCACTGTGTATTATTATATCGTCTAGATAGGCTGCAGCGAAAGCAGCATGCGGACGCAGTACCCTGTCCATGAGACGTTGGAAAGTGGCAGGGGCTCCGAATAACCCAAACGGAAGTGTACGGAATTGGTACAATCCGTCCGGAGCGGAGAAAGCCGTTTTTTCCTTGGACTCTGGAGACAAGGGAATCTGCCAGTAACCCTTGGTCAAATCCAGTGTCGAGAAAAAACGAGCTGTGCCCAGCCGATCCAATAGGTCATCGACCCGAGGCATGGGATAGGCATCGAATCGTGACACTTCGTTCACTTTACGATAGTCTACGCAGAAGCGAACAGATCCATCCGGCTTACTCACCAGCACGATGGGGCTATTCCACGCACTGTTAGACTCTTCTATTACTCCCAAGTCCAACATTGTCTTTATTTCTGCCTGAACCACTTTCTTTTTATGTTCAGGCAGTCGGTAGGGGCGCGAACGCACCGTCACCCCCGGGGTTGTCTCAATATGGTGATTTATCAGATTAGTGTGGCCTGGTAGAGGGGAAAACACATCAGCGAACTGCTTTTGCAACTTGGCAAGATCCGTTCTCTGATTCGGTAAGAGATGGCTATCAAAAAGGGGTGAGGTTTGATCGTTTGAATTTGGCACCTCCGGTCCCAGCTCATCTCTCTCCTGATCTACCGATATCAAGGAGACCGGTATCACCTCTTTCCACACTTTTAATAGATTGAGGTGATAAATCTGTTTCGCCCCCTCTCTATCAGACCGCTCCACCTCATAATCGACTTCCCCCACTCGTCGTGTGACCACAAAGGGTCCTTGCCACTTGGCGAGTAATTTTGTGCTAGACGTCGGTAGTAATACCAAGACTTTCTCTCCCGGTGAAAATTGCCGTAGTTTTGTTCCTCTGTTGTAGTGCTTTTGCTGACGTTCTTGAGCCTCGAGCAAATTCTCTCGTGATAATCTCCCCAGTGTATGGAGTTTTGCTCGCAGGTCCATAACGTATTGAATTTCGTTTTTACTGGGGCTTGGACCCTCCTCCCAGCTTTCTTTAACCAGGTCCAAAATACCCCGTGGTTTTCTACCGAACAGCAATTCAAAAGGAGAAAATCCCGTGGAGGCCTGGGGAACCTCTCGCACTGCAAACAATAGAGGAACTAACCACTTATCCCAATTTCGGCTGTCCTCGTGCACAAACTTCCGAATCATGGATTTCAACGTCCTATTAAAACGTTCCACGAGCCCATCCGTTTGTGGATGGTACACGCTAGTTTTAATAGACTGAACACCCAAAAGTTCGTACAGTTCGCGTAGTGTGCGTGACATGAATGAAGTGCCTTGATCAGTCAGAATCTCTTTCGGGATTCCAACTCGGGAGATTATTTGAAACAGTGCCTGCGCCACACTCTTAGCCGAGATATTGCGCAATGGCACTGCTTCGGGATACCGGGTTGCATAATCCACCAGAACTAATACAAATCGGTATCCCTGAGTGCTCCGTTCAAATGGCCCGATGAGGTCCATGCCCACTCTATCAAACGGGACCTCAATTAATGGTAGGGGCCGCAATGGGGCTTTTGGGATGGCTGGGGAATTTACCAGCTGACAATCTGGACAGGACGCACACCACCTACGTACGTCCGCCCAGATGCCCGGCCAATAAAATCGGGCCATTATCCGGTTCAGTGTTTTTTCATACCCTAAGTGGCCAGCCATGGGGTTAAAATGAGCCGCCTGGAAAATCATTTCCCGGCGGCTTTTCGGTACCAACAACTGGGTCGTCTCCTCACCTGTCTGAGTGTCACGACTCACTCGATACAATCTATCTTTAATAATGGAAAAGTATGGGTGAGAGCGTGCAGCGTCAGGGCGCACCAGCTGACCATCAATACATATCACCTGGTCGAAGGCAGAGCGTAGGGTATCGTCTCGAGACTGAGCGAGTGGAAAATCTTCCATGGGTTGGAACACCGGCACCTGGGGAGTCTCCACTGGAGGCTCTCCCGGAGCCGCCCCCCCCCCGTCAGTGTCGGACGACCCCGCGTCACCACTTTCCGCTGCACACACCTCACACTCCCCTACCAGTCGTGATCGTACCCCCATCAGTTTTTCCGCTATCATTTTAAACCCCGCCCAATCTGTACCCAAAATCAGAGGGTGCGAGAGGTGGGAGCTAACCGCAGCCTCTATGATATGCTTTTTCCCTTTTATTCGAATTTCCACTGGTACTATTGGGTATTTGTGTCGATCCCCATGCACACACCTAATTACCACCCAACGTCCCGATCTCAGAGCCTCGGTTCGAACCAGGCTCTGGTGAATCATGGTCTGCATGGCCCCTGAATCCAACAGCGCCCGGTGTTCACTCCCTTGCACCCTTACCGGAATGCAGTACGCCCCGTCTGAATCGGGAGCGGAGGTGGGCGGTCCGACCACCCGGACCACCTGCCCCACCTCCATGAGTGGACAATTGCGGCGCAGGTGGCCCAGCCGTCCACACCGCCAACACTCCGGTCCAGGCGTTTGAGGCACTCCCTGTGGGTCGGACTGCACCGTCACTGAGCCTGGGGAGGGAAAAGAGGGCAGAGCGTTACGGGGGATGCTACTGGGGAAGGAGGGGTTTTGGGATCGATAACCAGGAAGGGGGGCGGAACGAGGGGCGAACTTCTTCCTGGGCGCCGGCTCCGGCTTCTGCTGCTGGGCGAAGGGGTTTTGCGCCAGGTGGTCCTCCGCCAGGGTGACGGCGGTATCCAGGTTGGTGGGTCTGTGGCACTGGACCCACCTCGCGGTCTCCGCCGGCAACCCCACTATAAACCTCTCCAGGACCACCTGCTCCACGACTCCCGTAGCGGATCGTATTTCCGGCCGGAGCCAGCGCCTCGCCGTGTCCGCCAGCCGCTGGGCGTAGGCGAATGGTCGGTCCTCGCCCGTCAGGTCCGACCCCCGGAATTGCTGCCGGTGCTCCTCCGGGGTATGCCCCGTCCGGTCGAGGATCGCCTTCTTTACATTCCTGTATTCCGCCCTCACGGCTGCCGGCAGGCTATGCGCCGCTCGTTGCGCCTCTCCCGACAGGAGGGGTAGAAGCCGCACGGTCCACTCTTCCTCCGACCACCGGGATGTTTCCGCCGCCAGCTCGAACGCCTCCAGGAATGCCTGCACGTCATCCTCCGCCGTCATCTTAGGGATATTGAATTTGGGGGAGGCGACGCTCTGCCTTCCCGTGATACTCCCGCCTGCTGATATCTGCATCAGGGCTTGTGTCTGGAGGCTAGACTGCTCACACAGGGCCTGCATCTGCTCCGCATGAGCAGCTGCTTGTCGCTCCTGTATGGCAGCTAGTCCCTCCAGCACTCTGCCCAGTGTTGTCGTCAGCACCGCCTGTTCCATCGGATCACTCTCCATTCTCCCTTCTTCGCCGTTTATTTTCCTCCCCCGTACGGGCCACCACTGTGGCGAAGTGCTCTGTCGTGCGTGGAGAAAGGAAGACGCCAGTCCGGGAATTTCTGTGAACTTGTTTCTTTATTTTCACACAGTTGTACAGCCTGCTCTCAGCTCTCAACAACCAACCCCATCTCTTCCGTTTCCGCTCCTTTTGAAGCTCCCAGGCTCACTGTTGAACAATCAAGGCAATTGGTTAATTGATAATAACACTCCTATAATCGATCGTCACCAATTGCCCGATTGCCGACAGCTGTGCCGGCTTCCTAAACCACTCGCGTTCACTCTCTCTCTTGCTAGCTGCGCCTAAAACCACGCCCCCCTACCACAGTGTACTAATATGATTAGTAGATCTAGACTTGACTCATCAGTGCAAGTTCATACTACTTCCCTAAATGATTGCATCACCCTGCAGACTTTATTTGCTTTGAGTTAACCTCTCAAAATTGGGATCTGCAAGGCTCCAACTTTGAGGTTGCGGGTTTGAATCTTAGGTGCAGTGCTGCTGCTGTACCCCTGAGCTTCCGTAAACATATCGGACTGTAATAAATCGTTGGTTCCCCAACCCTGTTCCTGGAGATCTATCGTTCTGTAAATTTTCATTTCAATCCTAATTTGGTACACTTGACTACTAATTATCGGCTCAACAAGATTTCAAGCTGTTGAATGAGGTGTGCTTTGTTAGGGTTGGAGTGAAAGCCTACAGGACGGTAGATCTGTAGCTGTTGAATGAGGTGTGCTTTGTTAGGGTTGGAGTGAAAGCCTACAGGACGGTAGATCTGTAGCTGTTGAATGAGGTGTGCTTTGTTAGGGTTGGAGTGAAAACCTCCAAACCTTGGTAGATCTCCAGGAACAGGGTTGGGGACCACTGGCATAAGTGCATTGTATGTTTAAAGAAATGCAATCTATGTAAATTACTCTTGAAAAGAGCTACATTCACTCTGCTTTGGCTCTGCTGCTAATGCTAATGCTTCACTGGGTAACCATGGAGTCCCAGAGAGCTTCCTCCAAACCCATAACTACATTATCAGATTAAGTATGAGGCTTGATGAACTCAGGTGACCATGTGTTAGAAGTAGACAGTGTTTCACCATTCAGGCTATAATTATTCAGGCTCTAAATATTCAGACTCTTTATAATCCATCAAACTCTTGCAAAACAGTTCAGCTGGAACAAAAACCAGGAACATTTCTGGTGATCCAGGACTGGGGTTTATATGATGAATGATAGACACAGCCCGTTAGGAAAGAGCTGGTCATTTTCCCTTCTAGCTCGTGGTTTATTTTAAGTGTGTGTCTGTATTGTTTCCACGCAGAGCCGGCTGCTAGCACACACACTCTTTTAGGCATCATTGGGGCCACAACCATCCCTCTGCAGACACACTCAGCGACAGAAATAAAGTTTAATTCTGCCAAAGCAGGAAGCAATGTCATCGTTGTTTTTCAGTGGATTGATGTAAGTGAGTTAATTAATTCAGCTGTAATGTTGTGGATGTGATTCATGTTGGAGAACTTTGGGGCCACAACATCATTCTTGTTGAGGCTTGAGGGCCACCAAAACTCTGTACGAGGGACGGCAGTGTAGTATAATGGTCTAGGGATTGCAGGTTCGATTCCCAGGTAGGACACTCCCAGGTTGTACCCTTGAGCAAGGTAGTTAACCTGACTTGCTTCAGTATATATCCAGCTGTATGAATGGATAAATGTAATACAATGTAATAAGAAATTGTGTAAGTCGCTCTGGATAAGAGCGTCTGCTAAATGCCTGTAATGTAATGTAATGTTCCCATGCATGTTTCCTGTCATGAAACAATCTCTCATGTGACATTGTTGTTCTTTCAAAACCCCCCTGAGGTGTGTCAAACCCCTCTGGTGACATGGGCTGTCATGAAGCAGTCAGTTTCAGGAAAAGGCTGTCTGAACACCTTCCACAGGAAACACTATGTGCAAGACAGGAAATTATGCAATAAATAGGGAAATCTTACAAAATACAAACATCTTTACTTCTGCCAGGTCCCACGGCAACTATTTGCCCACATATTCACACACTTTGCTCTACACTGCATTTTAAAACTGTGGATTGTGTGTAGTGTACAAATGTGCTGTTAATCTATTCACTTGAACTTCAACGGATGCACAAGATTAAGTTATTATAATAATAATAATAATAATAATAATAATAATAATAATAATAATAATCTGTATTTATATATCACCTTTCAAAATAAAGTGCTTGACATGACACAATAAAAATGCCCAACAGAGAAGAAGAAGAAGAAGAAGACAGTTTAAGTTTAAGAAATTATAATAAAATTAATAAAAACAGGATTATTAAAAATATTCACATAATCACAAACACATAATTCAATCATTTTTGTTCACAAAACAAAGATTGAAAAATATTAAATACAGTACCAATAATAAAAGGTGATAATAGGTAAAAATGGAAGATGCACAATAAAATTCACCCCATAAAATCGGTAAAAGCAAGCCTAAAAAATTCATTTCTAAAGTAACAGAGCTCAGGACCGCACCGTCATCAAATATAAAATACCAACAAGGAACCAAGGCGAGCGGCTGCCCTCGTTCTGCTACGTTCAGAGTAACTGGGAGGAAATTAATTAGGGTCACTAACAGTTAGGAGACCACCTGCAGTGTGTGCCGCTAGGTTACAGAAAACTTCACTTCCCAGAATGCACTAGGGAACCAGATCCAGCAGAACCCTGTGTCTAAATCAGCATTAAATTAATGGGATTAGCTGATGTTATCCACTAACACACAAGGAATTGACTCATTATAAAGCTCAAATGGCATGTTTGCAGGCCCTGTCACCAAAATAATGCGATTTTATCATAAAAATGTATTTAAAACTACTTGACCCTTTTGGTAAAATTTTAAAGAGCAAAAAAATAAGTAAATGTTATATAAAACAATATACAGGTAAAATAGTTACATATGGTTGAAACCAAAATAATTGATAGAGTAATAAATATTATAGCTGGCACTGGGGACAGCTATGAGATCATGGAAAACTATTTTACGGGAAAAATAACTCTTTGAGTGCCTGGTAAGTGCATGTAATGCAACTGTGACCCAATCAGAACATTCAACACTGATATGCACTGTATAAATATGTCCTTTTTAAAAGAACCAGCGCATAATGCACTTGTGGTCCCGTTAAATAATGGACCTGTTTCCTATGAAAGTCAATACTGCTGTTTTTTGGGGAGATTTTAAGGTATGTCTGAATGGGCTACCACACCAATACATTGCTCAAAGGCAGCATCGCCCATTGTTTTTGTACGCATGACATAACATTACTTACTGGGGCTTCAGGATAAACTGTATATTGTTTAGCTTCACATTGCATGTACCTCAAATTAAGCCATTTATATTTCTCCACATTTCCTAACTGGTAAAATTGCCTAATTTATATATTCCACTGTCAGAACCCACAGTGAAATCCACACTGGCTGTGTCGTAATGAGTGATGTAATAGCCAGAACATTTTGCTTTTCTTTATGTTTTGACGTACATTGCCTTACAGTTCAGTCGGCTAAAGTTAATGTACTCGTGGCTTGGGTAGATGGTAGATGCTTCAATGGCTGTTTGGTATTCTTCGTTGTCAAAGAATAATAATAAAAAATAAAATAAAATAGAAAAGCCATAAACTATATTTGGAAATGCCAATCCATGTATTGTCACTCAAACTATAACATAACAACAAATAAGTAGGCTATATCTCTCTCTGAGTCTGAACACACCGTCTTACGCGCTGCCAAGGTCAAAAACAATTGACCTCTGTGTGCACCATCTAGTCCTACACACTTGCGGTAAGTAGGTTACATGGCTACCCAC
Organism: Ilyophis sp. 1 JC-2022; assembly: GCA_022702515.1. Lineage (NCBI taxonomy): Eukaryota > Metazoa > Chordata > Actinopteri > Anguilliformes > Synaphobranchidae > Ilyophis > Ilyophis sp. 1 JC-2022. The sequence goes on along the minus strand of CM040398.1, from coordinate 960,656 downwards.
AGCACCACCCAATAGCCAACATTGTAATAGCTCCTGGCTCAGATCATAAGAGAAACTATCATAAGAGAAACAATAGCCCACATAATAATTAATGAGAAAATAAACGTTCTACATGAAATGGCTCCAACATTATTCTTTCACTATGGAATTCAAACAAAACACAGTTTAAAACATCTGAATCTAGAAGTGAAAGAAAGATTTATGTAGCAGATCCATATTTAAACTCAGGAACTCATGAGCTGAGAATTAGAAGGCAGCATAGTTTTGAGATATTGAGCATCAAAGTTTTCACGCCCCACATCTCAAAAATGTTTCATAGTGTATTATTCTGTTACTGCTTATTTTGTCCCTCATCTTAGGTGTACTTCAAGTGCAAAGTATAAAAATGTTGTGAAATTTGTAAGTGGGGTATTTTGAAGAGCCAAAATTGCAGATAGAACCTTCTAATTCGGAAGAGGTAATTTCGATTGAGAATTAGAAAGTTGTCTGTCACTGAAGGTGCATCGAATAGTATTGTTTACTGAAAACTGCAGTTATTTTAGTAGTTAAAAATCTTGATGTTTATTTCACTTGGCTGATATCAAAATACATTATCAAAAACCACATGTCTTAGTAAGGTGTTGGGCCACCCCAAGCCACTAGAATAGCTTCAATGCACCTTGGCATAGATTCTACCTCTAGTCAAGCATAGATTATAGTCTCTGAAACTCTACTGGAGGGATGGTACATCATTCTTCCAAAAGATATTCCCTCATTTAGTGTTTTGATGATGGTAGTGGAGAACGCTGTCTAACACATCGGTCTAAAATCTCCCATAGGTGTTCAATGGGGTTCAGATTTGGTGACTGCGAAGGCCATAGCATATGATTCACATCATTTTCATACTCACCAAACCATTCAGTGGCCCCTCGTGCCCTGTGGATGGGGCATTGTGATCCTGGAAGAGACCACTCCCATCAGGATAGAAATGGATAAAGGTGATCACTCAGAATAACTTTGTATTGATTTGCAGTGACCCTTCCCTCTAAGGGGACAAGTGGACCCAAACCATGCCAGGAAGATGCCCCCCACAGCAGAGCCACCGGACCCTGTAGGGTTTTTCCTTTAATTTGTCACCCGTCTGTATGTATATACATACATACAGACGTGCTCAAATTTGTTGGGACCCCTGGTGAAGATGAGTAAAAAGGGGTATAAAAATTCACCGTTTGGTGAATTAGCTTAATCTCACGCTGAAAGATTAAGCTGACATTCATTTATTATGAGAAAAAAAAATCCCTCATCAAGAAATAATTATTTTTAACAAAACCCCATTGGCCACAATTATTGGCACCCCTGCATTTATATATAGAATAAAGTATAAATGTTTTATATTTGGTCGCATATCCTTTGCATGCCATGACTTCCTGATGTCTGTGACCCAACAACATCAAAAGACTCTTGACATCTAACTAGATTTAGATTAACTAAATCTGCTATTGCTCATGGCAGTACACAAAGGCATTTTCATGGGAATTTATAAATAAAACAGTTCCCTGCCTATTTCAGCATTCTACCAGTCCATAATTGGAGGTAAATCTTTACCCAACGTCTTATACATGTTTTATGTGGGTACCCTTATCAGACATAAACGTGGGCTACCTGTGATTCTCGAAGAATGTGCAGCCTTTCCAAACATGCGTAACTTTGAAAAAAATACTTTCAGAAACAACCCATCTTGCTCAGAAGATGTGTAACCTGCCATTAGGGGGCGCTAACACACAGCTGATGTATTATAGCTTTAGTAGCCGTATTCATACTGCATCATTGTATCCTGCAGTCAAACAGCTGAACTGACTGCTAACTAAAGCCTTCTGTCCCTTGCTGGGGCAAACTGTGGCTCCACTGGACTCCTGACCACAATTGGCACTGGTATGGCAAGGATTCGGCTCAATACAACAACCACTTTACACATAATTTAATTTACTTTAATGTGTGGACAGCCTTACTCCCTCATCTACTGAACACTGGCCTTGTCCACAGCTATCGAGGATATCAGTCAGTAATAAAATATATGGGCTAGACTGGTTACTGATTCTGAAGCTGAATCAAACAACATGAGACATCTGCATTAGATGCATTGCACAAATTTGGAGGTATTGGTGGTAAAATAAAATGTCTGCCCTGTATCACCCAAGAGGACATTGGCAGTTGAGGTTTGATAAGAAGGTCTTTAAATAATTGGAGTCTTTTCTATTTAAATATTTGTTAAAAAGGCACAGCAGAGAGATTTGTAAAAAATAAAAAGACTATATGGGCTATCATTTTATTTATATGTGAAAACTGTTCAAAAGAACCGACACAAGGCTAGTGAACAGTCATTAAATTGGGAGTGCTTTGTTGTTTCATGGAGGGGCTTAGTCATTTCACAGTTACATCAACAACAGTGCCGGGACACTAACAGCTCGGATTGGTAAACATGGATCTTTTCACTGGGAGGACGAATTAAGTGACGTCATGTTTAGCGACCATAATAAAGTGCTGAAATAAAGTGTTTTTATGTGTTTTTCTCTCTTAGTCTGAGGTAAACTTCCTCGGTTGCAAAGGAAGATGGGATACGATCACAATGAAGCCTTGCAAAGGACTACCTTGGCATCATTACTGAGGAACAACTTGTGTTTCATCTGGGCTCAGACTTTGCCCTGGAGTGTTTGGTTTTCCACAAAGAGGTATGGACATTCTTAAAATCAGCTATGGAAAAACATGGACTGAATCAAGGTGAGGTGATGGTTATTGAGCTCCAGCAGTCTGCTTTGAAGTTTCTGAATCTGATTCCATGGCCAGAATCACGCATTACCTTCAAAGGTGCCTTCAGCTGCCAGCATTTCTGGATAACATGTGGAATGACTGGAATAACTTTAACATGTGGAATGACTTTGTCATGTTGAATTACTGACTGGGATTCTTCTTTCACACGTGGGGCCTTTGTTGTGTAGTGAGTGACAATAACACTAGCATTTGGTGTACAGAGCAGCATTTGAATGACATAAAAGTCTAAATCCATGATTTAGTATAATGGAGTGTACAAAAGCCAGAGACACTGAACACACACACAAAAGAGAGAGAGGGAGAGAGAGAGAGAGAGAGAGAGAGAGAGAGAGAGAGAGAGAGAGAGAGAAAGAGATAGAGAGAGAAAGAGAGAGAGAGAGAGAGAGAGAGAAAGAGAGAGAGAGAGGGAGAGAGAGAGAGAGAGAGAGAGAGAGAGAGAGAGAGAGAAAGAGAGAGAGAGAGAGAGAGAGAGAAGGTGAGGTACACAAACAGTAGGACACCAATTCCAAAGAAGAGACCTTGCCAATCTCCTCAGAACTCTCCATAATTCCTACATTCCAAGACTTTCACACGAGCTCATAGCAAACATACAACCGTGACATGAGAACAGAGGACCTTCAAGTCCAGGGCTGTCATTTTCTGCACAAGTCCAGCAAGCCTTCTTGGAATCCTATTCCCCTCGGGTTCCACATTCCAAGGAGGCACATCCTGGACACTCTGCTGAAAACACAAGGTCATCACCTCCCACTAGCCGTCAATCAAATGTTTACTTTCACCTATCGTTTCAGGGAGAGTGTTATTGTAATTTGCCTTATGGAAATAGCATGAACCCTGTACTTCTACTACCAAAGAAGTATAGACTCTTAATATGTCAGCTATTGCACAACAGGAATTTTTCTCTAACACATTAAATGTGAACAAAGAAAACTCACAGTTTTATTAAGTATTATCCATTTTTTGACAATATATTTTTTTATCTTATAGGAGCAGCACTACATGTTTTCAGTGGATATAAATGCTGTCTGTCACTAAAAACTATTTATAGTTAGTTATATCATAACCAGTTTCCTGGTCCTGTCATATCCAGCGTAATATCAAACATTCTGCTAAAGTCCGGAAAACACCTTCCAACCTGAACCAACACACAAAAATGAACCTATGATATATACGGACATAATGCAATGCAACTGCTCCTCCCTACAGTTGGGAATGTGGATCGAGTATATCATTACAAAGTGTTCAGGCACTTGTCCAGAACACTTTGAAGATTCTCTTGTTCCTCAGCTGGCTTCCTGCAACTGATTTGTTCAGCACGCTTACGTCAATAGCTTAATGTCTTAAATGGCAGATCTTTGTTGCACTGCCTGCACCCCGCTCGCCGGCACACGTATGTAGCACTTCCACACTATCACATTTATATGTGTCCCCATATAGTATAAGCCAACAGAACGTACTGAGCTCACAGATAATATCTCACATTCACGCTTCTTCCAGCTGGAAACAGGACCTGTTCCTACATGTCCCAAAATTCCACACTGGTTCCGGAGACACAGAGACTGACGTTGGGTATCAGGTATCAGAGATTATCTTTACTTAACTTCAGTGTGCGTTATCCCAAGCAGCTGAAAACATTTAAAATGCCCTCTGACTAAATTCTCGAGAAGAAAAAACACACAGCATATTTCAAAGAGGAATGATGTAGCTCCAGTGTTTTAAAGATAGGGGCGCAATTATTCAATTCTAACATTTACCAGCAGGGGCACTGCGTGCACTTATAACTGAACGCGTTCTATATCTGGATACAGTGTGAAGTCTGAACTGAAGACAGAGGAACATTGTTCTGCTAGAGGTCTTCACAGGTCCGACCCTTTCCGAAACGGACCCGTGGATGTCTTACCCGAACACGACGTGCATAAATTGGAACCGAAGAAAACCACACCCGGTCCTAATCGGGCCCGAGGGAAATCAGACCCGTTCCGAATCGGACCATAACGGGTCTAGAGATCCAACCGGACCCGACGAGAGAGAGAGAGAGAGAGAGAGAGAGTCTTTTGTGCCGACAAACGACTGTAGCAAATGAGCGATAGCGTAACCATCGATTTAATAAGTAATTTGTTACGTTTCAGTGCATATTTCGTAGGCTATAGAAATCATTATTTTGTGTCATGTTTTTGCTGTTAGGCCTCGTAAACAATCCTCATCCCACCGTTCAATTGCCGGACCCTGCTGTGTGCCGAGTCTACCACCATCCGGCTTCTCGCTTGCAAATCAATTAAATTTGACAGTATGCCTAGCCTATTTCCAAGTCCAAATTCAAGAAAAATCCTAGCAGTAAAATATAGTAATGTTTTCACAACGAAACATAACTTAGGCCTATGTTTGCACAAGTCATCCAAATATATAGATATATATACATTTTGAAATTTGCACAAGTCATCCAAATATACAGTCAAGCCAGAAAGTCTGCACACCCCTTTCGCCTTCTCCACTTTTTATTACGTTACAGACATATTCTACAATAGATTGAGTTAATTTTTTGTCTCAGGATTCTACACAAAATAGCCCATAATGACAAAGTGAAAACAGGTTTTTAGACATGTGTGCTAATTTATTAAAAATCTAAATCTAAAATATCATATGTACACAAGTGTGCACACCCTTTGATATGACACCCAAAAGTGAGCTGAGATGCATTTTGTTTCCGCTGATACTGCTTGAGATGTTTCTACAACTTAATTTGAGTCCACCTGTGATAAATCCAATTGATTGGACATGATTGGGGATTGCCAACACCTGCCTATATAAGGTCCCACAGTTGACAGTACATGTCAGAGCAAACTCCAAGCCGTGGGGTCAAAGGAATTATCTGCAGACCTCAGAAACAGGATTGTGTCAAGGCATAGATCTGGAGAAGGGTACCGCTCATCACCTGGCTAATACCATCCCTACAGTGAAGCATGGCGGTGGCAGCATCATGATGTGGGGATGTTTTTCAGCAGCGGGAATGGGGCGACTAGTCCTGATAGAGGGAAAGATGAATGCAGCTAAGTACACTGAGATCCTTGAAGAAAACCTGCTCCAGAGCGCTCTGGACCTCAGACTGGGGTGAAGGTTTACCTTCCAACATGACAACGACCCGAAGCACACAGCCAAGAGAACAAAGGAGTGGCTTTGGAGAAAGTCTGTACATGTCCTTGAGTGGCCCAGCCAGAGCCCAGATCTGAATCCAATTGAACATCTGTGGAAAGAGCTGAAAATTGCTGTGTACCGATGCTCCCCATCCAACCTGATGGAAATAAATAAACTTGCATATTTTCTAAAAACCTGTTTTCACTTCGTCATTATTGGCTAATGTGTGTAGATGTTTGAGGCAAAACATTAACTCAATCTATTGTAGTATAAGTCTGTAACGTAATAAAACATGGAGAAGGTGAAAGGGGTGTGCACTTTCCAGCTTGACTGTATATATATATACATTCCCATATATATGCTTTTTGTTAAAGTTATTGCCCTAGGCCAGGGGTAGGCAACCCTGGTCCTGGAGAGCCGCAGGGTCTGCTGGTTTTTGTTGTTACTCACCACTTAATTGATCAATTAAAGCAGTTGATTACACAGTTAACTCACCTCACCTGGTTTCTTTGGTCAAAGTAGTTGCTGTATTTAAGGTGAAAACAAAAACCAGCATACCCTGCGGCTCTCCAGGACCAGGGTTGCCTACCCCTGCCCTAGGCCTATAGGCTATATAAGTAGCTATCTTAATGTTTTAAACATACTGACATGATTGATTATCACCATGTTGTGTTTATTAGTCTAATATAACCCTTACAAAAAATTACTTTAGGATTCCTATCATACTCCATAGTGAATCATATAGTCATGTATAGTATGGTATATACCCTACAGTTCGCCTAATGTATTTTTTAAAGTATTCCTATAAGATCCTATAATAGTCTGAAGTAGCCTTGTTTGTCCTACCTATAGGTATTGCTATGGGGAATATTATAGGAATGTGTAGGAATTGTCCCAAAGATTCCTATAGGAATCCTATAGTAGGCCTACTTTTTCGTACATTTTGGATCAACAGTTAACGTGCAACATAATACTTGCATTCTTCAAGGCTTTGGATAAATAAATAAATTGGCAATAATAGTAGCCTAATATAGGCTAATAATAATAATAATAATAATAATAATAATAATGACAAAACAGGCTACAGATCGTAAATTAGCCGACGCACGGCAAATTGTAGCCTACAAAATAACCTGAAATCGAAGACCAATAGGCTAAAAACTAAGCCGATGAAACTAAAACCATGAGCCTTTATTTGCGATAGAATACGAAAAAATGTCTTTTCCACAGTTCTAATAAAAATAAACAAATAAACTAAGACAATCGTCTCTCTGGCCTGGTGCGGATCTGTTGAGAACGGCCTCCTTCTCTCAGTAGCCTAACCTATATGAGAAACAGTATGGAAGACAATAAACACGCGCTGCTCAGCGCTTGTTAGCTAAATGTCATCAAAGATGCGAGGGCAGACGATGTTTTTTTTATATTACAATATTACAGAATATAATATGGAATATTATTAAAGAATATAATATTACAGAATTTAATATTAAAAAGAAAAGTGGTCGGGTCCTCACGGGTCCATACGGGAACATCAGTTTCACACGTGCGTACCCGAGACCCGCGGCTATTATATCAGTACCCGTGAGACAAGTCAGAATTTTGTACCCGTGCCCGTTCGGGTCTCGGGTATTCGGGTTCGTGTGGACCCATGAATACCTGGCTTTGTGAGAAACAGGCCATGGAGGATGGATGGGCATTTTAATTCCTGTCATATGCAAACGCTTAAACAATTCAAACAACTACCAACATGTTATAGAATATATCAATTTCCCCCCAAAACAATGATAAATCAATCCTGGTAAAATCATATCACGTGCTATTGATTCTAAACTTGCAGATCAGAGTTACGTAACTAGATCTGTCGCACTGGAAATGGATGAGCCTCCTTAAATGTGGTTAAACATAGGCCTATAGTTCTGTGGGTTCATACATTTTAAGTGACCTTGGCACAAGCAACATAAAATGCGCCACTGAGAAAGTTAGGTCGCAGTGTCGATTATTTGAGGCAAGTTGCACCCGCGCGACATTAAATGTGACATTACAAGTCGGCGTACGAAGCTAAAACAAGCAATGACATTTTCGTTTCACCTTTATTCAAATGATGAATCAAAGTAGACTAATAGTTGGCGCGATAGCATTCTGTGACTACATAGGTGGCAGCTTGGTCAAATTATGTGAATGTTTGTATGGGGCCAGCATTAGTCTATAGACACTTGTTTCCAAAACTTGAATAAACTGCAATAATTTAAGAACATTTTAGGGCATGGAAAACTTTTAAGGCAAAACATAAATATCCCTGGATTAGCTTCGACATCGGCTACGCACTTCCCCCTCTCGGTTAGGAGGGAAAGTGTGACAGGCAGTCAGGCAGGCAGGCAGGCACAACTGCAAACAGCTTTTCTGTCGGTCCTTCTGAGAAGGCGGAAGATCTGACAGCCGGAAGGAAGCGCTTTTGCGGGGTAGAGCCAGTTGGGATTGAAACGGGTTACAGCTGCAGAAAATATTTTAAAGCTTGTTTTAAATTACAATCTGCTGAACCTCAGTTGCCATGATTCTACTGGAAATCAACAACCGGATTATTGAGGAGACGCTGGCGCTCAAATTTGAGAGCGCTTCAAACGGGTGAGGAGGCGCGCTTCCTGTTTCCCCTGCAGCGCTTCTGCTCGCTGACTAAGCTAGTTGCTTAAGATGCTATATTTATTACAGATTATTTTCATTCACAGAATAGTCAGTGATTTTTTGGGTCGTGTGCTTGCCGGGACATTAAAATGGATTCATAGCTCGCTGATGTGCTAGTTAGCGACACGGGGTGTGTCTCCGGCCAGGTAGCCGTAGCTAGCTAACGTTATAGCCAGCAGCCGCGATGTGCTTCGTGGCAGCCGTCAGGGAACCTGTGTACTGATTTTTGTTAGTTAGCTAACATGAAAACATAGTAGACGCTGTGTAACCTTATTTTTTTCTATGCAATTTGCGCGAATCTGCCATGCAAAAATCTCTCACAAATTCCACATTGTTAGCTAACTAACGCTGCCCATCATAGCCAGTTTGCTAGCACACTGTTAGTTGAGCAGAATGCGCATCTTTGCAGTGCTGCAGTACTATTGTTACCAGATGACAAATTGGCTGACAATAGATTATTTTGAGCACTGCACTGTTGTGACTTTAGTTTGTCTTGCTTGCTGTCATATCGCGATATCCTTTCCATTGCATTCCGTTCACATCTCTCGTCTACTTCCGCATTCTTGAATACGCCAGGGCAGGTCTGGCTGGTGTTGGGTCTGGTCTGGCTGGTGTTGGGTCTGGTCTGGGCGGTGTTGAGGCTGGTCTGGGCGGTGTTGGGTCTGGTCTGGGCAGTGTTGAGGTTGGTCTGGGCGGTGTTCAGGCAGGCGCGCTTTGTAAGCAACCTTCTACTGTTTTTTTCTTTTCTTCAAATATGTACCTACAGGGCAATTTTTTATAGGGCCGATATAATGTGCACGTTTATTTTAATGGACAGGATATTACAAATTATATTAAGAAGCCATTGTAAAGCATCTACCGTGCTGTTCACGTATCATTGTCATGTCCCTAGAATTACCCTCCTTCGATCCCTGTAAATCAGTCTATTTCCAAATCACTGCTGTCATTTTGCGTGGTGGCAGCAGTTTATGGTGATCAAATATGCATGCCTCGGGAGGTTTTGGTGAAAACTCAACAAAGCTCCCGCTAGTACGAAAGTGACATGAAAACCGATTTTGCACTGGAGCAGGATACAGAGGAAACAGTCTTTCATCCCGTATCAAATTGTGTTTTGATGAAGATATGATTGATTAGGAAAGTACATTCCAGCTGTACAAGTGCTGAAGTATAAATTGTAATGCAAGTTAAACTTTCTCATTAAAAATATGTTCTGGTTTTTCAGTTCCCTAAAAGTCAATGTACAAAAACACGTTAAAACTGAAGGCCATAATGTTATTTTACAACAACAAGGCCCCTCCCATCAGTTTAAACAACTCTCAGTATTTTGGAAACATGTAGCCTACCACCACCTTGATTATATTTGCCTGAGTTGCAGAAGGTATCGCATGTCAACCAGTCGGACCGGTTTGAAGAGGTCTGATGAATTGAATTGACCCGTCCTGCTTGTGCTGGGGACTGGTTGCTGATTGTGTCTGACACACTGTGCCAACTATTCAAAGTTGTCTGAGCATTAAAATGAGTTATGGTTGAATTGAATTTGAGTGTGCGTCCTTTCACGCAGTCGTTTGAATTGTCTATTGTTTAATTGAAGAATTGAAACATTCCTAATATTTTTTTCAGGAACAAGCCAGAAGCAGTGGAGGTCACGTTCGCAGGTAACTCTCATTGAGTTTAAAACGGCTCTGTCTGGTTTTATTTTGACTATAAGCGCAGGCTTAGCCTGTTTGTACAGTTAGCTGGACCCTCCTCAAAGATGGGCAGCTTCAGTCCATCGGGGTGATGTGGCCAGCTGTTTTTTTGTTGTTTTTTTTCTACAATTATTTAATTGCAGTAATTATTTAAATTGGGAATCGATTTATTCATCTGGTTTACCATCTATTTAAATTAGTTTCTGACTGTAAGGTCCTCTTAGACCAGTAAAACTCTGGCCTAATTGCCTACCCCTGGCCTACGTCCTACACTGACTCATACCTCTTCTTCTTGCTTATTATTGACTGTTGAAAGAAAGCATGGTAAGAAGCAGCAGCTAGGCCGAAAGTTCACAAGTCTACAGGCACACTGTATGTATTCTATCATGTAAAGTCCATATTGGCTGCCAGCTGGTAAATCGCTGGCTGAGTGTAGTGAGTGATTACATTACAGTCATTTGGCAGACGCTTTTATCCAGAGTGAGGAACAGTCGTGGAGAACATCAGTGTTACTCTCAGAAATACTAAGATGCAGCATCACCAAGAAGCCCCAGAGCCCCTGAGGCCCAGAGCCCCTGAGGCCCAGAGCCCCATCTATAATCAATCAGTGTGATGCTAACCTAACAAACAAACATTAGCATTGTGACGGTATCGACGGTATAATCGACGGTATCGATTAAGAAGAGTAAAAACAAGCACATGCAGAATCTGTAAAGGTGACAGACAGAAAAGGAAGCGTGATAAAGTTAATTATTAACTGATTAAGAGCATGTAGAGTGTTCATGTACACTTCTCTAGGGAGCGGTGTACAGTGTGCGGACGCTGCTTTATCTAGCATGACTACAACAATAACCTGTAATAATCAGACTCACCGTGTAGTCGGGGAGTACTGGCTGTACTGGTGCCAACCCTGGCTGGTAAGGTAGTACCTTTCAGGGTGTGGGATCTACCAGTGGAGTGGGATTGTTTTCCACTCGTAACACGCCCGTATGTCCTCTGGCCAATGCCTGCAGTCTACCTGCGCGGCTGCTCATTACTGTCCGGCTTGTGCTTGTCTGCACTCTCCCAAAATGGAGGCCACTGCAAGGATGCAAATATAACTGGGGATTACAGGCTGTGTGGAAAAAAATATCATGACAAATATTGTAAAAATTAAGTGTTACCAGCAGAGGCAAAAAGCTTTATTTAAAATGTTATGAAGACTGGTTGAGCAAAGCCTTTGAGAACTTCTGGGTGTATGTAGGATAACCATTAAATAGGCCTAAAGTCCTCCTTGAATATATTTTTGAGTAAATCCTACACATGTAGAGTTTAATATGAATGTAAAGAATATCCCTTTAATTTCCTGTTTGAAGTCACATTGTTGCAGTGAAACCTCAAAAACGTCATCTGAAATGAGTTTTTCTGTGACGTAGACTTCGATGGCGTCCTCTATCACATTTCCAACCCAAATGGTGACAAGACCAAGGTGATGGTCAGCATCTCGCTAAAGTTCTACAAGGAGCTGCAGGAACACGGCGCCGATGAGGTAACGCTTCCGCAGCACAAACCGCACCTTTGCAAAGCCTGTTTTCATCCATCAACTGTTTGACCTCTGAGATTTGCAGTGAATTTTATAGTCAAATGTGCTCTTGCAATGGACCTGTGTTAGAAGCCTTGATGTGCCACAGACGCTAAGGACAAGGTTAAAGACCAAAGAATAAAGCGTATTGCATTTAAAGGTTTCCTTTTTCATCTGGACGCTGTGTCAGGTGGTACAAGCTTCGCACAGCTGAGCAGGCCAGTCGGATTCTCTCCATGTAAGGAAGAAAGCAGCTCTTGTGGCTTAGAAGTGAGAGAGGAAACGCAGTCTGACTCACTGTCTCATAGAGGAAGTAGTAGGCCTCAAATAGCCAGCAGGGTTTCGCGCTTGGACTCGAGCCATGCGGATAGTTTAAAGTCAGCAATGGGGCCTGAAAGCTCTTCTCTGGCTCTTCTTTTTAATCCATCAAACCGACAGCGGCGTCCGTCTCCTGTCTGCCTGCGACGTCCCACACCCCTCCCCCCCCCCGAGCTGCAGGGAAATTTAGCGCAAATAGACCCGGCCCAGATTTTACCCTTCCCCCTGACAGTACCAGAGATATTGGGCGTCTTTATACTGAAATGTATGCGCTGTGGAATCTAGATTTGGCAAAAAGTGCTTTTCCACAAAATATTTTTTTGGCTCTAAAGAGAGAAGTCTCCCTCTCTTAGCCGCATTGCTAATTAGAGTTTAGAAAAAATGCTGAGATTAGTTGCCAATGGATTATTCCGATAATTGACCTGCTTGTTAAACAAACAAAGCAGAATTTTTATTGAGTAAATAGTTGTTATAGACCCCTCACACATCATGGCATCGGTGGAGCGTGTGTGAACATGTAGCTGAGGCGTGTGGAATGTGTTGTCACCAGAAATACCTCCACCCTGCATTTGGGGGTTGCGTAAAAAGAGACGCACTGTCGGGGCCTTTTGCTGATGCTAGGTTGGGTGAAGGGCGAAGCCTGGAAGGCAAACCGCAGCGGAAAGGAGTTTATTTTCTGCCTGGGGCTTAAATGGTGGCTGAACCAGTCTGTAAAGAGGGTTCCTTTGTTTCAAAAATAATACTAATGACTTAGTAACTAAAACCAGTCACATCAGCTTAAAATTGATGGTGAAGGCAAATGGACAATGTATATACAGTGCCCTCCATAATGTTTTAGGCAGACATATTTTTCAGGATTTCGCTCTGTACTCCACTATTAGATTTGGAATAATTTGTAATAACAATTCACATGTGGTTAAAGTGCAGATTCTCCGCTTTTATTAAAGGGTATTTTTATACATTTTGGTTTCACCATATAAAAATTACAGCACGTTTTATACATAGCCCCCATTTCAAGGCACAATAATGTCTGGGTCATGTTAATGTTACGTAAAACTAAAGTAGTCACGTTTAGTACTTTGTCACATATCTTTTGCATGCAATGACTGCTTGTAGTCTCTGACCTATAGACATCACCAGGGGCTGAGTATCTTCTCTGGTGATGCTACTGCAGCCATCTTCAGCTCCTGCTTGTTTTGGGGCTAGTTGCCTTAAGGTCTTTCCTCAGCATATGAAAAGCATGTTCAGTTGGATTCAGATTGGTGATTGAAGATTGAACAGCTTCTGAAGAGAGTTTCTGATCTGTCAGACAGGTGTTTGGGCTTTTTCTTCATAATGGTGAGAATTCTTCAGTCATTAACTGTAGAGGTCTTCGTTGGCCAACCAGACCCTTTGAGATTACTGAGCTCACCAGTGCTCTCTTTCTTCTTAATGATGTTCCAAACAGTTGGTTTTGGTAAGCCTAAGGGTTGGCCTGTGTCTCTGACTGGTTTTGTCCTATTTCTCAGCCTCATAATGGATTCCTAGACTCATTGGCACAACTCTGGTCCTCATGTTGACAAATGCCAATAACGCTCCAAAGGCAGTCAAAAGACTAGATACTGAACGCTCTCTTATATCTGCACTAAGGACGCAATTGAACACACCTGACTAATCAGAAACACCTGTGACCCAAACAGTATGGTGCCCTGAAATGGGGGGGCCACTTTGTATAAAAAGTGCTGTAATTTGTGAAAACAAAACGAAGTGTATAAAAATACCCTTTAATAAAAGCTGAGAATCTGCACTTTAACCACATGTGAATTGTTTGATTACAAATCTAAAATTGTGGAGTAGAGAGCCAAATAAAGAAAAAATGTTTTTGTCCCCAACATTATGTAGAGCACTGTACTTGTATGCAAAGTTTAATAATGCCTTGTTTCCAGGAGTCCTGTTGTGTAACTACTAAAGATAATATCTATTGCACATCGTCTGTAACTACCATTGCTTAAAGTACACTTAAGCTGTTGTTTTTAAACTTGGTCACTTACATCATCAAGGCTAAAGATGAGAAAAGAGGGCTGAAGGCGATGGATAAGACTCTGATTATACCTTGGGCTGTTGTAGAGTAAAAAAACTGTGTTAAACTTGTGATTAACGTGGAAGGATTGACGTGTCTTTTTCAGCTCTTGAAGAGGGTGTATGGGAATTTCCTGGTGTCTCCAGAGGATGGTAAGTGACGTCAATCAAAACTGTTAAAGTGATGTTCAAGGGATTCTAAAAACTTCAAATAACCACAACATATCACAGAGGGATGTGTCCACTACACACCCACCAAATATCTTCAAGAAAATGTGAATAGGTATATTAATACACGTCTCAAAGTCAGCAAATAAACTCAGTCTTAAAAGGACTCAGGATTGTAGGGGTGTGGTCTAAACCATGCATCGATGTCATCCAGCCCTACATGTTTGAACCACAGAACTGTTCTTATACACCATGGGTTTGAACCCGGCAAGGAATTAATGCAAACAATTAAAAGTAAAGTACAGTGCGGCTGCTATCAAGAGATAAATATCACACACAAGCTCGCAATCATAGTTATGTTAACTTAAATGCTAAGCCGTTCGATCTAACGTTAGTCTATTTAAAACAAGCTAAATTGCAAGGCGACGTTTCACCGAATGCATGTTCCACACAAATCATTAAATAATGGTAGGTTTTATCGAGTTTTTAAAATGTATTTAAAGGCCCATTCATTAATTTCGGTTGCTAATCGAACAAAAATTACGTGCATGGCAACTAAGTACTTTGGTGGATAATGGTTCTCGTCTATTTTTGTAACTGTAACGGGACACTGAACAATATGACAAAACCATTTCCAAGGCATGGTTTATTTGGCAAAAAAACGACGTGTGAGTGATTAGTTCGTCTCCATGCTGAGCTGTGCAAAGAGCAAGCTAATGTTACGAGCTAGCACCACGGAGGGATGGATAAAAAGGTGAGAGATTGGGAAAGGTATAAATTTGGTATCGGGATCAGGAAAGCAGGAAAAAAATACACACTTTAGCTAACTAACTATTCCAAACCCAAATGCTGATAATGCGGACAACTATTCTCAAGGGCAAACAAAACGAGCGTTTGGTTCAGACTTCAGACAGGAAGTGGGACAGGACTGTTTTATTCACCTCAAACTATGGGAGGAGTTATGTAATGAGATCAAAGTATGTATTGGTTGAGGTTTCACGTTTACATCACCATGGACCCATTTCGACTCCACCCTTTTTTTCAGCATACAGGAATGAAGAGATATTGATAGACTGAAATGTAACGACATTGCAATGGAATTTATTCCTCGTGCTTTATTGGTGCTCAATACATACCTTAATAGCCATAAATAACGTGGTTATAAGCATATTACGGATTTTCCTTGACTGTCACTTTAAAAACCGTCTGTGAGTTTTAGAGTTTCTACTACTAAGTTCTTCTAAGAATCAGGCAGGTTGTTTACTTTAAGATCAAAGATTTTACCTGAGGCGGGTGATTGATGGCCTGTTGGTGTTTAGTTTAAAGATCAAAGCACCTAACTCGGGGTGTGTGATTGGTAGTATGTCAGTTTCCCCTCTGGGTCGGATGGCTCCCGATGGCTGCTTTGTAAATCTTTGATGGCTGACCCTCAGGCTACAACGTATCTCTGCTCTTCGACCTGGACACTGTGCCCGCTAACAAGGACGATGTGGTGCACCAGGCAGGCATGCTGAAGAGGAACTGCTTTGCCTCCGTCTTCGAGAAGTACTTCAAGTTCCAGGAGGAAGGTCGTGAGGGAGAGACGAGGGCCGTGGTCCACTACAGAGACGATGAGTCCATGTGGGTCACCCCGCGGCCACTCTTCCCCCCCTTTTTAGCACCAATTACTAAGCCACTTGCCAGATCAACTCATCTCATCAATATGTGGACATAAGTATCAATGGATAGGGTTTGATCCATGCAGGAAGTACTCAGGGACCTTACCTGTAAACCCACTTAGATACGCCATTTACTGTTTACATTATTAATAACGATCCTTCACAGGCAGGTCAGAAATGTGTTTCAGTTTATTAGTAAAATGGTAAAATGGCGTGGCTTGTGAAGGGTTAATGTTTGATGGTTTTTATGTTTTTTTGCGGCTCAGGTACCTTGAGGCGAAAAAGGACCGTGTGACTGTGGTCTTCAGCACGGTCTTCAAGGACGACGATGATGTCATCCTCGGGAAAGTGTTCATGCAGGTGAGCCGTACACCTGTGTGTTTGTGGTTGGCTGTGCTCATTTTAAATATGTAAAACCCTAAACCAAGGCAAAGGGTGGCTGTGTAGTATAATGGCCTTGCAAGCGAAAGGTTTGATTCATAGCCGGGACGCTGCTGTTGTACCCTTGTGTTGAGTGCTTCATCTGAACTGCTTCTGTAAATGTCCAGCTGTTTATGGATTGGATTGGATTGGAATGGATTGTATGTAAAGATGTAATCTGTGTTAGTCGCTCTGAATAAGATTGTCTGCCAAGTACTGAACTGCATTATAATGTATGTAGCACATTGGTTCACTGCCCTCTTGTGTTGAGTGTAGAAGTACTGATTGGCCCACTCCACTGTTATGTGCAAGGGAGAAGTACTGATTGGCCCACTCCACTGTTATGTGCAAGGGAGAAGTACTGATTGGCCCACTCCACTGTTATGTGCAAGGGAGAAGTACTGATTGGCGCACTCCACTGTTATGTGCAAGGGAGAAGTACTGATTGGCCCACTCCACTGTTATGTGCAAGGGAGAAGTACTGATTGGCCCACTCCACTGTTATGTGCAAGGGAGAAGTACTGATTGGCGCACTCCACTGTCATGTTCTTGGGAGAAGTGCTGATTGGCTGACTCTCCTTTCTCGTTGCGTGTCATTGGCTCATGTCCTTTTTCCATTGTCTGTGCAGGAGTTCAAAGAGGGCCGTCGCGCCAGCCACACCGCCCCCCAGGTGCTGTTCAGTCACAGAGAGCCCCCCCTGGAGCTTAAGGACACTGATGCCGCTGTGGGGGACAATATCGGCTACATCACCTTCGGTCAGACTCCCCCCCTCTACAGTAACCTACACAGGAGCTTTTTACAGGACATCTTTGACCTATACCTCTTCTCTACCCATTTTCTAGTCTGACTGAAGGGTTTATGAACGTCCACCCACAATGCAAGGTGGTTAACGAAAACACTGGCACAGTATTACCGTCTGGAATTGACTTCTAACGTTATCTCAGAGCAGCCCTTATAAGCTGCAAGGCCGCACAGAGGAGCACCGCCAAAACACAAGCTGTGTCTTTTTCTTTACCCCATTAGGGCCCACAATGCCCCTTACAAACCGTCACTACCAGGACTAATGTTTAGAGTCAAAGCCCTGCGTCCCCATTAGGGCCCACAATGCCCCTTACAAACCGTCACTACCAGGACTAATGTTTAGAGTCAAAAGCCCTGCGTCCCCATTAGGGCCCACAATGCCCCTTACAAACCGTCACTGCCAGGACTAATGTTTAGAGTCAAAAGCCCTGCGTCCCCGTGTATATAAGAGGTGCTAGGAGAGAGAGCCAGCGGCTTACAAGCCAACATTTTACAAAACCTAGTTCTGTGTTGATAAATGTGAACGCTGTGATTTGAGTGTATTTGCGGAGATATCACATCCTGAGGAGCGCACGCGTAAGTAGACATGGCCCCCAAAGGCATCCAGTGTATAATTAGAGATTCATAAGCAGGTGTTCTTTTCCTTGGTTCATGTTGTTAAAGCTGGAATTTTGCCATGTAGTTGTAAAACTCCCAAGTTCTTTGTCTGTGTGACGATCGCCGCAGTCCTGGTTGCGCTGTGCCGTGTCGGTCACGGTTTTGAAGATTTGCTGAGAATCGCTGCGTAACACGATCACTGTAATTGTGCTTGTTTTTCAAGGTTTTTTTTAGCTGCAAGGGTCCTAAGGACATAATTTTACTTATGAATCTGAATTATTTAAATGTAATGTAGGTAGTGGTATTGCATCTCATCAATCAAGATACACTTTAACATAATATTTTTGTGACTGGCGGGGAACTTTTGATTTATGAAATTTTATTTGCCCCACTAGAAACGACAGGAAAATGTCCAAGCAGAAGAAAGATTTCTCTATGTAGGGTTCGGATCTGGGGGGGGTTTGTATGAGGGTGTTGGGGGTGTCTGTCTCAGCGTTTCCTGTTCCTGGCCTGAAAGGTTCTGTTCCTCTTCTGCAGTCCTTTTCCCTCGTCACACCAACACCAACGCCAGAGACAACACCATCAATCTCATCCACACTTTCCGTGACTACCTGCACTACCACATAAAGTGCTCCAAGGTAAGACTACACCCCTCTCTACCTGCGTGTAGACCACAGACTGCACTGTACACTTCCTCTACCTGTGTGTAGGCCACAGACCGCACTGTACACCCCCTCTATCTGTGTGTAGACAGCACACCGCACCTTACAACTCCTTCTGAATTATCTAATCCTGTAGTACATTTGTGTTTTTAATCTCAAATTCATGTAGTCCCAGCACAGTTAAAAAAATAAAAAAAATAATTAAAAGCACTATTTGGTTTGCATATGAAATGGTAAATACACTGGTTTCATACTCTATTGATTCATACTCTAAAAGTGTATGTGCCTGAGCATACTTCATCTGCACTTGGGAAAGTAATTCTAATGCTTTTGCAAACCTCTCCTCCCCTCTCGTACGGACTGAATGACTGATCGAATTACTCCCAGAAAGCATACACCTGCTGTTTACACAGAGACAATACGCTCACGGGGGCTCTCAGCCCACAGTCGCTGCTGCTTTCCTCTTTGTTCAATGTCTGTGTGCAGAGCAGTCTGGTTGTGGGCGTGGTTTTTCCGCGTGTCCTCTGGTTGGTTCCCAGTATTGATGGGCGTGTCTTCCCTTGCTACAGGCCTACATCCACACCCGCATGAGGGCCAAGACCACTGACTTCCTCAAGGTTCTGAACCGAGCCCGGCCCGACGCAGAGAAGAAGGAGATGAAGACCATGTCGTAAGTTGTGTGCACAGCGCGCGGCGTTAGCAGCCCAAAGCCCAAAAATAGTGTTCAACTGTCATTCTCCAGCCTGCGAAGAAGCTGCCCTAAGTTCACAGGGCCCTATGGGGTGTACAAGCAGGCCTTCGGTAACCTCACACATCTTTAAATACATCGTTGATCTCAAACTGTTTTTATCCATGGTGCTTGATTAGCTAGCCTACAGATGCTGGGATACTCCATTGGCCAGTAATCCCAAACCGTCCTTTTAATTCCATCTGTCATTGTACTGTTCTTTTTCTTTCCGTCGCCTTATAGAATTTGAATGACACTAAAGTAAAAATAAACGGAATCACATGGAAGAATAGGCTGCACTTTTTATCTCTACCCTTCTGTTAACTGCACAGTGCGCTCGCTCTGAGAAATTTGCATGAAAGCTGAGTAAACAAATTTTCGGATGAAAACGATGACGTTGTTCTGTGAGCATTAAGCCACCAGATCTGGTGTTTACAGAGTCAATATTCCATTAATTCTGGCACAGGAACAAAGAATACGCTGCATTCATCCATCCACGTACAGATAATCTTGCTACACGCCAGGAAAATGAAAGAAAATAATGTTGTGTAAAATTGCTCTTGTTATTGATTATTCTGAAAATTAATTGCTTGCTTGAAAACCAGGAATGTAACGGGAAACGGGTTGATATACGGGTTATATTACGGTATATTATGGTTCTCTCCTAAAGCGGCTGTAGTTCTGAAAGCAGTGGCCACGGTAGCTTGGTATTGGATGGCAGAGGTGAACACGCACCTTGGCGTTGGGCAGTCTTTGAACTTAATCTCACTGCTGCACGTTACTCCATACGTATGTCTAAACGGAAGGATGACGACTGAGGAAGAATTCATATTTACTCCGAACTCCGTTAAGCAATATGCTCATATTAACTTTAGCAACAGGATGTGGCTCAGACATGTTGGATTTCCAAGGTTCGACTTTCCAAACGTTTTGTTGGTTAAGCTATTTTTATTTCTTTTTTTCTCGCTCTCTGTGTTGCCTTTACTGAGATGAACAAACTGAAGGGAACATGTTTTAAATGCACTGTAATTATATGTATGGCTTTATTAGTAGAGGTGCTGTAAACTTTTGTTGGTGGTAATGTTTTACAAAGAAAGGGGCCTGTCTTGGATGAAGAAACTAGAGCCTCAATGAAACCTATTAGTTCTTTTCTTCTTGTATGTGTCACAGGGCAAACCTGACTGAAGAATGTGGGTATTTGTACACGCCGTGGGTGGTTTGAAGTGGCTTTTAGGGGGGTTTTAATGGATTTTCCTCCATTACCTTGAGCGTTTCCCCATAAGAGATTAGGTCGGTGAACAGAAGTGCACTCCCCCGCCAGCAGACCTGCCGTGTTAATATTTACTGAGGTAAACCTGGTGGGCAGTGGCTGTGAAGATAGCCTAGCTGTGTGGATGTACGGTCACTGAGGCAGATCTTCGTTCAACACCCAAACCTCCACCTGCTTCGCATCCTGTTTGTGAGGAGAGGCCTTTGTACCCTCCAGCCTACATTCCTCCACCTTTTACACCTTCCTTTGCTTCACCCAGGACTTCTCCTTCTCCAGTCTGCTTTGAAACGTCTGGTGTATCGCAGGGAAAGCATTTAGGAGATAGTATCTGCTGGAATATCGCCGGAGGGGACGCTCGCGGAATGTTTAAGCGGATCAGTGTTTCTGTTTAAACGAGCTTGATTTTACGGGCCGGTTAAGTAGCCCTGCTTACTGAAGTGCTTTCCTTTGCTTGCGAAACTTCAGTGCTGAAGTATTTCACTTCTTAATGTGTAGGGATGTGTCCTTTTACACAAGTTTACAAAGTGAGCAGGCACACACACACACACACACACACACACGCACACGCACACACACACGCACACACGCACACGTGTGCAAACAGGCGGACTGTACCACTGAGGACTTAACGGTAACGTCTTGTTTTTCAGGGGCAAGACCTTCATGCGTTAAGGGGGCGCGGACAGACCTGGACACATCAGACGAGCATCCCCCCCGCCCCCCTGAGTAACTGGTTCAGACGCCCTTTTTAGCCAGTGCGTTACATGTTGCAACAGAAGCTGGCATTTCAATACGGGGGAGTTTATGAGGAAAATAAGGAATCCAATAAGAGCATTCATTACTTTGCGTAGTTAGAAAGACAAGTCACTCTTAGTCACATATCCATGTATAAATGAATTTTTTTGATACAATATGATCTTTTATTCTCTTGGATATTTGGTAATTTTGCCTTGCCACTTCTCCTGCTGATACCCAACAGTGTTTGCTAGAAAAATGCAGTATCCCCAATTCCTTCGGTAACTATGGCTACGTATTGTCTGTTTCATTTTGAAATCACGTGTTGGTAAAAACAAAAAATAAATAAACCAGTCTTATATAAAAATAAAAAAAAACCTGTTGTGTTTTATTTATTTATGGTGTAAAATAACATTTCTGTTATTCCTTCTTGTCCTCTCGCCAGGTAATAATTTATCACAAACACACCCATCAGTCAACCACAAATCAGATGGACTGATTATCAAGTTATAACCGATTGCCCTTTGACAAGTTGGTACCCCATGAAGTTACCTAATCTGTAGTGTCTATTTAGTGGGGGGTTCACAGTTGAGTCCATTCTTGCACAACTGCCTAAAAACCTAAATGACCTGGTCAATGGTGTGTTTAATTGCTGAAATCCCTCGTAGACATTTACACAGTCCCCTCTGCATACTGAGCCTGTGTGTCATACATCTCCAGTAGTAATGTCAATACCTCGCAAAACCACAGTCGTTTGTGTCATTTTGAATGAGAACAAGCACACAGGAAGCGTGTTGTAAATCACTGTTTTATTAGCGGGCGGCAGTTAGGGAAAGACCTGCTATCTCCAGAGCAGACGGGACAATAAAGCAGCGAGGGCGGGTGAATAAAGGTAGGGTTCATCAGTCTGAGGTCACTTCCTGCTCCTGCGGGCTCCAAGTGCCCTCTTCCTCTTCCTCTTCGTACGCAGGGCCGTTTGGAGGGGCCACCTCCGTTTCCTCCTGCGACACCACCTCCCCGTCCACTATCTCCTGGTTGATTATGACCACCTTCTTAAGAGTTTGTGGAGGTGGTGGAGCTGTGGAACGGAGAAAATGTTCAGAAACTCCACGCTAAACTGGTTTAACACGGCAACCTGAGAAAAACTGCATCATGGGGAAAAACTGACTAAATCAAAGCAGACCTGTGGTGACAAACCTTTAGTGGAGTTTGATTATGCATGCTCGCTGAGTATGTACAAGAACTCCTGGGGGCTGTATCACCAAGCGGGATTACCTAGAGTTAGCTGCACTGAGTAAAACCTGGAACAGCTCTTTTTACCATGTTCCATGTTCCAGATTTGGGAATTTTAGTCAGTGCAATTATCCAGCTAACTCAGTAATCCTGCTTTGTGATACAGGCCCCTGGTAATGACGGGCAAAGACGGGGATACTGAAATCTGGACCAGTAGTAATGCTGCTTGTCTCTCTAATCAGGGATTAGATTTAAACCTGATGCACCAGGTGAGTGTAATCTGGCCAATCAGTGACATTATTGGGACTACCAGGCAGAAGAGAAAACTGGCAGCAGTACTGATCTTTAGGGCCAGATTTGAGTGTCTCTGGGCAAAGACATAGCTACGGCCATATCTGCACAAGCAAAGCATGCAACTCGATTGATATCTTCACACAGTAGGCAAAAAGTACTGGATAACGTGACCCAAGTGTGGATTTGAGCGCCCGTGTGCTAACGTGCACTTGCAGGTCTGTTTGTTGCTGCCCCTCTCTACATTACCCATGCTGATCGCCCAAAGAAGTTTGCTTCAAATCTAAGGCCAAATTTCTAATGGTTTGAGATGGTACATCAAATTCACCACTTTAACGTCAGGTTGTGCCGTAGGCTTCATTCTGTGTGTTGATAGGTAATCGTACGCATTTGTACTTTGACCGATTACACCTGAGTGATGTGAGAAATGATAACTGAAAGGAATGTTTTGACACCGGTTCAATGGTGATATGATTTTAAAGCATGCAGAGAGGGTGAGCAGTCAGTCAGGTGGGGTCACCGGTGCATGCCAGGTTCTTGGGGGGTAAAGGTGTTGCTGTCTAATGTTACACACATGCCGGACACACGCGGGGTTATGACAGGACTGATCATTTCAGAAGTTTATGGTTAAGTCCCTCATGCTTTTAAAAACTACTTATGCGCTGAAACACGGGTAACTTACCTGCCCGCAGAGCCTGATCTAAAGAAAACTCCACTCTGTAGGAGGAGAAGACAGAGGGAGAGCGTTCTCAACGGACCGGGCGTGGCATGACCCTTTTCACACAGCTCCGCTGCCACCCCAACAGCGCAGCCCGTGTGCTTAACCCCAACAGCGCAGCCCGTGTGCTTAACCCCTGCGTTCGGTTTGAGTCGAACTGACCCGCGTTAAACTTTTAGCAAAAGAGGAATGACACTTTTGAGAGACTAAACCAGCGTACATTTGGTTCTTGTTTTGTGTTTGTATTGTTTTTCTTGTGTATTTGATTTTTGTCATCTGTCTTTTTGCCAATATGCATAGTTTTTTAATAAATAAAATAAAGATTAACAATAAATGAGTGTCAGTTAAAAAAAATAAAAAATTCATCTACTGCATGAAAACCATGTTTCATTTTAATTCACAGAAATGTATGATCCCCATGCCATTATTATAGTGTGCTTATTATATAAATCAAATCTCTATCACAAATTAATGACACTTTCATTGTTAAATGTGATCTAGCAGAAGTAAATGGCAACCTTTAACCATATACATTGTTTATATTATTGGATAAAAATACTTAATGATAAATATTATTTAGTTATAGATAATATATGTTGATTATTTTTGCATAAATTAGCATATTTCTGTATTGTTTTAACCTAGGCTAACAGTTTCACAGAACACAAGGGTTAATACGATTGCTCCTTAGCCAAAAACACTAGGGATAGTGCGCTTCATTTGTAATACAGGCGGAATGAGTGTGACGGTAACACCCAGGTGTGAGCTGCACTGTATTACCTGAAGCTGCTGATTGGCTGATGGATACCTGTGGTATAATGATTCGTGTTTGCACAGCACATTACGTGGATCTGAAACCACTTCACAGTGGGAGGGTGGGTGGGGCGTCTATGACTCATCCTAACCACCGCCAGTGTGTCATACCCGCTTGGCGGATGAACAGCCGCCATTTTGTGCCTGAACGCTCACTGCGCTTCGGGGGAGGGAGGGCTCGGATCCCACTGTGTGTGCAGTGGAAGTCAAAAAAGTAGCAGAGGTGGCTAAAGCGTATGGAACAGATATGATGTAGATATGTATCTGAAAGCGTATGGAATAGATATGGTGTAGATATGTATCTGAAAGCGTATGGAACAGATATGGTGTAGATATGTATCTGAAAGCGTATGGAACAGATATGGTGTAGATATGTATCTGAAAGCGTATGGAACAGATATGGTGTAGATATGTATCTGAAAGCGTATGGAATAGATATGGTGTAGATATGTATCTGAAAGCGTATGGAATAGATATGGTGTAGATATGTATCTGAAAGCGTATGGAACAGATATGGTGTAGATATGTATCTGAAAGCGTATGGAACAGATATGGTGTATATATGAAAGCGTATGGAATAGATATGGTGTAGATATGTATCTGAAAGCATATGAAACAGATATGGTGTAGATATGTATCTGAAAGCATATGAAACAGATATGGTGTAGATATGTATCTGAAAGCGTATGGAACAGATATGGTGTAGATATGTATCTGAAAGCGTATGGAACAGATATGGTGTAGATATGTATCTGAAAGCATATGGAATAGATATGGTGTAGATATGTATCTGAAAGCGTATGGAACAGATATGGTGTAGATATGTATCTGAAAGCGTATGGAATAGATATGGTGTAGATATGTATCTGAAAGCGTATGGAACAGATATGGTGTAGATATGTATCTGAAAGCATATGGAATAGATATGGTGTAGATATGTATCTGAAAGCGTATGGAACAGATATGGTGTAGATATGTATCTGAAAGCGTATGGAATAGATATGGTGTAGATATGTATCTGAAAGCGTATGGAATAGATATGGTGTAGATATGTATCTGAAAGCATATGGAACAGATATGGTGTAGATATGAAAGCGTATGGAATAGATATGGTGTAGATATGTATCTGAAAGCGTATGAAACAGATATGGTGTAGATATGTATCTGAAAGTGTATGAAATAGATATGGTGTAGATATGTATCTGAAAGCGTATGGAACAGATATGGTGTAGATATGTATCTGAAAGCGTATGGAATAGATATGGTGTAGATATGTATCTGAAAGCGTATGGAATAGATATGGTGTAGATATGTATCTGAAAGCATATGGAACAGATATGGTGTAGATATGAAAGCGTATGGAATAGATATGGTGTAGATATGTATCTGAAAGCATATGAAACAGATATGGTGTAGATATGTATCTGAAAGTGTATGAAATAGATATGGTGTAGATATGTATCTGAAAGCGTATGGAATAGATATGGTGTAGATATGTATCTGAAAGCATATGGAATAGATATGATGTAGATATGTATCTGAAAGCGTATGGAATAGATATGGTGTAGATATGTATCTGAAAGCGTATGGAACAGATATGATGTAGATATGTATCTGAAAGCGTATGGAACAGATATGGTGTAGATATGTATCTGAAAGCGTATGGAATAGATATGATGTAGATATGTATCTGAAAGCGTATGGAACAGATATGGTGTAGATATGTATCTGAAAGCGTATGGAACAGATATGGTGTAGATATGTATCTGAAAGCGTATGGAACAGATATGGTAAGTAGATATGTATCTGAAATACTTCAGCTCTTTCTGCTCTATGTGGGTAAAATGTGAAAGTGCCACTGCAGATCCCGGATAAATTTCAGCGAATCACGTGCCTAACCAAAATACATATAAATATGAAAGAAGAAATTTTTCTATAATATTGGAGAAAATCTGTGTTTCTTCTAAAATCGTCAGTAAATGTGGAGGGTAGTGTATAAGGTATTAAAATCTGATACTAAAGCCCTGATCACCAATCCCCTCAGGACCACCCCCCCCTCACCTGTCTCCCTGGGCGTCGTCCTCCAGCAGGTGCTGGTAGGTTGCGATCTCTTCCTCCAACCTGCCCTTCAGGTTGAGCAGAGCCTGGTACTCGTTCTGATGACGCTCTGCCTGGGCCCGCAGGTCTGTTAGCTGGGCCTCCAGCTGCTGTAGCTGCAGATTGAGCTGGTTCATCTGCTGGCCGTAGCGGTTCTGTGTGTCCGCCAACGTGTCCTCCAGAGTGTGGTTCTGCAGGGAGAGGGACACCATCAACACTGCACACTGCTGCCTTAACACTGCTGTGTTGGGGTGCGGGTGGCAGTGGGGTGTTGGGGTGTCAGAGGCAGTGGGGTGTTGGGGTGCGGGCGGCAGTGGGGTGCGGGTGGCAGTGGGGTGTTGGGGTGCAGGCGGCAGTGGGGTGTTGGGGTGTCAGAGGCAGTGGGGTGTTGGGGTGTGGGTAGCAGTGGGGTGTTGGGGTGCGGGTGGCAGTGGGGTGTTGGGGTGTGGGTAGCAGTGGGGTGTTGGGGTGCGGGTGGCAGTGGGGTGTTTGGGTGCGGGTGGCAGTGGGGTGTTGGGGTGTGTTGCAGCCGCACCATGTTGCGCACGGTCTGCAGGTCGATCTCCAGGGCCTGCTTCTCCCGCCGGAGGTTGTTGAGCTGGCTCTTCCCCTCCTCCAGAGCCTCTGTGTTCTGGGTCACCTCTACGGTCAAGCCGTCAAACTGAGGGAGAGATCCACACCACAATAAAGAGAATTCATCTTATTATTATTATTATTATTATTATACTTCACATGGTTTTAATATGGTTTGGCAATGCAACTGTGGTTGATCTGCCAATAAAGCACCATTGCAGTGAATTGAGAGAGAGAGAGAGAGAGAGAGAGAGAGAGAGAGAGAGAGAGAGAGAGAGAGAGAGAGAGAGAGAGAGAGAGAGAGAGAGAGAGAGAGAGAGAGAGAGAGAGAGAGAGAGAGAGAGAGAGAGAGCCTGTGAGACTCTCTCTTGCAGTCTCCAGAATGATCCCAGGCCCCGCCCCCCAGTGGCCACACCTTGTTCTGGTACCAGGCTTCGGTATCCACGCGGTTCTTCTGAGTGGTCTTCTCATACTGATCACGGATCTTGGTGATGGTCTCGTTAATGTCCTGCCCCTTAGGAACATTCATTTCCACTGAGACGTTGGAATTGGTGATCTGGTTGCGTAGGTCGGCTAAGTCCTTTAAGGGAATACACAGTGACAAAACGCAAGATGAGCCGCATGTGTCACTGGGAAACTTAAAAAGGAGGATGCCAGATATTTTATTTAAAGAAGACATACCTCCTCGTGGTTCTTCTTGAGGTAGGCCAGCTCCTCTCTGGTGGCCTCGATTTCGCTCTCCAGCTGCAAGCGGCTCAGGTTGGTGTCATCAATGATCTTGCGTAAGCCGGCAATGTCCTGTTCCACACCCTGCCGCATGGCCAGCTCCGATTCAAACCTGCAGAGGGCGCAGTTCAGTTAAATAGAACAGTGAACAATCGCGCTATAAATTCTGAAAAGTTGTTCTTGTTCAAGATTTGAAAGCAATATCCTCCGCTCTCTTATAGCCTACTCAGGTTTACCCCCGCCTGTTGGATTGTCTTAGGCATTCAATTGATATCAAATATGAAATATTAAATAGGCATTAAAAGTGTATGCATTTACGTTCTCTTACATCGCTATGGATAAGAACATCTGCTAAATGAATATAATGTAATTTAACGTGAAAAACTAAATTCACACTACAACCGAAAACATAGCCTACTTACAATATATGCGCCCTTTGGGGGAAGCAATATCAAAAGTAACTTTGATTACGTTTCTGCATATGAACGGGAAGTTACGCTTCTTCCTCTACGAGTGATTTGCATATATGCTCTTAGTGTGGTTTTATTGAAATTAAAAATAAGCACACGCAGTATTGTTAAAATATTGTTTTGCAGTATTGCCAATAATACCCCGACCAATGAATGGCGTTACTCACTTTGAAGAACAGTATCATAAAAACGGGTTAAAAGTTCAATATAATTATATGCTCTCTTAAATTTCTCTCACTTGACTTTAAAGTCGTCAGCGGCCAGTCTGGCGTTGTCAATCTGTAGCAGGAGGTGAGCGTTGTCCATGGTCATATCTCGGATCTGGGGTAAAGATTTAAAACCATTACATTTGAACATTTCCCCAAGCTTGTCCTTCTGATGTGACTCTCTCTTGGGAAGCAGTTATTACCGTCATCATGCATGCTAAAATAATTAGCCTACTTACAACAGTATAATTATTACTTAGGCTAAAAGTTCTTTGAAAAGTTCTTAACCTATTTCCAAAAGTCTACCTGGGTGTGGTCACATCTTCCCACCTGAAATTAGGGTGTGGAGATTATAATAGATTTTTTTATCATTTCCATAACTCATTATAATAGTTGCTATTAGCCGACTGTTGGCTATATCACCATCTTAACTGATGTAGATTTAAGATATAGGCTATAATAAATATGTACCTGTTTCCTTAGGTCAGCTAAGGGCTCGTCGTAGACGCTCCAGTCCCGTCCACCCTCGGCTCCCCTTTTCAACTGTTCCTCTTTGATTTTGTCTTCCAGTGTTTGATTGGACTCCTCCAGCGTGCGCACGCGGGACAGATATTTGTCCAAGCGGGTGTTCAGACCTTTCATTGTTTCCTTATCGTCCGATCCTTTCGCCAAGACTGCGTTGTTCTGCTGGCCGTACGGGCGCGGCGCGCTGGAAACCCCCTGAAAGGTCGACATGGAGACGCGAGAGTTGCGTCCCCCAGCGCCCCCGAACATGCTTCTCGCGCTGGAGGGTCGCCCCATCATAAACGACGTGCCCGAAGCACTCCGACTGGAGAAACCCAGGGGAGTATTGCTGGACCTCACGGACATAATTGCAGGCAGGATAGATGGACTTGGATAGACAAGAGAAGAAGCGCCGCGTAGTTTTCTCACCTGTGCAGGTGTGGCGAGAATGAGGTGTTTTGGAATCGCCTTTATACCAACGTTTACCTCATCGTGATGTGTGCTGTCCAGTGTGACGTGGGGGTTGGATAACGCCCAGCGGGTTTCTACCAACCAGATTTGCGACAGAAGGCTTTGTCATTTACCTGTTGTCACCTGAGTTTCAAACCTTCATGCATTCGTTATATACACGCTTTAACATGTCTAGTGAAAACTTTGTAGTGATAACTTTAACGGTTGCCTATCAGTATAGGCTACTTCCTACAACGTATTTAGTATTTTCTAAAATACAGCTTTTTTACGTAAATATGGATGATTTCTAACAAGGTTTTAAAACTGGATGGTCAAAGTTAAAGATCCAATCTATAATATAGGTAAAGGCAGTATTTTAGGAAATACAAAATTTCATTAAATATTCAGAATAAAGGAAGTATAAGAAAAGTATTTAAAAAATTGAGTTTATTCTGATAAACATGACCTTTATTCTGATATACATATAGATTGGAGGGTCCATCGGTATACTAATGAATCACTTGGCAGGAGACAAATTCTCACAAAAATGTGCATGTTTCTTAATAATAATTCATTTAAAGTTTATATAAGTCTAAAAATATGTAACAGCGAAAGTGCTGCAATAATAAATAAATAAATGATTAAATAAATAAATGTATAAATGTACATGCAATTCATTTTTTAAGTTATTATATTTTTTCTAAATGTATTTTAGAAATTAATTTTCAGCTTTATTGCACATTTATTTATTTCTGTATATATTTGCCTATTTATTTCTGCTTTTCTTCACGGGCACAATCAACTTGCTTTTATCCGGTTAACTCAATAATCCTGCTTTGTGGGATACCCCCCCTGATGTATTTTTATCTGGCTAACTCAGTAATCCTGCTTTGTGGGATACCCCCCTGATGTATTTTTATCTGACTAACTCAGTAAACCTGTTTTTATCTGGCTAACTCAGTAATCCTGTTTGTGGGATACCCCCGATGTATTTTTATCTGACTAACTCAGTAATCCTGCTTTTATCCGGTTAACTCAATAATCCTGCTTTGTGGGATACCCCCCTGATGTATTTTTATCTGGCTAACTCAGTAATCCTGCTTTGTGGGATACCCCCCTGATGTATTTTTATCTGGCTAACTCAGTAATCCTGCTTTGTGGGATACCCCCCTGATGTATTTTTATCTGACTAACTCAGTAAACCTGCTTTTATCTGGCTAACTCAGTAATCCTGTTTGTGGGATACCCCCCTGATGTATTTTTATCCAGCTAACTCAGTAATCCTGTTTTGTGGGATACCCCCCTGATGTATTTTTATCTGGCTAACTCAGTAATCCTGCTTTTATCTGGCTAACTCAGTAATCCTGCTTTGTGGAATACCCCCCTGATGTATTTTTATCTGGCTATCTCAGTAATCTTGCTTTTATCTGGCTAACTCAGTAATCCTGCTTTTATCTGGCTAACTCAGTAATCCTGCTTTGTGGAATACCCCCCTGATGTATTTGTATCTGGCTAACTCAGTAATCCTGCTTTTATCTGGCTAACTCAGTAATCCTGCTTTGTGGAATACCCCCCCTGATGTATTTTTATCCAGCTAACTCAGTAAACCTGCTTTTATCTGGCTAACTCAGTAATCCTGCTTTGTAGGATACCCCTCTGATGTATTTGTATCTGGCTAACTCAGTAATCCTGCTTTGTGGAATACCCCCCTGATGTATTTGTATCTGGCTAACTCAGTAATCCTGCTTTTATCTGGCTAACTCAGTAATCCTGCTTTGTGGGATACCCCCCTGATGTATTTTTATCTGGCTAACTCAGTAATCCTGTTTTGTGGGATACCCCCCTGATGTATTTTTATCTGGCTAACTCAGTAATCCTGCTTTTATCTGGCTAACTCAGTAATCCTGCTTTGTGGAATACCCCCCTGATGTATTTTTATCCAGCTAACTCAGTAAACCTGCTTTTATCTGGCTAACTCAGTAATCCTGCTTTGTAGGATACCCCCCTGATGTATTTTTATCTGGCTAACTCAGTAATCCTGCTTTGTGGAATACCCCCCTGATGTATTTGTATCTGGCTAACTCAGTAATCCTGCTTTTATCTGGCTAACTCAGTAATCCTGCTTTGTGGGATACCCCCCTGATGTATTTTTATCTGGCTAACTCAGTAATCCTGTTTTGTGGGATACCCCCCTGATGTATTTTTATCTGGCTAACTCAGTAATCCTGCTTTTATCTGGCTAACTCAGTAATCCTGTTTTGTGGAATACCCCCCTGATGTATTTTTATCTGGCTATCTCAGTAATCTTGCTTTTATCTGGCTAACTCAGTAATCCTGCTTTTTTCTGGCTAACTCAGTAATCCTGCTTTGTGGAATACCCCCCTGATGTATTTTTATCTGGCTATCTCAGTAATCTTGCTTTTATCTGGCTAACTCAGTAATCCTGCTTTTATCTGGCTAACTCAGTAATCCTGTTTTGTGGGATACCCCCCTGATGTATTTTTTCCAACCTTTCATGTGTTCAGAGCTACAGACAACATTTAGAAAAACTTTAATTGCACATACATTTATATTTCTAGATTAATTTACACATTTATTTATAGATTTTAAAATGTATATATTTTTATGTTTCCTGTTGCTTCATTTACAGTATTGCACTCACTGCAAACAGTCCCGTGGCTTATTTATTTATTTATTATTATTATTTAAATCAGGGACTATATGCATTAATCAACCACAAGGTAGATGTGCCAGTGTTAGCCAAGTGGCTAATTTTCAACTGTTGTCCCTGCAGCCAGTTGTCATAAGCCATTCACTAAAAAACAAAAACATTAGAAAAAAATTTACCATTAACTAACTAGCCATTATCTAAAAAACTAAAGAAACATGTAAGTACAGGCAAGTCAACACAATAAATAGACTACATCCAAGCAGGCTGACAGACATACAGAACACATGACTAATGCAGAACAGCGTTAGTCATGTGGGCAAGCAAACGCTATAATTCATGCTCACACAACTGATTAGCAATAAGCCATTCTTTAAGGTTGTGTTTAAATATGTTGTATGTTTTACTAGTGCGTATATGTAATGGCAGAGCTTTCCAGAATTGTGCTGCTTTCACTGAGTATGCAGACTGGCTAAAAGAGCTTTTCCTATATGGAATGACACAATCACCTCTCGAGACAGATCTAGTATGTCTGCTGTCTGAGTATTTTGTTTGATAAACTCACTGAGTGGAGGTGGGGCCAAACCATGAAAAACTTTAAAAACAAGACATGCATCAGAGACCTTTATGAGGTTGTCCCAACTCAAAAGATGGTGTTCAGCGAGAATAGTGCAGTGGTGGTAACTCTTTAAACTCTTGTACTGCTGGCTTGTGCCCAGCTGGTTAAGCAATAAGTCAGGTAGGGGACGGTCATTGCATTCAAATACAGCTTTGCAGCCTGTATTGTTAGAATATTTCTGATATACTTAATCAGATTATTTTTAAATTTTATGACCTTTGTCACATGTTTTACGTGCTTGACCAGGCATTTAATCATCAGTCTGTATGCATATTGTCTGTAATATTGGGATATAATGTATACACATTTAAAGTTCTCATCTAGCTCTATCCAAAGTAAATGTCTTATTTCTCTATATTATTCTGCTGGTTATAATCTAGCTAAATGGGACCAGAATTCTGGTGAAAAAAAGCATTTTACAATAAAATACACAAGTGAATACAACAAAACAACACATCCCAATACAAAACAACATCCTCAAGGGGCAGTGGTAGCTTGGCCAGAGTCATGTGAAACAAACAATACATTTTACTAAATACAATATTAACCAAGCACAAAGCACTTAGATTGCACAACAAAAATACAAACACACTTTACACTTACATTACACAGCATCAATATTAACAAGCAGTACACTTACAATACACAACAACACAAACACACAATACACTTATATTACACAACATCAATATAAACAAGCAGTACACTTACAATACACAACAATACAAACACACAATACACTTATATTACACAACATCAATATAAACAAGCAGTACACTTACAATACACAACAATACAAACACACAATACACTTATATTACACAACATCAATATAAACAAGCAGTACACTTACAATACACAACAACACAAACACACAATACACTTACATTACACAACATCAATATAAACAAGCAGTACACTTACAATACACAACAATACAAACACACAATACACTTATATTACACAACATCAATATAAACAAGCAGTACACTTACAATACACAACAACACAAACACACAATACACTTACATTACACAACATCAATATAAACAAGCAGTACACTTACAATACACAACAACACAAACACACAATACACTTACATTACACAGCATCAATATAAACAAGCAGTACACTTACAATACACAACAACACAAACACACAATACACTTATATTACACAACATCAATATAAACAAGCAGTACACTTACAATACACAACAACACAAACACACAATACACTTACATTACACAACATCAATATAAACAAGCAGTACACTTACAATACACAACAACACAAACACACAATACACTTACATTACACAGCATCAATATAAACAAGCAGTACACTTACAATACACAACAACACAAACACACAATACACTTATATTACACAACATCAATATAAACAAGCAGTACACTTACAATACACAACAACACAAACACACAAAACACTTATATTACACAACATCAATATAAACAAGCAGTGCACTTACAATACACAACAACAATACAAACACACAATACACTTATATTACACAACATCAATATTAACAAGCAGTACACTTACAATACACAACAACACAAACACACAATACACTTATATTACACAACATCAATATAAGCAAGCAGTACACTTACAATACACAACAACACAAACACACAATACACTTATATTACACAACATCAATATAAACAAGCAGTACACTTACAATACACAACAACACAAACACACAATACACTTATATTACACAACATCAATATTAACAAGCAGTACACTTACAATACACAACAACACAAACACACAATACACTTATATTACACAACATCAATATAAGCAAGCAGTACACTTACAATACACAACAACACAAACACACAATACACTTATATTACACAACATCAATATAAACAAGCAGTACACTTACAATACACAACAACACAAACACACAATACACTTATATTACACAACATCAATATAAACAAGCAGTACACTTACAATACACAACAACACAAACACACAATACACTTACATTACACAACATCAATATAAACAAGCAGTACACTTACAATACACAACAACACAAACACACAATACACTTACATTACACAACATCAATATTAACAAGCAGTACACTTACAATACACAACAACACAAACACACAATACACTTACATTACACAGCATCAATATAAACAAGCAGTACACTTACAATACACAACAACACAAACACACAATACACTTACATTACACAGCATCAATATAAACAAGCAGTACACTTACAATACACAACAACACAAACACACAATACACTTACATTACACAACATCAATATAAACAAGCAGTACACTTACAATACACAACAACACAAACACACAATACACTTACATTACACAGCATCAATATAAACAAGCAGTACACTTACAATACACAACAACACAAACACACAATACACTTACATTACACAGCATCAATATAAACAAGCAGTACACTTACAATACACAACAACACAAACACACAATACACTTACATTACACAGCATCAATATAAACAAGCAGTACACTTACAATACACAACAATACAAACACACAATACACTTATATTACACAACATCAATATAAACAAGCAGTACACTTACAATACACAACAACACAAACACACAATACACTTATATTACACAACATCAATATTAACAAGCAGTACACTTACAATACACAACAACACAAACACACAATACACTTACATTACACAACATCAATATTAACAAGCAGTACACTTACAATACACAACAACACAAACACACAATACACTTATATTACACAACATCAATATTAACAAGCAGTGCACTTACAATACACAACAACACAAACACACAATACACTTATATTACACAACATCAATATTAACAAGCAGTACACTTACAATACACAACAATACAAACACACAATACACTTACATTACACAACATCAATATTAACAAGCAGTACACTTACAATACACAACAACACAAACACACAATACACTTATATTACACAACATCAATATTAACAAGCAGTGCACTTACAATACACAACAACACAAACACACAATACACTTATATTACACAACATCAATATTAACAAGCAGTGCACTTACAATACACAACAATACAAACACACAATACACTTATATTACACAACATCAATATTAACAAGCAGTACACTTACAATACACAACAACACAAACACACAATACACTTATATTACACAACATCAATATTAACAAGCAGTGCACTTACAATACACAACAACACAAACACACAATACACTTACATTACACAACATCAATATAAACAAGCAGTACACTTACAATACACAACAACACAAACACACAATACACTTACATTACACAACATCAATATAAACAAGCAGTACACTTACAATACACAACAATACAAACACACAATACACTTATATTACACAACATCAATATAAACAAGCAGTACACTTACAATACACAACAACACAAACACACAATACACTTACATTACACAACATCAATATAAACAAGCAGTACACTTACAATACACAACAACACAAACACACAATACACTTATATTACACAACATCAATATTAACAAGCAGTACACTTACAATACACAACAACACAAACACACAATACACTTACATTACACAACATCAATATAAACAAGCAGTACACTTACAATACACAACAACACAAACACACAATACACTTATATTACACAACATCAATATAAACAAGCAGTACACTTACAATACACAACAGCACAAACACACAATACACTTATATTACACAACATCAATATTAACAAGCAGTACACTTACAATACACAACAACACAAACACACAATACACTTATATTACACAGCATCAATATAAACAAGCAGTACACTTACAATACACAACAACACAAACACACAATACACTTACATTACACAACATCAATATAAACAAGCAGTACACTTACAATACACAACAATACAAACACACAATACACTTATATTACACAACATCAATATTAACAAGCAGTACACTTACAATACACAACAACACAAACACACAATACACTTATATTACACAACATCAATATTAACAAGCAGTACACTTACAATACACAACAACACAAACACACAATACACTTACATTACACAACATCAATATAAACAAGCAGTACACTTACAATACACAACAATACAAACACACAATACACTTATATTACACAGCATCAATATAAACAAGCAGTACACTTACAATACACAACAACACAAACACACAATACACTTATATTACACAACATCAATATTAACAAGCAGTACACTTACAATACACAACAACACAAACACACAATACACTTACATTACACAACATCAATATAAACAAGCAGTACACTTACAATACACAACAACACAAACACACAATACACTTATATTACACAACATCAATATTAACAAGCAGTACACTTACAATACACAACAACACAAACACACAATACACTTACATTACACAACATCAATATAAACAAGCAGTACACTTACAATACACAACAACACAAACACACAATACACTTATATTACACAACATCAATATTAACAAGTAGTGCACTTACAATACACAACAACACAAACACACAATACACTTACATTACACAACATCAATATAAACAAGCAGTACACTTACAATACACAACAACACAAACACACAATACACTTACATTACACAACATCAATATAAACAAGCAGTACACTTACAATACACAACAATACAAACACACAATACACTTATATTACACAACATCAATATAAACAAGCAGTACACTTACAATACACAACAACACAAACACACAATACACTTACATTACACAGCATCAATATAAACAAGCAGTACACTTACAATACACAACAACACAAACACACAATACACTTATATTACACAACATCAATATTAACAAGCAGTACACTTACAATACACAACAACACAAACACACAATACACTTACATTACACAACATCAATATAAACAAGCAGTACACTTACAATACACAACAACACAAACACACAATACACTTATATTACACAACATCAATATTAACAAGCAGTACACTTACAATACACAACAACACAAACACACAATACACTTACATTACACAACATCAATATAAACAAGCAGTACACTTACAATACACAACAACACAACAACACAAACACATAATACACATATTACACAACATCAATATAAACAAGCAGTACACTTACAATACACAACAACACAAACACACAATACACTTATATTACACAACATCAATATTAACAAGCAGCACACTTACAATACACAACAACACAAACACACAATACACTTACATTACACAACATCAATATAAACAAGCAGTACACTTACAATACACAACAACACAAACACACAATACACTTATATTACACAACATCAATATAAACAAGCAGTACACTTACAATACACAACAATACAAACACACAATACACTTATATTACACAACATCAATATTAACAAGCAGTACACTTACAATACACAACAATACAAACACACAATACACTTATATTACACAACATCAATATAAACAAGCAGTACACTTACAATACACAACAACACAAACACACAATACACTTATATTACACAGCATCAATATAAACAAGCAGTACACTTACAATACACAACAATACAAACACACAATACACTTATATTACACAACATCAATATTAACAAGCAGTACACTTACAATACACAACAACACAAACACACAATACACTTATATTACACAGCATCAATATAAACAAGCAGTACACTTACAATACACAACAACACAAACACACAATACACTTATATTACACAACATCAATATAAACAAGCAGTACACTTACAATACACAACAATACAAACACACAATACACTTATATTACACAACATCAATATTAACAAGCAGTACACTTACAATACACAACAACACAAACACACAATACACTTATATTACACAACATCAATATAAACAAGCAGTACACTTACAATACACAACAACACAAACACACAATACACTTATATTACACAACATCAATATAAACAAGCAGTACACTTACAATACACAACAACACAAACACACAATACACTTATATTACACAACATCAATATTAACAAGCAGTACACTTACAATACACAACAACACAAACACACAATACACTTATATTACACAACATCAATATTAACAAGCAGTACACTTACAATACACAACAACACAAACACACAATACACTTATATTACACAACATCAATATAAACAAGCAGTACACTTACAATACACAACAATACAAACACACAATACACTTATATTACACAACATCAATATTAACAAGCAGTACACTTACAATACACAACAACACAAACACACAATACACTTATATTACACAACATCAATATAAACAAGCAGTACACTTACAATACACAACAATACAAACACACAATACACTTATATTACACAACATCAATATTAACAAGCAGTACACTTACAATACACAACAACACAAACACACAATACACTTATATTACACAACATCAATATAAACAAGCAGTACACTTACAATACACAACAATACAAACACACAATACACTTATATTACACAACATCAATATTAACAAGCAGTACACTTACAATACACAACAACACAAACACACAATACACTTATATTACACAACATCAATATTAACAAGCAGTACACTTACAATACACAACAACACAAACACACAATACACTTATATTACACAACATCAATATTAACAAGCAGTACACTTACAATACACAACAACACAAACACACAATACACTTATATTACACAACATCAATATAAACAAGCAGTACACTTACAATACACAACAATACAAACACACAATACACTTATATTACACAACATCAATATTAACAAGCAGTACACTTACAATACACAACAGCAATACAAACACACAATACACTTATATTACACAACATCAATATTAACAAGCAGTACACTTACAATACACAACAATACAAACACACAATACACTTACATTACACAACATCAATATTAACAAGCAGTACACTTACAATACACAACAGCAATACAAACACACAATACACTTATATTACACAACATCAATATAAACAAGCAGTACACTTACAATACACAACAATACAAACACACAATACACTTATATTACACAACATCAATATAAACAAGCAGTACACTTACAATACACAACAATACAAACACACAATACACTTATATTACACAACATCAATATAAACAAGCAGTACACTTACAATACACAACAGCAATACAAACACACAATACACTTATATTACACAACATCAATATTAACAAGCAGTACACTTACAATACACAACAGCAATACAAACACACAATACACTTATATTACACAACATCAATATTAACAAGCAGTACACTTACAATACACAACAGCACAAACACACAATACACTTATATTACACAACATCAATATAAACAAGCAGTACACTTACAATACACAACAATACAAACACACAATACACTTATATTACACAACATCAATATAAACAAGCAGTACACTTACAATACACAACAGCAATACAAACACACAATACACTTGTATTACACAGCATCAATATAAACAAGCAGTACACTTACAATACACAACAATACAAACACACAATACACTTATATTACACAACATCAATATAAACAAGCAGTACACTTACAATACACAACAATACAAACACACAATACACTTATATTACACAACATCAATATTAACAAGCAGTACACTTACAATACACAACAACACAAACACACAATACACTTATATTACACAACATCAATATAAGCAAGCAGTACACTTACAATACACAACAACACAAACACACAATACACTTATATTACACAACATCAATATTAACAAGCAGTACACTTACAATACACAACAATACAAACACACAATACACTTATATTACACAACATCAATATAAACAAGCAGTACACTTACAATACACAACAATACAAACACACAATACACTTATATTACACAACATCAATATTAACAAGCAGTACACTTACAATACACAACAACACAAACACACAATACACTTATATTACACAACATCAATATAAACAAGCAGTACACTTACAATACACAACAATACAAACACACAATACACTTATATTACACAACATCAATATTAACAAGCAGTACACTTACAATACACAACAACACAAACACACAATACACTTATATTACACAACATCAATATAAACAAGCAGTACACTTACAATACACAACAATACAAACACACAATACACTTATATTACACAACATCAATATAAACAAGCAGTACACTTACAATACACAACAATACAAACACACAATACACTTATATTACACAACATCAATATAAACAAGCAGTACACTTACAATACACAACAATACAAACACACAATACACTTATATTACACAACATCAATATTAACAAACAGTACACTTACAATACACAACAACAATACAAACACACAATACACTTATATTACACAACATCAATATTAACAAGCAGTACACTTACAATACACAACAACACAAACACACAATACACTTATATTACACAACATCAATATAAACAAGCAGTACACTTACAATACACAACAACACAAACACACAATACACTTATATTACACAACATCAATATTAACAAGCAGTACACTTACAATACACAACAACACAAACACACAATACACTTATATTACACAACATCAATATAAACAAGCAGTACACTTACAATACACAACAATACAAACACACAATACACTTATATTACACAACATCAATATAAGCAAGCAGTACACTTACAATACACAACAACACAAACACACAATACACTTATATTACACAACATCAATATAAACAAGCAGTACACTTACAATACACAACAATACAAACACACAATACACTTATATTACACAACATCAATATAATCAAGCAGTACACTTACAATACACAACAACACAAACACACAATACACTTATATTACACAACATCAATATTAACAAGCAGTACACTTACAATACACAACAATACAAACACACAATACACTTATATTACACAACATCAATATAAACAAGCAGTACACTTACAATACACAACAATACAAACACACAATACACTTATATTACACAACATCAATATTAACAAGCAGTACACTTACAATACACAACAATACAAACACACAATACACTTATATTACACAACATCAATATAAACAAGCAGTACACTTACAATACACAACAATACAAACACACAATACACTTATATTACACAACATCAATATAAACAAGCAGTACACTTACAATACACAACAATACAAACACACAATACACTTATATTACACAACATCAATATTAACAAGCAGTACACTTACAATACACAACAACAATACAAACACACAATACACTTATATTACACAACATCAATATTAACAAGCAGTACACTTACAATACACAACAACACAAACACACAATACACTTATATTACACAACATCAATATAAACAAGCAGTACACTTACAATACACAACAACACAAACACACAATACACTTATATTACACAACATCAATATTAACAAGCAGTACACTTACAATACACAACAACACAAACACACAATACACTTATATTACACAACATCAATATAAACAAGCAGTACACTTACAATACACAACAATACAAACACACAATACACTTATATTACACAACATCAATATTAACAAGCAGTACACTTACAATACACAACAACACAAACACACAATACACTTATATTACACAACATCAATATTAACAAGCAGTACACTTACAATACACAACAATACAAACACACAATACACTTATATTACACAACATCAATATTAAACAAGCAGTACACTTACATTACTCAACAATACAAACACACAATACACTTATATTACACAACATCAATATTAACAAGCAGTACACTTACAATACACAACAACACAAACACACAATACACTTATATTACACAACATCAATATAAACAAGCAGTACACTTACAATACACAACAATACAAACACACAATACACTTATATTACACAACATCAATATAAACAAGCAGTACACTTACAATACACAACAACACAAACACACAATACACTTATATTACACAACATCAATATAAACAAGCAGTACACTTACAATACACAACAATACAAACACACAATACACTTATATTACACAACATCAATATAAACAAGCAGTACACTTACAATACACAACAATACAAACACACAATACACTTATATTACACAACATCAATATAAACAAGCAGTACACTTACAATACACAACAACAATACAAACACACAATACACTTATATTACACAACATCAATATAAACAAGCAGTACACTTACAATACACAACAATACAAACACACAATACACTTATATTACACAACATCAATATAAACAAGCAGTACACTTACAATACACAACAACACAAACACACAATACACTTATATTACACAACATCAATATTAACAAGCAGTACACTTACAATACACAACAACACAAACACACAATACACTTATATTACACAACATCAATATAAACAAGCAGTACACTTACAATACACAACAATACAAACACACAATACACTTATATTACACAACATCAATATAAACAAGCAGTACACTTACAATACACAACAATACAAACACACAATACACTTATATTACACAACATCAATATAAACAAGCAGTACACTTACAATACACAACAACAATACAAACACACAATACACTTATATTACACAACATCAATATAAACAAGCAGTACACTTACAATACACAACAATACAAACACACAATACACTTATATTACACAACATCAATATAAACAAGCAGTACACTTACAATACACAACAATACAAACACACAATACACTTATATTACACAACATCAATATAAGCAAGCAGTACACTTACAATACACAACAACACAAACACACAATACACTTATATTACACAACATCAATATTAACAAGCAGTACACTTACAATACACAACAACAATACAAACACACAATACACTTATATTACACAACATCAATATTAACAAGCAGTACACTTACAATACACAACAACACAAACACACAATACACTTATATTACACAACATCAATATTAACAAGCAGTACACTTACAATACACAACAACACAAACACACAATACACTTATATTACACAACATCAATATAAACAAGCAGTACACTTACAATACACAACAATACAAACACACAATACACTTATATTCCACAACATCAATATAAACAAGCAGTACACTTACAATACACAACAACACAAACACACAATACACTTACATTACACAACATCAATATAAACAAGCAGTACACTTACAATACACAACAATACAAACACACAATACACTTACATTACACAACATCAAT
The DNA here is from genome assembly GCA_022702515.1 of Ilyophis sp. 1 JC-2022. Classification (NCBI taxonomy): domain Eukaryota; kingdom Metazoa; phylum Chordata; class Actinopteri; order Anguilliformes; family Synaphobranchidae; genus Ilyophis; species Ilyophis sp. 1 JC-2022. The sequence goes on along the minus strand of CM040398.1, from coordinate 916,486 downwards.
ATTAACAAGCAGTACACTTACAATACACAACAATACAAACACACAATACACTTATATTACACAACATCAATATAAACAAGCAGTACACTTACAATACACAACAATACAAACACACAATACACTTATATTACACAACATCAATATAAACAAGCAGTACACTTACAATACACAACAATACAAACACACAATACACTTATATTACACAACATCAATATAAGCAAGCAGTACACTTACAATACACAACAACACAAACACACAATACACTTACATTACACAACATCAATATTAACAAGCAGTACACTTACAATACACAACAACACAAACACACAATACACTTATATTACACAACATCAATATAAACAAGCAGTACACTTACAATACACAACAATACAAACACACAATACACTTATATTACACAACATCAATATAAACAAGCAGTACACTTACAATACACAACAATACAAACACACAATACACTTATATTACACAACATCAATATAAACAAGCAGTACACTTACAATACACAACAACAATACAAACACACAATACACTTATATTACACAACATCAATATAAACAAGCAGTACACTTACAATACACAACAATACAAACACACAATACACTTATATTACACAACATCAATATAAACAAGCAGTACACTTACAATACACAACAATACAAACACACAATACACTTATATTACACAACATCAATATAAGCAAGCAGTACACTTACAATACACAACAACACAAACACACAATACACTTATATTACACAACATCAATATTAACAAGCAGTACACTTACAATACACAACAATACAAACACACAATACACTTATATTACACAACATCAATATAAGCAAGCAGTACACTTACAATACACAACAACACAAACACACAATACACTTATATTACACAACATCAATATAAGCAAGCAGTACACTTACAATACACAACAATACAAACACACAATACACTTATATTACACAACATCAATATAAACAAGCAGTACACTTACAATACACAACAACACAAACACACAATACACTTATATTACACAACATCAATATAAACAAGCAGTACACTTACAATACACAACAACACAAACACACAATACACTTACATTACACAACATCAATATATACAAGCAGTACACTTACAATACACAACAACACAAACACACAATACACTTACATTACACAACATCAATATATACAAGCAGTACACTTACAATACACAACAACACAAACACACAATACACTTATATTACACAACATCAATATTAACAAGCAGTACACTTACAATACACAACAATACAAACACACAATACACTTATATTACACAACATCAATATAAACAAGCAGTACACTTACAATACACAACAATACAAACACACAATACACTTATATTACACAACATCAATATTAACAAACAGTACAATTACAATACACAACAACACAAACACACAATACACTTATATTACACAACATCAATATAAACAAGCAGTACACTTACAATACACAACAACAATACAAACACACAATACACTTATATTACACAACATCAATATAAACAAGCAGTACACTTACAATACACAACAATACAAACACACAATACACTTATATTACACAACATCAATATTAACAAGCAGTACACTTACAATACACAACAACACAAACACACAATACACTTATATTACACAACATCAATATAAACAAGCAGTACACTTACAATACACAACAACACAAACACACAATACACTTATATTACACAACATCAATATTAACAAGCAGTACACTTACAATACACAACAACACAAACACACAATACACTTATATTACACAACATCAATATAAACAAGCAGTACACTTACAATACACAACAATACAAACACACAATACACTTATATTACACAACATCAATATTAACAAGCAGTACACTTACAATACACAACAACACAAACACACAATACACTTCTATTCCACAACATCAATATTAACAAGCAGTACACTTACAATACACAACAACAATACAAACACACAATACACTTATATTACACAACATCAATATTAACAAGCAGTACACTTACAATACACAACAACACAAACACACAATACACTTATATTACACAACATCAATATAAACAAGCAGTACACTTACAATACACAACAATACAAACACACAATACACTTATATTACACAACATCAATATAAGCAAGCAGTGCACTTACAATACACAACAACAATACAAACACACAATACACTTATATTACACAACATCAATATTAACAAGCAGTACACTTACAATACACAACAACACAAACACACAATACACTTATATTACACAACATCAATATAAGCAAGCAGTACACTTACAATACACAACAACACAAACACACAATACACTTATATTACACAACATCAATATTAACAAGCAGTACACTTACAATACACAACAATACAAACACACAATACACTTATATTACACAACATCAATATAAACAAGCAGTGCACTTACAATACACAACAACAATACAAACACACAATACACTTATATTACACAACATCAATATTAACAAGCAGTACACTTACAATACACAACAACACAAACATACAATACACTTATATTACACAACATCAATATAAGCAAGCAGTACACTTACAATACACAACAACACAAACACACAATACACTTATATTACACAACATCAATATTAACAAGCAGTACACTTACAATACACAACAACACAAACACACAATACACTTATATTACACAACATCAATATAAGCAAGCAGTACACTTACAATACACAACAACACAAACACACAATACACTTATATTACACAACATCAATATTAACAAGCAGTACACTTACAATACACAACAATACAAACACACAATACACTTATATTACACAACATCAATATAAACAAGCAGTACACTTACAATACACAACAACACAAACACACAATACACTTATATTACACAACATCAATATTAACAAGCAGTACACTTACAATACACAACAACACAAACACACAATACACTTATATTCCACAACATCAATATTAACAAGCAGTACACTTACAATACACAACAGCAATACAAACACACAATACACTTATATTACACAACATCAATATAAACAAGCAGTACACTTACAATACACAACAACACAAACACACAATACACTTATATTACACAACATCAATATTAACAAGCAGTACACTTACAATACACAACAACACAAACACACAATACACTTATATTCCACAACATCAATATTAACAAGCAGTACACTTACAATACACAACAGCAATACAAACACACAATACACTTATATTACACAACATCAATATTAACAAGCAGTACACTTACAATACACAACAACACAAACACACAATACACTTATATTACACAACATCAATATAAGCAAGCAGTACACTTACAATACACAACAACACAAACACACAATACACTTATATTACACAACATCAATATTAACAAGCAGTACACTTACAATACACAACAACACAAACACACAATACACTTATATTACACAACATCAATATAAGCAAGCAGTACACTTACAATACACAACAACACAAACACACAATACACTTATATTACACAACATCAATATTAACAAGCAGTACACTTACAATACACAACAGCAATACAAACACACAATACACTTATATTACACAACATCAATATAAACAAGCAGTACACTTACAATACACAACAATACAAACACACAATACACTTATATTACACAACATCAATATAAACAAGCAGTACACTTTCAATACACAACAATACAAACACACAATACACTTATATTACACAACATCAATATTAACAAGCAGTACACTTACAATACACAACAACAACACAAACACACAATACACTTATATTACACAACATCAATATAAACAAGCAGTACACTTACAATACACAACAATACAAACACACAATACACTTATATTACACAACATCAATATAAACAAGCAGTACACTTACAATACACAACAACACAAACACACAATACACTTATATTACACAACATCAATATTAACAAGCAGTACACTTACAATACACAACAGCAATACAAACACACAATACACTTATATTACACAACATCAATATAAACAAGCAGTACACTTACAATACACAACAACACAAACACACAATACACTTACATTACACAACATCAATATTAACAAGCAGTACACTTACAATACACAACAATACAAACACACAATACACTTATATTACACAACATCAATATTAACAAGCAGTACACTTACAATACACAACAACACAAACACACAATACACTTATATTACACAACATCAATATTAACAAGCAGTACACTTACAATACACAACAACACAAACACACAATACACTTATATTACACAACATCAATATAAGCAAGCAGTCCACTTACAATACACAACAACACAAACACACAATACACTTATATTACACAACATCAATATAAGCAAGCAGTACACTTACAATACACAACAACACAAACACACAATACACTTATATTACACAACATCAATATTAACAAGCAGTACACTTACAATACACAACAATACAAACACACAATACACTTATATTACACAACATCAATATTAACAAGCAGTACACTTACAATACACAACAACACAAACACACAATACACTTATATTACACAACATCAATATTAACAAGCAGTACACTTACAATACACAACAATACAAACACACAATACACTTATATTACACAACATCAATATAAGCAAGCAGTACACTTACAATACACAACAACACAAACACACAATACACTAATATAACACAACATCAATATAAACACACAATACACTTACTATACACAACTAAATACACAGAACACCTACAATCCACAATACACACATACAATACACTTACAATATACAAAAACAAAAATTTGAAACACACAAATGTTTATTTAAAAAGTGTACTCTGTGTGTTACCTGCACATTTATATTAAGATTGAGAAGAGCTTATTTAAAAGGTGTACTCTGTGTGTTACCTGCACATTTATATTAAGATTGAGAAGAGCTTATTTAAAAGGTGTACTCTGTGTGTTACCTGCACATTTATATTAAGATTGAGAAGAGCTTATTTAAAAGGTGTACTCTGTGTGTTACCTACACATTTATGTTAAGATTGAGAAGAGCTTATTTAAAAGGTGTACTCTGTGTGTTACCTGCACATTTATATTAAGATTGAGAAGAGCTTATTTAAAAGGTGTACTCTGTGTGTTACCTGCACATTTATATTAAGATTGAGAAGAGCTTGGTGTTTGGTTTGGACATTTCACAGGACTGACATCATTCAAATAAGGGAGTGGCTGTGATTTAACATGGTCCAGAGGGCAGGAAATCCCTGTGGTAAGGTATTTGTCGTCACACCTGTTAAGCAAACTTGTGCTTGTGAAAGACCTGGTTGTCTTCCATGATAGGGATGTGTCCTTTGAGCATGTCGAGCTAACAGAAAATCCACCTCTGCCCACACACAAACACGTTTCAGAATATGCACACAATCCCTCCTACAATAACTACTGACAGCATTCCCCACATGCTCCCTCTCGTGGTGAATGACTGAGTTGCATCCTGCAGTAAACTGCGCAATAAATGACTTCAGGAGGAATGAGACTTGAGAGCGGGCAAGAGAAGGAGTGGAGAACTATAGGTCTCTGGGGTTCTTATGGACAACAATCTATAATGGGGAAAAACCACAGACAATATCTATAAGAAAGGGTGGCACTCTACACTATTTTAAGGGGAAATTTATAGACTCATTTATAGACAGCATTTCCATCCTGTGTTTTCTGCTGGTATAGCAATGTAAATGTTTCCCAGAAGAACAGCATGTTAAAGTAGGCCAAGAAGATATCCATAAAGAGAGCCTTCTCCCAAACCCACACATTATCCCAGATCCAATACATCCTTCATTCTATACATTTGAAATATTTCCTGCTGTGGGATGTTATTGGTCCAATGAACAGAAACAGCAGGCTGTTCATACAACAACAAACAAAAAAAAAACGTATTCATCACAACAACTGGGCACTCACAGAACACATATTAACTCATATATTCATCCCAACCCACATTTATTCATCCCAACCCAGTATCTTTTCCATAAATAATGATGTAACATAAGTCATTATCAATAAATCAGTCTGCTTTTAAGCTGCAATAATGGCCAAGGACCCAAAGACTGGTCCACAGTACACAGTTGCTTGTATATAATTAACAGTTTTTATGTATTGTGATGGATGTTGTTTTTGTGACGCCACAAACAAAATGTCCATCAAGGGAAAATAAACACAAGGAAGAGTAGATCTTGAATGGTGTAATGCTTTAAACGTTTCTCAGACGAGGGCTGCTTTTCCAGTTGCCCAGAGTGCAGGTTGATTGCGATCGCTTTTCCCGCTCAAAACAAAATGAATCAGAATTCCAGCTTGGTTTTGCTCCCAGTGAAGTAGCTTAAAAAGAGCAGTATGTTGTCAAACTACACCCTTGCTGTTTCGAAGGGTGCTTTTGTCTTATTAAATTCAGAAAAAAAACTGGAGGAGGTTTAATTGTGATGAAAATCCTGGGTGTATGCCGTTCCCATCACTTCAACTAAGTAACCTAATTATTACGCTGTTGCATTGCAAGGCTATTGCATTAATGGTGGCGACATCTTGAACAGACATGATGAAAAAAGAAACAAAAAAAACATTGGGCTCTGAATGGCGCAGGATCGCTCTAAGGCAGGTGTGTTGATCTGTAAATCCCCAGCCGTCTGCATCTCTGCATTATGACAGTATAATTATCATATTCAGCAGAAGGCATAGCTGCCAAATAGCATGGATCACACAAGGAGGGGTGCAACCCTCCAGCACACGCCTCCATAGAGTTCAGATCTTTTGTTTTTGGCCTCATCAGTGGGGACAGCGCTGGTTCTGTAAAGTTTTATATCATTTTTATTTACCAAAAGGGCTAATGAACTCACATTCATGACAGACTGGGCCAGCCACATACGTACAGATATTTAGCCAGAATAACGATGGTGTGCTTGAGGAAAGTGTGTAAAAACAGGACCACACACAGAGTCGAGTCTGGAGTGACAGCTGATTACTGGCTGTGTGTGAATGTCAGGGGCAGTGCCCGTAGGCTAAGTTTAAGACCGGCGCACTGGATTGGCTATTCTGCCGGATCAGGTATAGCGCGGTTCAGAGATGCGAGTCAGCCTGTAAGCCTCTGGATTGGCTATCCTGCTGGATCAGGTGTAACGCGGTTCAGAGATGTGAGTTAGCATGTGAGCCTCTGGATTGGCCTCTGCTGCAGAGAGTGACGTTCCCCCTGGAGGTGCGGTTATTACGCACCTGAGATTATTCTCTCATTAATCACTGTCTCATTCTCCCATGAGTCCTCATCTTCATAATCTGCTGTCTGATATGTTTGGTAAACACATCATGCATTGGTAGGAAATATATCGGAACCGATTACATTGCATCTGGTGTGTATGAGACAGAGTCCTCTCCTCTTTCCCAAACAAAACCCCCCTCTGCTCCACCCTTTATACCTTAACTGAGAGCAGAACCAGTCTCTAGTGCTGAAGGAGGGTCTCCCGTCGACTATCAATTCAGAGCTTGTTTCGTCTGTTTTTCCTCAGTCTGGTTCTGCCTGTGTGAGACATTCAGGCCGACAGACTCAAAGCAATACACTTATAATGCAACGGATGGGCCTGTGGGCTGCATGACACAGGAGGACAAACAATCGCATGCATTAGGGAGAAGAATGTACACAATGGGCGCTTCTGGGAATTATGACAGGCAATGGGGTCACTTGATTTTACAAATTATTAAATTACCCATGATGCCTTTTCCCAAATGTGCACTCCACTTGAGAAAAAAAAAATGTCAGTATAAACATGCTCAATCACCAACTGCCTTCTAGTCTCCACAAATCAAAAGAATGAAAAATAAATCCAAAAAAGGAAGAGATTAAAGATGGTGATTGTCTTGAGAAAAGAATGTTTGTTCTCATTTTTGTTTAGCTCTTTTGAGACTCCTATAGGACAAAGGAAGACTGTGAAGAGAAATTGGGGACTGGGAGAGAAATTTGGTTCTGGTATTTTTCGCCTTGACCGGCTCACTCGCGGACCAGACATGGTTGCGATCGCGGCCTAAAAGCGGCCCAGCGGCTAACAAGTGATCCCATCCACCCGCCGCAAGGAAAAGCCTACACTCTTTAACAGGCTGCTGTTAGTTTTGTAGTACAGCATTTTATACATTCTGGCTTCATTCCTCGGCACATTGTATTTCTACATCCTAGGCTACAGTTAGCTTATTCCCAATCAACTGTAAACATGTATGTAAATTCAGGACAAGCGAAAGATCTTCGTGAAAGATCACTGCACTCAGTGCAGGCGCTAGTGTACGTTTGGCCTGGGTGCAAGATGGTGGAAATGCGCCCCCACAAGAAAACTATTTAAATATTACTGACAGCTAACTATGTCGTCAATATTCCTTTAAATAAGATGTACCGTATCTCCGCTTTGACGTTATAGCCTATTTACCAGAACGCTTTTGAAACTAGTCTGTACGCAATCATCATAGGCTATTTAGTTGCTACAATATTAATGTTCAATGTGAATCATTATTGAAGAATTTGATGACACATGCGCTGAAATGAAAATGTGAAACAAATAGACCATCACAGCTGGGCGCGGCGAACTTTGGCCGCATTAAACTGTCTCCCGAAGTAATGCCGTCCTTCTCAATTGAGGACGGGGATGGCAGTAGGTTTTTTTATAAATAATGTTGCATTTTCCCACACGCTCTATGCCCCGCTCCAGCGCTCCTTGGAGCTATCCTATGACATTACTGTATTTCTAACAGCAATGACAAATTACGTGAATACATATTTCTTCATTTTTTAAATAAATATTACCTACAGCAAGACAGCAAGCACAAAAAAGAGAACACAGGCTTAACATAAACCAAAACCTCCCTATAGCGTGCGTCCGCTGGTGACAGGCACAGCTTATTATCCCGAATTAAGAGGAAATAACTGAATTAAAATCGGACGGCTGATATGTAGGCCTACACGACAAAGTCGAGGGAAAAACAAGACCATCACACTTGAAACCCCATACCATCAAGCATCAATATAGCAAGCCCTGGCACAGGCAGAAACACAGCAGCTATACAATTTTATGGCCAACAGTTTTGTAAAACTTGATTTATTTTGATATTATTGATAAATGATATTAACAACCTGTTAACTTCCAAGACAGCACCTTTAGTGACCACATGATAGTAACATTGCCACGGCGGGCATGAAAAATTTAGCTTAGCTATAATTCTACTTTTGCTGGCTTGTTGCGAAGAGGTCCAGTTGTTTGGCTGCGCTATTCATTGATGACCAGAGACAAGTTTTGCAATGACTCTTAATAGTGAATTTAAACTCGGGAAAATGTCTTGAGGGCAACTGTCCGGTGGCTACATCCATTATGGAAGAACAGAACAGGTTCCCGATTCAATTATTGAATATAATTTTCAGGAATATTGCCCTATGCTATACATGTTCACGCTGAAAAATGATTTTCACTGGAATGGGTTTTTAAGGGGAATTTTTACCTTTCAGGGCTTTTGACACCTTTATAAATATAAAAATTGTGCAGTGTCACTGAAAAAAAAAACTAGGCTATACAGTGCCGTTTTGAATTTAAAAAATCTATCACCAGTTTCTGATCATTATAATTATCATCCAGTTCGTCTTAATCGTTTATGCGATTTTAATGCAGTAACTTGACATTTGCTGGGCCAATGAAATGAGAGTATTTGGCGTTGCCTGTGCATCTAGAAGGCCCAGCTTGTTATTGGTATTTTTGTTTTTTTGCTTCGTAGATCGTGGATATCAACGCGTCGTGGTTATTCAAAACATTTTGACTTTACTATTTTATCCAGGGAAAATTAGAGAAAAAAAACCTTATGACTTGCACTTGTATGTATTTGAAAAAAACGTATTTAAGTAATTTTTTTCTTATTTTGCAGGAGAACAGAGCTGTGATGGAAGACATGCTTCATCAAAAATAGGCCCAGGAGCAGCTGAGGAAACGGGAAGATGTGGATATTGATCTGAAGACTTTGGAATTACTCACTCTGGAAGACATGCAGTTCCAGAGGTACACCAAAAGCGTTATTGATGCAGCAACAGCTGCCAACAGGAACACTATCCCACTCCACAGGAACACTATCCCACTCCACAGGAACACTATCCCACTCCACAGGAACACTATCCCACTCCGCAGGAACACTATCCCACTCCGCAGGAACACTATCCCACTCTGCAGCAACACTATCCCACTCCACAGGAACACTATCCCACTCCACAGGAACACTATCCCACTCCGCAGGACCACTATCCCACTCCGCAGGAACACTATCCCACTCCGCAGGAACACTATCCCACTCCGCAGGAACACTATCCCACTCCGCAGGACCACCTGGAAGGGGCCCAGTCAGGGGTTGGGACCCATTTCTGGAGGAATCAGAGCCAATTATTTGGTTCCTGGGGCCAACCATGCTCAAATACCTGAGTATGTCAGCAGCAGGACCCACAATATCAACAGATTATACAGAGCTTCTGAAGAAGAGTCAACAGAGCGTAGACTTGGATTCATATGGTGAATGCAGATTATACAGAGCTTCTGAAGAAGAGTCAACAGAGCGTAGACTTGGATTCATATGGTGAATGCAGATTATACAGAGCTTCTGAAGAAGAGTCAACAGAGCGTAAACTTGGATTCATATGGTGAATGCAGATTATACAGAGTTTCTGAAGAAGAGTCAACAGAGCGTAGACTTGGATTCATATGGTGAATGATTAAGAAGAGAAGCGCAAAGAGGAACACCCAAGAAAAGTCTGCATTCTAATGAGGAACAGGAAATAAACTAGCACATGGATGTACAGTTTGCATTATATCACTTACTGAACACATCATCAGGGTTAAAGTATCATTACATGAGAATAAATGTGAAAACAATTATCACTGCCCGACAGTTTAATAAAAATAAAAAAGTGATTGTCAGCAGAAAATGTTTATAATTTTCAGAGACATCAGTGAGCATGACCATTCTGCTACAGAATGTGGCATGATCCCTCAAGAAGCAGGAAGTGTGTCATCAGTTCTCTTGAATGAGGAAGTTTTGTCTTTGGCACTTTTGCTGAGTGGCCTCAACATATCTCATATTAAGTGATACTCATATTTTTTACTTGTTTATTTATTCTTATTATGTATTTATGTTTCTGATTATTTGTGGTTTCACTGTTCTGTGTTTTGTATTACTGTCACTCCCTGTCTTCGTCACACTTTTCGGGAGTCTCTGTCATGCGCTTCCTTCATTACTAATTACTTCATTGTAAATAATACTAATTAACTAACAACCACTAACATCTTAGAATTAGTGCCTACTAATCTACTAATGACTAACTTGTATATACTACTAATCTACTAACGCCATAGAATCAGGCTTTTCTACTAACTTACTAATGTCATCTTCTTTCCTCACTGCAGCTGTCTCTCTTCTTCTTCTTCGTGTTTTTTACGGCGGTTGGCATCCAGCTTGTTGGTGCATTACCGCCACCTTCTGCTCCGGAGTGTGGATCAGACAATAGGCTTTCGTTCTACTTCCCTTCATTCTAAACTACATTTTACCTAGTTCTACTATACACTCCATATCCATATCAGACACTCTAGCACCCTATACCTGCTTGTCCATCATATCCTATTAAAAACTCCTGTATCCCTTAAGAAGGCTAACAGTACCCTGACCTGTGCTCTCTCACCCATTTTCAGTAAAACTTTTAATGTGAAATCCTGCACCCCCAATTCCCTCAATTTATTCCTCATCTTCTCTCTCTGTGCCCCGTACCTCCTACAACTCATCACTACGTGCTCCACTGATTCCTCTCCCTGACATCCCCCACACAAGCCTGTCTGGTGTTTCCCTATCATTTTCAGTGTTTTGTTTAGTGCACAGTGCCCCAACCTTAACCTTGTCAACACAGTTTCCTCTCTCCTGTTTCCACTACCTACCCTAGTAACTTTGACACTCTTTTGAATTTGATAAAGATGCCTTCCTTTCCCCTCTCTGTCCCACCTTGCTTGCCACTTTTGATAGATTTTTTCCCAGATTACACATTTAACCTCCGCTTTACTAGCTGTCTCTCTTTCTGTCTGTTCTATCACTAATTATCTTTATTTGGTTCCTCTTAACTACAGCTGACTCTCATTTCCACTTTCCTATCCCTTATTGTATGCACTTGTCTTATTGGAGTCCATGTCATGTTATCTCTATGTATCTGTTTCCAGTTAGTGTCTTACGTTCTCCCTTGTTATTTTATTATCCGCTCTCCTCATTGTTTCATTACGTGCACCTGTCTGTCATTTGCCCTTCCCGGTTCCTCACACCTGATCCTCATTGTTTTTTGTCTCCCTCAGTGTATTTATACTCTGTGCTTTCAGTCGTTTGTTGTGAGTTCCTCACCGTTATGTTGATTCTAGCTTTTTCGAGAAATCTTCCGAGTTGTCTGTTAGTGTCATTGTGTATCTGTTCCTGAGTTTGTTATCCCTCGTCCTTTTCCCTGTTGGTTTTGTTGTCGTATTTTTTTTTTCTTCTTGTTTTTCCATTATGCCTCCCTGGTTTGACTCCTGCCTGTGTTCTCGCGACCCTGATTTTGGACTCCTAGATTGTTTGACAGTGCTGTTTCCACCGGCTCTTCTCAGTCCATTGTTGATTAGTGAGGGCTGGTGACGACATTGAAAGATGACCTGTTGTATGATCTAGATTTACTTGCGTAGATTGTTTGACGGCTCTTGTTAGGCGCAGCTTCATCCCATTCATTATGTTGCTTTGTTTTCAGGGATTTGCCTTCTTTCCAAAGTTAAATTTGTTGACATTGGCATCCTATAATTCGCCTGTTTTGTGTAATTTATGGGCCTAACACCGCCGCGCATATGAAATCCATTGTATTTGTTGGTAGGCTATATTTTATTGATATCAAGTTTCCCAATTCTGAAAAAATAACCTGCCCTGTCAGATTTAATCCTTGTGCACAGATGGTGGATTCTCCAAACTGCAGATTAACTCTTTGGTGGCGATTGGCCACTTGGTGGTGCTGTAAGCCAGTTACAATGGCAGTTTTAAAACGAATAGAAATGGAAACAAATAGTGTCCCTATAGATCGCTTGAGAAAAAACTTGCCTCAAGGGCCCAGGTCTACAATGAAGAATTGTAAAAAAATCTGAAGCCATTTATCAAAATGCAAAATGCTTTATTGGGCGCATGACTTAGACAAAAATAAATTGCTGTGCTTTATTGTGCGCAAGTAAAGCCCACAGATAAAAATAAAAAAAAAGATATTAATTGCATTGTCAGCCCCCTAAAAACTAGCACAGCATTGGCACAATTGAAAGGCATGGTGGCACAATGGATTTTAAAAAAATGAATTCAGAATATTCAGACCATATAAAACCACAATTTGTAGTGAAAAAAAAAAATTGCATCAGTGACTAAACCTCACAAAAATGTATTTGTCCTATGAAGTCATCATGCACTCTTTTGAAGTGGTCACAAGCCAACCAAAAAGCAGTAGGGCTACGTCTCTGCATTATGAACCCCAGACACTGATCTATGATAATTGCTTTGTTTAAATGTAAGCTCACATAACCTGTGTGCAAGAAATCTATTTGATCAGCCTCAGTGCGACTCAAACAGGTAATGTAATATAATGGTTATGGAACTGGGCTTATAATAAGGTTGAGGTTGTGGGTTTGATTACCAGCTGCCCAATGCTGTTCGCTGTACACTGGAGCGACGGTATGTATTTAACCCGAATTGCTGCAGAGAATGGATTGTATGTAAAAAATGTAACTTGTGTAAATATCTCTGGATAAGAGCACCTGCCAAATCTCAAAACGTATACAACGTGCCTGCAGGGAGAACTCGGACATAGTAATCGCTGTTTGGAGTTTATTATTCTTTAGCTGTGCTTGCCTCTGCCTGGCTGCCACTCTATTGTGCCCTGACTATTCAGGAATTGACCCCTTGCCTGCTAGCTTACATAGCATTTCTGGTAAGGCTAACACATATACAGCTACTTGGTGGCTTTAAAGGGAATTGCAGTAATGTTTTGAGTACCTCTGAAGGGAATGTTCAGATTCGTTTGCAACATGTGAAGCTATAATCGTAAACACGCCTGCGGTTTTTCACATGAAAATTACAGGATCAGATAATTCCAAATCTAAGATCTAATTCCAAATCTAAGGCAGTAGCCTTTAAGTAAACTTATCCTGTTGAATTTTCAATCACTTGTTATGCAATCACTGTGGAATCGCATACAGGTGCACGTCATACAGGTACGTATGTGCAACACCAGTAAGAACAAAAGAAGTATCCCAATACATTTTATTTCTATAGCTGTCCTCAAACCAAATGCACAAAGGCTTCACAAAGCAGAGAAGAAAATCAGCAAAAATACAGCAATTCAAATAAAAGTAGGAATTAAAGATGACAAACTAAACAGCGGGCTATGGATTGGGCCTTGTGTTAAAACCTCGGTCACTTGACTTGAGCAGTTTTGTGACTACCAAAAACTCTTTACTAATGAGTGGAGTAATCCTATAATACTTTAAAATGTTATTTATGTATGTATTCTGCAAATTTAAAGGAAATTAATTTTTTATTTTATTTTTTTACTAGTTTTGGTATTTTGTTACACTGTATTATGCTATGAAAACTTTCCCATCTGAACATCTTTTCTGGTCTGACTACTTGTCCTCAGTAAACATACCATAAACTCAAACCTAGCTGTAACTGCTACCAGTACAAAGCCAAGACTCCAGCATTCTGTTTTTAATGGCTTTAATAAAACCTGGAAGTAATTAGAGCAAGAATAACCTTCACTGAGCCTCATTTTGGAAATCTCTTAAAATGGTAGTAAGTCTTAGAAAATGATTTTCACATTCTCATACTGTAGATCAACCTGAAAAGTTTATCCCTCAGAGATGAGTGGCCTTGTACTCTAAGGGCCTGATTTATGAAGACCTTTAGGGTTTGCAAAGCCTTTTAGCACACACAAAACTAATAAAACAACCAATGATTGGTGCAAAACAAATACCATGACCAATCATTGGTCATGTTATTGGTTTTGCGTGCGCTAAAAGGTTTTGCACACGCTAAATGTCTTAGTAAATCAAGCCCTGAATGTGTAAAACAAAAATAATCGAGGTCAAGTGGGGGAAGGTTTGTGGCTTTTAGTATTGAAAAAATGTAGTATTGCCTCCCAGCTTGACAAATATGTCCCCAGGATCTCCCTGATGGACAGACACCACAGGAAGAGAAGACTGTAGCTACTCGGGGAATGAGAGGAAATAAATTTTTAAAAACAATAACATCAAGATACAGGTACAAAAAAGATCTTTAAAAAATACAAATGCTTCACTTGGGTGGTAGGCCTACCCTATAGGTACATAAGCTGTAATTGTACCCCTAGACAGCAATACAGTACATTACATTACAATGATTTAACAGACACTTTTATCCAAAGTGACATACAATAAGTGCACACAGAAGGTCATCGAAGCAACAACAGAACAGATTAGACAAAGCACATCCTTCCCATCACGTAGCAGCTATCGCAAGTAATGAACATTGAGTGTAGTTCACAGTAAGCTGTGGACAAATCGGCTATACTATAATTCTATTCTAAATACTATTCCTAAACTATAACCTCAAACATAATTCAGTTGTTCCTTTTTGTTTATTAGTACATTTAAAGAACAAATATGTACCTCCCTTGTGCCTTTAAGTTTATTAGTATGGGCAGAATTGAGACCAGATGCTCAACATCTCAAGTTATATGCGGCAACGGGAGGTTTATTTTGAGGTGTTCTTGATAAGCAGTGAACGTTGCTTTTTCTGGCTGAATATTGGCTGAGACGTCCCGAAGGAGCTGCTTTCTGGGAAAAAGTCCACCGATGATTAAACTGCTAAGATGCCAGCTGACGTTCAGCGAGACATCTGGGAATGTATCCAGACGTCTGTTTCACACACACTCCTGTGTACGATAGCAACCCCAAGTTTGCATCTTGCGACAGCTCTTGACATCAAGCGTCGCTCTCCTGCCTCGTCGCAAAGCCGCCCGATCAGTGCACTGAACGCTCTATGGATTAGTGTCGTCTTTTGTTGCAATTTGTGAAAATAAATAATAAACCAAGCAACAACAAACATTTGATTGGTTAGAAATTTGTATTCTCAACACGGCATGCTTCAAGAACACCGACCAACAGCCGGTGATTGGGTGAAAATATTTACTTCCACTTCATGCATTTTTACATACTCTGAAATGTTAATAATTTGGGTGACTAGTGGCATAAGGCACAAAGTGAATACAATAACCAGAAAACATGATGCACCATAAGAATTATACACCATATGCTTAAGAGACCCGGCAATAAAAAGAAGTTTTTCGTTTTTCTTTTCACATAATACAAGAGTCTTTGATAACAAAACATGTCGCAGTGAAAATATTTTCTAAAATATTATTTTATTTTTTATTTAATGTCCCTTGTAGCGTCGGTTTCAGCATTGTAGAATAACAGGGGGGATAAAATGAATTGCTGGGGCTTATACAGTAATGCCTTTTATGGAACGTTGTCATGCAAGAACTTTCTCTTTAGTGGTTGAATATAATAATTACTCCTTTAATCACCAGATCTGCAGGATGCTCATAGAACCTGCCTTCCCACAACCCCCTGCCTGTATGTGCATTTCTGTTATCTAATGTCACTTTTTCTCTACGCACAGTTATTTTGCTGCCGACATTGTGGTGAAAGCTTGTCGTTCAATGTATCCCATATTTCTTACCAGGCCGGATGCGAGTGTGAGATGAACATGTCACTGCGTAAACAGGAAGTCGTGACGTGTGTTGAGCAGAGGACGTCTGCCATTTTAACTGGGCCCAAGTGACTACTTTTTCTTGTTGTGTTTATGTAAAGCTAAAAGTAAAGATGTTGCGCATGACGGTTGTGAAAGATGAAGAGGAAGTGAGCTGTTTCACCACATCTGAAAGGTCATCCTTGGTCCATATGGGTTATCTCACACTGAGAAAACTATCCACTCTCTCCAACTCGGAGGAAGTGTTAAACTGACTCACAGCTCCTCTACAGCGTCTCTACCAGTGCACATATTAGCAGAGAGAAAGAAAGCGAGAAATTTAACTGAATAAAATTGTGAATACATTTTATTACATGAAGACCACTATCCAGTACAATTGCTAGTGGGACTATTCCCATTACAATATATATAATGGATCATTATACTTTTTTTCACTTTTCAAAACTGCAGGACTAATAAGAGTCCAGTACAATGTCTTGCAATTTATGCCAAAGACATATAAATCAAGGTTTCAAAATAAGAGCCTGCATGCCCACTTCTGCTCTATTTCATTTTCCAAATCTTTTATCAGGACTGACATTCTCAATAAAATAGAGCTACAGCTGTAGACTGCACATATATTCATAGTGAAACTGTTTCAGCTGTAGACTGCACATAGATTCATAGTAAAACTGTTTCAGCTGTAGACTGGACATATATTCATAGTGAAACTGCTTTAGCTGTAGACTGCACATATATTCATAGTGAAAATGCTTTAGCTGTAGACTGCACATATATTCATAGTGAAAATGCTTTAGCTGTAGACTGCACATATATTCATAGTGAAACTGTTTCAGCTGTAGACTGCACATATATTCATAGTGAAAATGCTTTAGCTGTAGACTGCACATATATTCATAGTGAAACTGTTTCAGCTGTAGACTGGACATATATTCATAGTGAAACTGCTTTAGCTGTAGACTGCACATATATTCATAGTGAAAATGCTTTAGCTGTAGACTGCACATATATTCATAGTGAAACTGTTTCAGCTGTAGACTGGACATATATTCATAGTGAAACTGCTTTAGCTGTAGACTGCACATATATTCATAGTGAAAATGCTTTAGCTGTAGACTGCACATATATTCATAGTGAAACTGTTTCAGCTGTAGACTGGACATATATTCATAGTGAAAATGCTTTAGCTGTAGACTGCACATATATTCATAGTGAAACTGCTTTAGCTGTAGACTGCACATATATTCATAGTGAAAATGCTTTAGCTGTAGACTGCACATAGATTCATAGTGAAAATGCTTTAGCTGTAGACTGCACATATATTCATAATGAAAATGCTTTAGCTGTAGACTGCACATATATTCATAGTGAAACTGTTTCAGCTGTAGACTGCACATATATTCATAGTGAAAATGCTTTAGCTGTAGACTGCACATATATTCATAGTGAAAATGCTTTAGCTGTAGACTGCACATATATTCATAGTGAAACTGTTTCAGCTGTAGACTGCACATATATTCATAGAGAAACTGTTTCAGCTGTAGACTGGACATATATTCATAGTGAAAATGCTTTAGCTGTAGACTGCACATATATTCATAGTGAAACTGTTTCAGCTGTAGACTGGACATATATTCATAGTGAAAATGCTTTAGCTGTAGACTGCACATATATTCATAGTGAAAATGCTTTAGCTGTAGACTGCACATATATTCATAGTGAAACTGTTTCAGCTGTAGACTGCACATATATTCATAGAGAAACTGTTTCAGCTGTAGACTGGACATATATTCATAGTGAAAATGCTTTAGCTGTAGACTGCACATATATTCATAGTGAAACTGTTTCAGCTGTAGACTGGACATATATTCATAGTGAAAATGCTTTAGCTGTAGACTGCACATATATTCATAGTGAAAATGCTTTAGCTGTAGACTGCACATATATTCATAGTGAAACTGTTTCAGCTGTAGACTGCACATATATTCATAGTGAAACTGTTTCAGCTGTAGACTGCACATATATTCATAGTGAAACTGTTTCAGCTGTAGACTGCACATATATTCATAGTGAAACTGTTTCAGCTGTAGATTGCACAAGGAAAGGAATGCTGGATGGATCTTTGGAACAGGCTCCTCTTGGGTCCAAAGAGGGACCTTTAAACGGACAGCGGGGCTCCAGGGACGCGGTCCTCAGCGGGCTGAGCTACGCGGGGGACGCTTACAGCGCAATGTCCCCGGGATCCCGGCGCTTACAGCCCGCCCGGAGGCTGTGCAGCAGCTTGCGGGCGGGGTCGGTGTACTGGCGGTTGGCCAGGCCCAGGATGACGGGTATAACGGCCATGCTGCCGATGCCCGTGCAGGACAGGATGATGTGCATCCTGGAGAAGCCCCCAGTCCTGTCCTGCTTCAGTAGGGCCACGGACACGTGCAGGTAGACTATGTAGGGCACCCAGCACGCCACGAACACCAGCGACACCGCCGCCACGCACTTGGCGTAGCGCAGGTTGAGCCGGTGCTTGGCGTTGACGGCCTCCGCCCTCTCCACCGAGCGGTGGAGCTTGCACAGGTCCCGCACCTGCCGGTGGGCGATCCAGAGCACCCGCCCCGTCATGGCCATGATGGACAGGATGGCGGGAATCAGCAGCCCGTACACCTCCAGGTAGATGAAGGCGTTGGGGAACACCAGCCTGTAGGAGCAGCCCTCCTCGCCCAGGTCGTAGGAGGCGGAGCCGTTCCCGCCCCCGGCGCTGCCATTGGGGGCGGAGCCCCAGTTGTTCCAGCCGAAGGCGGGCAGGGAGGCGTAAAGCAGGGGCGGGGCCCAAACGGCCAGCAGCGCCAGGGGGAAGCAGCGATGGACCCAGAACTGGCTGTGGTGCAGCGGGTTGACGATGCACAGGTAGCGCTCATAGTGCACCATCACCAGGTTGAAGAGAAAAGAGAGGAAGAGGAAGTTGGGGAAGATGTGCACCAGCAGGCAGGCGGAGAAGTCCAGGTCGCGGTTAAGCCCCATGCGGGGGATGAAGGGCAGGGCCACGCCCGTGCACAGGTCCGCCACCAGCAGGCTCAGGAAGAAGTAGTTGGGGGTGTTGTGCAGTTGGCGGTTGCTGGCGATTCCGAGGATGATGAGCAGGTTGGCGAGGATGATGACGGTGGACAGGGGGAGGGTTATGCAGAGTATGAGTCGCTCCTGAGCAGGGTCATTGGGAGTCATGGCTGGGGCACCGAGGTCCGTCAGCAGCGCCCAGCGCTCGCCCCCTCTTACCCTGAGAGAGAGAGAGAGAGAGAGAGAGAGAGAGAGAGAGAGAGAGAGGGAGAGAGAGACAGAGAGAGAGAGAGGAGAGAGAGAAAGAGAGAGAGGAGAGAGAGACAGAGACAGAGAGAGAGAGAGAGAGAGAGAGGGAGAGAGAGAGAGAGAGAGACAGAGAGAGAGAGAGACAGAGAGACAGAGAGAGAGAGAGAGAGAGACAGAGAGAGAGAGAGAGAGAGAGAGAGAGAGGGAGAGAGAGAGAGAGAGAGAGACAGAGAGAGAGAGAGAGAGAGAGAGAGGAAATTGAAAAAAAAGGGAAAAAAGTGATGGACAAAGAAAATCCATAATTTGCTTATAATCACGTTATTTATGGCTATTAAATATGTATTGAGCACCAATAAAGCGTGAGAAATAAATTCCATTGCAATGGAATGTGTTCCATGTTTTCCATACTGTTCCTGTGTAATTTACAGCTAAATATAGTCGCACCCGCCAAGTCCCATAGAGATCCATTCAAATGCAGAGATGTTATATTATCGCTTGTAAGAATATCAGAAAATAAGATATCAAGAGACTTTTGATGTTGTTGGGTCACAGACATCAGGAAGTCATGGCATGCAAAGGATATGCGACCAAATATTAAAAGGTATTACTTTATTCTATATATAAATGCAGCAGGGGTGCCAATAATTGTGGCACATGTGGTTTTGTTAAAAATATATATATATTCTTGATGAGGGATTTTTTTTTTTCTCATTATAAATTTACTTCAATTAAAGGTTGATTTTTCTCATTTTTTCAGTGTGAAATTAAGATAATTCACCAAACGGTGAATTTTCTATAACCCTTTTTACTCATCTTTACCAGGGGTGCCAATAATAGTGGAGGGCACTGTATAGTTTCATGTGATTGCAACCTGATCAGGGACTAACTATGGTAGAGTTAATACATCAAATGGTGACATTTATCTTAAGGGTTGCTGTATTACCGCGGATCTTTGAAATAATTTTAACTGCTCAGTTTATGAAGTTGTGTCATAAGCCTCCCCCTGTAGCTGCAAAGTGCTGTTTACCCTAGAGAAGCATCTGCATCAAGCTGAAATGTGGAGTTTATAACCAGGCCAACTTAATTAGCAAAATGAGCTATCCTGCATGTGCGTGCTTAGATAGAGTCCATTGGTTAAGATATCAGAGCCACAGGCACCCAGGCCCTAGATTAGTGCACTAACAGACACCCAGGCCCTAGATTAGTGCACTAACAGACACCCAGGCCCTATATTAGTGCACTAGCAGACTTGCTGTGCCTGGAACCATCACGCACTGGATGCCCAACAGGAGTTTATGTTTCTGGTTTTGTTCAGAATTCAATTGAACTGGCCCCCGTGTCCTTAAATGCTTCTTCTACTTTTCAAATGTTAAAATTATTGATTCACCTGTGAACAGGAACACATGTTCTATTCAGTTAAAAAGAAGACTCTTCATGTGCAGCTCAACAGGTGGACTTGCAGGCACCCGATCCACCAGCAGGGGTCGCTGGTATGCGGCTAAATTAATCCCTCCAATCCCTGGGAGATGCTACAGCCAATTATACGTTTCCAATAACAGTGCCTTAACAGAGATCAGGCCCATCCATGCACTAGAACAGTGCCATAACAGATACCAGACTGTGGGGCCCATCTATGCACTAGAACAGTGCCTTAACAGATACCAGACTATAGAGCCCATCCATGCACTAGAACAGTGCTTAACAGATACCAGTCTATAGAGCCCATCCATGCACTAGAACAGTGCCTTAACAGATACCAGACTATAGAGCCCATCCATGCACTAGAACAGAGCTTTAACAGATACCAGACCATAGAGCCCATCCATGCACTAGAACAGAGCCTTAACAGATACCAGACCATAGAGCCCATCCATGCACTAGAACAGAGCCTTAACAGATACCAGACCATAGAGCCCATCCATGCACTAGAACAGAGCCTTAACAGATACCAGACCATAGAGCCCATCCATGCACTAGAACAGTGCCTGAACAGATACCAGACCATAGAGCCCATCCATGCACTAGAACAGAGCCTTAACAGATACCAGACCAGAGAGCCCATCCATGCACTAGAACAGAGCCTTAACAGATACCAGACCATAGAGCCCATCCATGCACTAGAACAGTGCCTTAACAGATACCAGACCATAGAGCCCATCCATGCACTAGAACAGTGCCTTAACAGATACCAGACCATAGAGCCCATCCATGCACTAGAACAGAGCCTTAACAGATACCAGACCATAGGGGCCCATCCATGCACTAGAACAGTGCCTTAACAGATACCAGACCATAGAGCCCATCCATGCACTAGAACAGAGCCTTAACATATACCAGACCATAGAGCCCATCCATGCACTAGAACAGAGCCTTAACAGATACCAGACCATAGAGCCCATCCATGCACAAGAACAGAGCCTTAACAGATACCAGACCATAGAGCCCATCCATGCACTAGAACAGTGCCTTAACAGATACCAGACCATAGAGCCCATCCATGCACTAGAACAGTGCCTTAACAGATACCAGACTATAGAGCCCATCCATGCACTAGAACAGTGCCTTAACAGATACCAGACCATAGAGCCCATCCATGCACTAGAACAGTGCCTTAACAGATACCAGACTGTGGGGCCCATTCATGCACTAGAACAGTGCCTTAACAGATACCAGACTATAGAGCCCATCCATGCACTAGAACAGTGCCATAACAGATACCAGACTATAGAGCCCATCCATGCACTAGAACAGTGCCGTAATAGATACCAGACTGTGGGGCCCATCCGTGCACTAGAACAGTGCCTTAACAGATACCAGACCATAGAGCCCATCCATGCACTAGAACAGTGCCTTAACAGATACCAGACCATGGGGCCCATCCATGCACTAGAACAGTGCCTTAACAGATACCAGACCATAGAGCCCATCCATGCACTGGAACAATGCCTTAACAGATACCAGACCATAGAGCCCATCCATGTACTAGAACAGTGCCTTAACAGATACCAGACCATAGAGCCCATCCATGTACTAGAACAGTGCCTTAACAGATACCAGACCATAGAGCCCATCCATGCACTAGAACAGTGCCTTAACAGATACCAGACTATAGAGCCCATCCATGTACTAGAACAGTGCCTTAACAGATACCAGACCATAGAGCTCATCCATGCACTAGAACAGTGCCTTAACAGATACCAGACTGTGGGGCCCATTCATGCACTAGAACAGTGCCTTAACAGATACCAGACTATAGAGCCCATCCATGCACTAGAACAGTGCCATAACAGATACCAGACTATAGAGCCCATCCATGCACTAGAACAGTGCCGTAATAGATACCAGACTGTGGGGCCCATCCGTGCACTAGAACAGTGCCTTAACAGATACCAGACCATAGGGGCCCATCCATGCACTAGAACAGTGCCTTAACAGATACCAGACCATAGAGCCCATCCATGCACAAGAACAGAGCCTTAACAGATACCAGACCATAGAGCCCATCCATGCATTAGAACAGTGCCTTAACAGATACCAGACCATAGAGCCCATCCATGCACTAGAACAGTGCCTTAACAGATACCAGACTATAGAGCCCATCCATGCACTAGAACAGTGCCTTAACAGATACCAGACCATAGAGCCCATCCATGCACTAGAACAGTGCCTTAACAGATACCAGACTGTGGGGCCCATTCATGCACTAGAACAGTGCCTTAACAGATACCAGACTATAGAGCCCATCCATGCACTAGAACAGTGCCATAACAGATACCAGACTATAGAGCCCATCCATGCACTAGAACAGTGCCGTAATAGATACCAGACTGTGGGGCCCATCCGTGCACTAGAACAGTGCCTTAACAGATACCAGACCATAGAGCCCATCCATGCACTAGAACAGGGCCTTAACAGATACCAGACCATGGGGCCCATCCATGCACTAGAACAGAGCCTTAACAGATACCAGACCATAGAGCCCATCCATGCACTAGAACAGAGCTTTAACAGATACCAGACCATAGAGCCCATCCATGCACTAGAACAATGCCTTAACAGATACCAGACCATAGAGCCCTTCCATGTACTAGAACAGTGCCTTAACAGATACCAGACCATAGAGCCCATCCATGTACTAGAACAGTGCCTTAACAGATACCAGACCATAGAGCCCATCCATGCACTAGAACAGTGCCTTAACAGCTACCAGACCATAGAGCTCATCCATGCACTAGAACAGTGCCTTAACAGATACCAGACTGTGGGGCCCATTCATGCACTAGAACAGTGCCTTAACAGATACCAGACTATAGAGCCCATCCATGCACTAGAACAGTGCCATAACAGATACCAGACTATAGAGCCCATCCATGCACTAGAACAGTGCCGTAATAGATACCAGACTGTGGGGCCCATCCGTGCACTAGAACAGTGCCTTAACAGATACCAGACCATAGAGCCCATCCATGCACTAGAACAGTGCCTTAACAGATACCAGACCATGGGGCCCATCCATGCACTAGAACAGTGCCTTAACAGATACCAGACCATAGAGCCCATCCATGCACTAGAACAGTGCCTTAACAGATACCAGACCATAGAGCCCATCCATGCACTAGAACAATGCCTTAACAGATACCAGACCATAGAGCCCATCCATGTACTAGAACAGTGCCTTAACAGATACCAGACCATAGAGCCCATCCATGTACTAGAACAGTGCCTTAACAGATACCAGACCATAGAGCCCATCCATGCACTAGAACAGTGCCTTAACAGATACCAGACCATAGAGCCCATCCATGTACTAGAACAGTGCCTTAACAGATACCAGACCATAGAGCCCATCCGTGCACTAGAACAGTGCCTTAACAGATACCAGACCATAGAGCCCATCCATGCACTAGAACAGTGCCTTAACAGATACCAGACCATAGAGCTCATCCATGCACTAGAAAGTTTCATTTTCTTTACGCAATTACATGTGTCAGCAGCATTTACAGGGGACTGCTACACACATCACTGCTAACTGCACAATAAGGTCATCTGGCCTCCTCTTGTTAGATGTGACCAGCACTGGTATGTTTTTATTTTATTTTACATAAACATATTTAAAAGGAAAGACACCTTTCTGACAGAAAGTGTCACAAACCACGTGCCACAGCCGACAAGTGGTGTAAATTCATCACTCATTCAGCTCAGAGAGAATACCGTAATTCCTCGTAAATGACGTACGTAATTTAATAGGGAAGTAGTAGCACTGTGCTGTACATTGCTGTAAAACTCAGAATAAGTACTTTTTTGCTGCACAAAATGTACGCTTTGTAGTCATTATGGTTAGGATTTTACAGCACTTTAAAAATAAGAGGAGAATAAGCATGAGCTTGTCAAATGCCATGGCAGGTCAAAACAAAGGAAGCGTGGGCCTTGGTTTTTGCCAGTTTCAAACAAAATACACACCTAGGTTTACATAGGCGATCTGAGTGACGGGCTAAAATACAATTAAAAATGGAAATCTAGTCTCTGAATTTCCAGGTTTTCCAGGATGAGTGGGAACCCTGATTTAACATATGGGGAGTTTAATAATGATGTGATGTACACAATTATAAATATTACATTGTGTTTGTATTTACATTGTAATAGTGACATTTATTACTCATTTGGGAGCAAGAGTGATATTGTGCCAATATATTACAGTCTGATATTTATTCAGTCACCTGAGCCCTCAAAATAAACCAGTAAGCTGGTTATAAAATGTAATTTACCTTCACAATTAGGCAGTTAGCAATCAACTTAGTGAAGAGCTTTTAAAATCAAATTCCCTTAACTATCAGATATATTAAAGGTAAAAAAAACAAGCAGCTTACCTCAGTCAGAGTGTGCGGATCCAGTGAGAGAGGTAGAGCATACGAACGTGTGTGCTGCCCGCATCTCCATCAGATCTCCTCAGAGGCACGCCAGTCCAGTCGCCCGTTACAGTGCCTGGCACCGCTTTTGTTTCTTGTGTCTTTTGACAGCTGAAGGAGCCTCTCCCACAGACCGGTGGAAGTCTGTTACTACCCGCCCCCTCCCCTCCTCACTGAGGATTGAGAGAGACTGAGTGACGGAGAGCCCCCACTCGCTGAAGATCGAGAGAGAATGATCGCAGAGGGGCGAATTCTCTGTTCAAACCGACTCGGCCAAACTCACTAACCCCTATAAAAAGGGAAGGGCACACTTTGAGAAGCATCTTGCATACAGGAAGTTACAAAATGGCTCTGTACCTTTAAGAGCAGGGAGTAATTGTTTATAATAAAACCAGTGGCCTGTGAGACAGGAGAGGAAACCACACACATTTATAGTTTATCTCATCTTTCAGTCCATTCGCTCCACAAAAATAAAAAAACAATGTTGGAATGAAAAAGCAGAATCATTGTCATCTGGGTTTTGCAAATACTCTGGTCCTCCTGCGCTGTTAAATTTAAAAACAAATAAGAACAAAATAAAACTGCCCTGGGAACAGTAAACCCATCTAGTGCCATTTGATTTCCTCCATTCCCTTCTGAGCACGTAAGAGGGAAAACGTTCCCTTCAACTTTAATAGTTTCTTCCTTTTTTGCTCCCCTTGAGATTAAGAGAAAGTAACATGCAGCAGACATGATAAAGAATCTAAAAAGTAAAAACCTAAAAAACGTCCACTTTCTCTTTTGACATTTAATAAAAACAGCAACTCCCTTTGGAATGTTTTAGCCGTGTTGGGGATTGATTATGGTGAGGTTTTGGAACCATGAGTTTGGTAAGATAACTCTGCTTAATGTAACTATGAGGGATGCTATGCAGGACAATGTACCCCTTCACTATGAGAAAGATTACCTTTCAGTTACGAGACAGCGAGACAGACAGAGGAGGAACCCATACGTAATAAATAACCAAATTAAAAATAGTTATCAAATGGTACTGTTTATCTCTCATCTACCATATTAAGTTGTCTAAGTTATTTCCTTTAGTCATTATTTCTCTAATAGAGGAGTTTTCGGTTAGCACGTTGAACTTTCAGGGCCAAAACTCTACAGAGTTTAGCACCTGAGTTTGAAGCAAATGTTAAAGGCATTGAATGAATCATTTGCAGGACACACATAGTCTCTCATTGACTTATTATTTATTTATATACAGTGAGCACCATAATTCATTGGACAGTGACATTTTTTGTTATTTTGGTTCTGTACTCTAGCACTCTAGAGTCTGAAAGAATACAATGACAATGAAGTGCATTGTGTTGAAGTGCAGACTGTCAGCTTAAATTTGAGGGTATTTTCATACATATCGGATGAACCATTTAGAAATTATAGAACCTTTTGTACATAGTCTCACCCATTTTCGGGTATCAAAAAATATTGGACAGTTTAACATAATGCAGAATAAAGTAATAATTTTAACAAATTGGTCGCATATGCTTTGCATGCCATGACTTCCTGATGTCCGTGACCCAAAGATTATCAAAAGACTCTTGATATCTTATTTTCTGGTACTCTTACAAGCGATACTATACCTGCTCTGCATTTGAATGGATCTCTAAGGAAATTGGGGGGTGGGACTAGATTTAGTTGTAAATTATGCTGAAACAGTATGGAATACATGGTTGGTAAAATGGGTGAAAGTCAGCAAGGGGCTGAGGTATCAAACAAGCCTCAAACCATCACTCTGCTGCCAGCTACGCAGTGAATGGATCACTCTAAGGGTTGTTTCTCCTGACAATTTTTCCTATTGAACTCTATGGAAAAATAAGTCAGGAGAAGAAACACTTCAAGTTATCCATCCATATCTACTGTATATCTGGCAGCAGAGTGATGGTTTAAGGCTCGTTTGATACCTCAGACCCTTGATGACTAGAGCCATTTAACCAACCAAATTCAAAAATCTATTTTTCTTTGCACTTTGTATTATTTATATACCCCAGATTCTACGTAGGCTACTTCTCAGAGAAGATGACAAAGAGACATAACATTTCCAGGCTCTGGGAATCTAAACACTAGTAACTGGTGCCTTTCCAAATTTCACCAGCATAAGAGGAGATAACTGGTAAAAGCTTATTTAACAATTTTATATAAAATTCCCCACCGGACAAAATATGACACAAAGATCAACAAACATTTAAAGGGCTTAGTGCAGCTGTAGCCTGGGTCTGTACGTTGTTAGCGGTGGGGTAAGCGTAGCCTGGGTCTGTACGTTGTTAGCGGTGGGGTAAGCGTAGCCTGGGTCTGTACGTTGTTAGCGGTGGGGTAAGTGTAGCCTGGGTCTGTACGTTGTTAGCGGTGGGGTAAGTGTAGCCTGGGTCTGTACGTTGTTAGCGGTGGGGTAAGCGTAGCCTGGGTCTGTACGTTGTTAGGGAAGTAATTTATCTCCAGCTTTATTTAACATCTGTATGAATCAACTGGTACATTAGACCAATCGGCAGTCCCAGGACTAACACTCCATATAGAAATTAAATCCTTGCTTTATACAGATGACCCGATTCTGTTGTCATCCTCTCCACAGGGTTATATCAGAGTCTGGATCTTTTGGAGAACTATTGTCATAACTGGGCCCTGACTGCAACATGAAAAGGTCCAGACCTCAGGGAATTAAGCCAACTTTTCAACTGGCACAATACCTATGAACTGTGCACACTATCAATTATTTAGGCTTAAAAATAAGTTCCTCTGGGAAATTTCACTGTGATTAAAGAGAGAGCATGTCGTGCATGCCAGAAAAGAGATGAATCTCAATTGAAATAGCAATCTAAATTTGGCTGAAACTAACTGAATTCATCACTGAAAAAACAGCACTCTATGGCAGCGTATGGGGTCCGCTTACAACATTTATCCAAATGGAACAAAAATCCAGTTGAGACCCTCACTGTGTAGTCCAGACCCCTCATGTCACCCGCAGAGAGACTACATGAATATATTACTCACAAATTCATCCTCTAACATATTATTAGTTCATTACTATTATTTCCCTTAATCAATTTTCAGTTCCCTATCATTCCCTTTTTTGTGTATCCATAAATGAATCTGTGCTTTGGCAATATTACATTTCTAATATTAAATGTGAATTAGTGAGACAGTGAGAGATGGAGCTTCGAGCACCACCCACATTTATACACTTAATTATTATTCTAATACTATTACTATTGTTGTTTAGAAGAGATTTTTATTATCACTTTTATTATTTGTACTTCATATAATGTATTTTTGTATTTATTATTATACATCAAACTTTTAATGTGTATTAATATTTAAATTGATTTGTAGGCACCATCAATGCATGTATTTTCTGCCAGTCAAGCAACTTTGAATTTCAACTTGAATTTGGGAATACTAAATAATTGTCACATATACTGTACATGTACATAAACTACCATCTACCATTCAATAACCCTTTGTGCTTCAGTTTAAGGGCTTGTTTTTTCATTTAAAAAATCCAGACAGCCAATTGTCTGAATGTGCCTGCAGCATTTTTATAATATGATTAAGTATATATTTGCAGGTTCAGTCATAATATGATTAAGTATAATTCCATAGGCCTTGGCAGCTGGGGACACTGTGTACAGTGACACACCTATCTCTCTTTGACTTTTATCTCTTTCACATTGAGCTTAACGAATGGTGCTTCGCCGTGGGTAACATGATGGATGTGTAAAACATCCTCGATATTGGAGCGGCAGGTGTGTGCCTGCCTCATCACGAGGTCCGGACAAACAGAGCCGTCTCTCCTCCGTCTCAGTTCGCTCGTAGCTCAATTCATTATCAGGGTTTAATACTCATTCCCGTTTAACCGCACTGCAAATCTACCGGCAGGTGGGCGGTCTTATCTGACTTTGGGGGCGGGCCTTGGCTGAGAGCGCAAATGAGACGATGCGCCGCTCTCGGGTCACGGTGAGGACGCGTGTGAGTGAGCGCTGGGGTCGGTGAATACCCACTTCCTCAGAGATGGAGGGATGACAGCAGTGGAGGGGAGAGGAGGAGCAGAGAGGAGGAGATGAGGGGGAAATTAAAAGGAGTGGAGAGGAGAGGGGCAGAGGAGGAGAATGACCATCCTTCTCTCGCTGGCAGCTGGCTTCCACAGGCCGCCCATCGTCTCCCTGTCCTTCTCCCACGTCTCACACAACGGCAACGCAGTCCTCACAAAGGCCCTGTGTCTCACCACGTCTCACACAACGGCAGCGCAGAGTCCTCACAAAGACCCTGTGTCTCACCACGTCTCACACAACGGCAGCGCAGAGTCCTCACAAAGACCCTGTGTCTCACCACGTCTCACACAACGGCAGCGCAGAGTCCTCACAAAGGCCCTGTGTCTCACCACGTCTCACAACGGCAACGCAGTCCTCACAAAGGCCCTGTGTCTCACGTCTCACACAACGGCAGCGCAGAGTCCTCACAAAGGCCCTGTGTCTCACCACGTCTCACACAACGGCAGCGCAGAGTCCTCACAAAGGCCCTGTGTCTCACCACGTCTCACAACGGCAACGCAGTCCTCACAAAGGCCCTGTGTCTCACGTCTCACACAACGGCAGCACAGAGTCCTCACAAAGGCCCTGTGTCTCACCACGTCTCACACAGCGGCAGCGCAGTCCTCACAAAGGCCCTGTGTCTCACCACGTCTCACACAGCGGCAGCGCAGTCCTCACAAAGGCCCTGTGTCTCACCACGTCTCACACAACGGCAGCGCAGTCCTCACAAAGGCCCTGTGCTTGTTTACTGAACCTAAATTTAGACAAACACAGCAGCAGCACACGCAGAAGTGTTCCCATCCTGCTTTTCTGCTGTCGAGGGAGAATATAAACATGTCTCTGCTACCCATGCCGTTTCGCCATCCCGCTGAAAGAAAAGAACTGTCGCCAAACGCCAAACCTGACAGAGCGCCTCCATTTGCAGGAAGAACCGCTCGGATTGCAAGACAGCCTTTAACACGTTAAGAACGGCTAAACGTGAATGATTAACAGGGACTGCTGTCCTGAGTGACTGCAGATGGAAAAGGTTTAATAATAGTGTATATTCACTTCAGTAAAATCAGAGCAAACAGATTAGCCAACTCCAACGAGTCTGAGTGCACTATTTAAAGCACCCAGAGGTTTCAAGATGGAACCTGTACAAACAGCTTCTTACAAAACAAGCGATTACTTACTGATTGCCTAAAGCATTCAAAGTTTAACCAAACTATCATTTGGGTCCCAAGACAAATGGTTTAGACCAATGGTGTCCAATCTGATCCAAAGAGGGCCGGTGTGCGTGCGGGTTTTTGTTTTAGCCCAGCATTACGACACCTGATTGGACTACTTAACAAATCGTGGTCGTCGATCAGGACCTTGGTAAGTAGATGGCCAGTAAAGATGGCTGTATCATGACTATAATCTCTATCCTGTGCTGTACTTTGAGCTGGCCATGGGCACAAACCCATCACCACGCTAATTAGCACTACTGACAGGAAACCGTAAAGAGTGAGACCTCTTCAAAACGGTTGGCATGGCAACCGGAGTGACAAACTATCGAGGTATCTAGTTTATTTCCTCACTACAGAATATACAGGCTATAACCATAAAAATGTCAATTTGTTAAAAACAAAATTTTTTACTCATTCCTTCTTTCTATTGGTAAGGGAAAGTAAGTCATAGTTTGACCCAGAGGACCACAGACGTAAACATTCTCATGCACACAAAAACATATCTGACATATCTGAAGCCCTGGGGGTTTTATTATAGATGTTTTTTATGACCAAACCGAGTAAGCACTAACATTGTCACAACTTAACAAGTAATGGAAGGAACTACATATTGGTCAACAAGAGACTTAGTTAGTTTAGGCTCATCTTTTCTACATGCACCTCAGGCAAACTGCCACCAGTCCTTAGAAGAGCGTGTCATCTAGAACAACGGACACCCATGCTAGTAAACAGGAAAATAAAATCAGCAAACATAACGATTTCAACTCATTTAATGGTTTCTGTTACAAGGCAGGGCCTAAAAATGAAATGTCTAATTGAGTTAGTGTCATTGCAAAAAAAAAAAAAAAAAAAAAAAAAGTTCCAAACAAATGTTAAAAATTATCTGGAAAACCGGATGAATAAAATAGTCACAATGATCATCTTGTATAGTTTTTTTTTTCCTGTTACAGATGAATTTTTACATAAGTTACAACAATGCATGTATTTCAAAATATTAAAATTTGTGATTGGTGATAAAAGCAAAAATGCATCGATAATATTTCATTGTAACAAGTCAACAGCATCTCAACTCTCTCTCAGCTGACTTCAGAAGCAAGGGATGTAACCCCGCCTTCTCAAGCCCAGATCCAATCAGAGCACAGAACCACACACAAACCACAAATCACAGAGCCAACAGATTCATAATCTGAATCTTGTTACGCACTGCCCACATTTACCAGTGGCTCACTACTTCTAGCCAATTACAATGTTCAGCCCGACTTGATTGGTAGATGCAGGGACGGTCCGTCTGTCCCAGGGAGAGTGTGAGTCTGTAAGGAGGGGCTGTCTGGGTTCTGAGGCTTCCCTCACTACCGGTCAGGCTTCTGTAGGCAGAAGACTTTGGCCTGGTGATCTCCGGAGGCGGTGATGGCCAACGAGGCCTCTCTGTGGGAAACAACGGGAGTGTCAGTACGGAGAGAGGAAGAGAGGACCAGCCCCAGCCAGGGTTAACTCCATAAAAACAAACAAAACAACGCAGGGCTGAGAAACAGCTAGAATCATCATACATCATTATGCGTCATATTGAGTCTTACACAGTATAGAGCTGAGTCATAGAGCTGAGAAACAGCTAGAATCATCATACGTCATTATGCGTCATATTGAGTCTTACAGAGTATAGAGCTGAGAAACAGCTAGAATCATCATACGCCATTATGCATCATATTGAGTCTTACACAGTATAGAGCTGAGTCATAGAGCTGAGAAACAGCTAGAATCATCATACGTCATTATGCGTCATATTGAGTCTTACACAGTATAGAGCGGAGTCATAGAGCTGAGAAACAGCTAGAATCATCATACGCCATTATGCGTCATATTGAGTCTTACACAGTATAGAGCTGAGAAAAAGCTAGAATCATCATACGCCATTATGCGTCATATTGAGTCTTACACAGTATAGAGCTGAGAAACAGCTAGAATCATCATACGTCATTATGCGTCATATTGAGTCTTACACAGTATAGAGCTGAGAAACAGCTAGAATCATCATACGCCATTATGCGTCATATTGAGTCTTACACAGTATAGAGCTGAGAAACAGCTAGAATCATCATACATCATTATGCGTCATACTGAGTCTTACACAGTATAGAGCTGAGTCATAGAGCTGAGAAACAGCTAGAATCATCATACGTCATTATGCGTCATATTGAGTCTTACACAGTATAGAGCTGAGAAACAGCTAGAATCATCATACGCCATTATGCGTCATATTGAGTCTTACACAGTATAGAGCTGAGAAGCAGCTAGAATCATCATACATCATTATGCGTCATATTGAGTCTTACACAGTATAGAGCTGAGAAACAGCTAGAATCATCATACGCCATTATGCGTCATATTGAGTCTTACACAGTATAGAGCTGAGAAACAGCTAGAATCATCATACGCCATTATGCGTCATATTGAGTCTTACACAGTATAGAGCTGAGAAACAGCTAGAATCATCATACGCCATTATGCGTCATATTGAGTCTTACACAGTATAGAGCTGAGAAACAGCACCACAACAGCCAATAGTAAATTACAACTGCAATAGTCTACGTTTCACCACCGAATGCTAGTTAGCCGAAATACACGACTCTTCCAATAACCACAGCTGCCCTCATGTGGTGAACCCCACGGCCGATTCTGAAGAGCGTAGACACCCGCAGTTCTCCTCCGAAACACGTGGTGTCACCGGCTGCTTCTTTCCACACCGTAGACTACAGCTAAGCTCGCACAGAGCGGAGTCAGAGGAAGATCTTTTATATGCGGCTTTCGCAGTCAAACCCAGGTGAAAAACATTATACTTAGTAGTTGTTGTACTAATTATGTACTTTGTGCTAAATTGGCAGTGCTTTAAGTATACCAAGTGCACTAAAGTTGTTCAAAAGTATAACTTAAGGTGTACTTAAGTGTGCTTCAAGTGCAGTGTGTATGTTAAAATAGGACAATTTTTAGTGTACTTAAGTATATTTAAGTGCACTAACAAAAAATATGGATTTGTTGGTACAAAAAGGAAAAGTATACTTGTAATAAACTTTGTGTACTTAAATTATATTTTTACAACACTAAAGTATACTACTTTATCACCTGGGAATGTACATCTGATGTGTAATGTGGCAGTCAGCTCTTTTGCAAAGAATATCTTGATAAATCAATCAATCAATTAAGAGGTAGGCTAAAAGAGCAGTACGTATGATGTCCGCGCGTGTGCGACAGTCAGAAGGCGCTGACCTGTTGAGTGTGAAGTGGAGGATTTCGGCACTGTGCCCCCGGTATTCAGACACCATGTTTCCTGAGCGAGCGTCCCACAGTCTCACCGCCCCGTCCAAACTGCACGTGGCCACGACAGAGGAGCCCTCTTCCCACTGCAGGTGCACAATACCAGCCTGCCAAAGGTTACAGCAACGTCAGCATAACGTCAGCATACAGGCCAGGCACAGAGAAACGTTACAATAACATCAGCACAACTCCAGCATACAGGTCCGGCACAGGGAAACGTTACAATATCATCAGCACAACGTCAGCATACAGACCGGGCACAGAGAAACGTTACAATAACATCAGCACAACGTCAGCATACAGACCGGGCACAGAGAAATGTTACAATAACATCAGCACAACGCCAGCATACAGCCCGGGCACAGAGAAACGTTACAATAACATCAGCACAACGCCAGCATACAGACCAGGCACAGAGAAACGTTACAATAACATCAGCACAACGTCAGCATACAGCCCGGGCACAGAGAAACGTTACAATAACATCAGCACAACATCAGCATACAGGTCAGACACAGAGAAACGGTACAATAACATCAGCACAACGTCAGCATACAGCCCAGGCACAGGGAAACGTTACAATAACATCAGCACAACGCCAGCATACAGCCCGAGTAGAGAAACGTTACAATAACATCAGCACGTCAGCATACAGCCCGGGCACAGAGAAACGTTACAATAACATCAGCACAACATCAGCATACAGACCAGGCACAGGGAAACGTTACAATAACATTCATGAGACACATGCACATACTGGCCTCCCGGACACATGGAGATCTCTAACCCAAACCCCATACCTAAATACACACACGGTAAATATGCAGGCGTAGGTGTGATAGCCACTCACCCTGTGCACACAGTAAATATGCAGGCGTAGGTGTGATAGCCACTCACCCTGTGCACACAGTAAATATGCAGGCGTAGGTGTGATAGCCACTCACCCTGTGCACACGGTAAATATGCAGGCGTAGGTGTGATAGCCACTCACCCTGTGCACACAGTAAATATGCAGGTGTAGGTGTGATAGCCACTCACCCTGTGCACACAGTAAATATGCAGGTGTAGGTGTGATAGCCACTCACCCTGTGCACACAGTAAATATGCAGGCGTAGGTGTGATAGCCACTCACCCTGTGCACACAGTAAATATGCAGGCGTAGGTGTGATAGCCACTCACCCTGTGCACACAGTAAATATGCAGGTGTAGGTGTGATAGCCACTCACCCTGTGCACACAGTAAATATGCAGGTGTAGGTGTGATAGCCACTCACCCTGTGCACACAGTAAATATGCAGGTGTAGGTGTGATAGCCACTCACCCTGTGCACACGGTAAATATGCAGGCGTAGGTGTGATAGCCACTCACCCTGTGTTCACACCTGTGCCTCAGATGCTGTGTGGACATGTCATAGATCGCCAGCGTCCCGTCCAGGTAAGCCACCGCAATCAGAGGTAACCTGCGAGACGGAGGAGCATTATGGGTAACTGCCGGACCCTTTGGTCGTCATGGAAATGCAGCCGGCTGGCCTTATAACTTCTGACTCCTTTTTTAATATAGTGAAACAGAAATTTCAACAAATGAGAAAATTTGAAACAGAACTAAAACTACACAGACAGACGGCACTGGGAGGGAACGAATCAAACCACACACAGACAGACAGCACTGGGAGGGAACGAATCAAACCACACACAGACAGACAGCACTGGGAGGGAACGAATCAAACCACACACAGACAGACAGCACTGGGAGGGAACGAATCAAATGAAACAGACAGACGGACACAGACAGACAGACACACACACACACACACACACACACAGACAGACAGACAGACAGACACACACACACGCACAGACAGACAGACAGACACACACACACACACAGACAGCACTGGGAAGGACACAGACAGACACGCACACAGACACACGCACAGACAGACACACACAGACACACGCACAGACAGACAGACACGCACACAGACGGACAGACAGACAGACACAGCAGTGGCTTTGCTCACACTTTGCAGAAGCCGACAGACTCCACAGAGTTGGCCTCCGCATCGTCCCCCTTCAACACCCCGGCTTTGCCTGCCTCTATAGAGAACACCCCGACAACCTGTACAGGTAAGAGACAGGAGAGTTACAATACCTCACCTCTCGTCCACACAGGCTACGCTAAGTACTCAACATCCACACCGTGTCCGTGCAGCGGAGTAAAGCATGCCAGCCTCATAAGGGAAACCTATACAGCGATATATACACGCAGGAGATTCCACTGAATCCCCCGTCAGGGGACTGCACAGGTATGCCATTTCCAGGGAATCATTTTAGGCTCTACAAATGACCTCATACATATTTTCATGCACACAAAATGTATTCCATTTACAGACATATCAGTGCTGACTGGGGAAAGATTTGAGTCCCAGGTACACGTACAGCAACTACCTGCCAATAGCCGCCAATAACTGAATGGAATCTAACAAAAACATATTCACGGTAGCAGCATTCCTCATATTCTTGTACCCATTTCTAATTGGCTGGACCCACCTTCCCTGTAGCAGTGTTGATAAGCTTAGCGCAGCCATCCACCGAGCCCGTCAGCACCAGGCTTCCATCTTTGTTACATGACATGCAGATGAGCGCCCCCTGGTGGCCATCACTACCTGGTACATCATGTGAACAGCGGACATATTATCTCCAGTACCTCACGTCCAATGCAACTGAGGTGGTTATGACAGGGAGTGAAACTTGAGCATCGCACTTACCTTTGATGACATGGATAGTGTTGCCCTGTTTGAGATCCCAGAGTCGAACGACCCCGTCTTCGTAACCAACCACGACTCTCTTTCCTGTCAGCGACAGGCACAAGCGCTCAAACTGACACTCTATCTCAGGTATTCTCTATCTCAGGTATTCTCTATCTCAGGTATTCTCTATCTCAGGTATTCTCATGCATGTCATTAGATGTACGCAAGCTGGTTACAGACAGCACAGGTTGTATGGTTGGACTAGCCCAGGCAGTAATTTGGATAATTCTGTGTGCGCCTCTGTTATGCCCTGGTATTGTGCCCTATCCCACCATGCACCATGCTCTTAGTCATGCCCTCATGGCAGGGTGGTGTTGCTGCTGCTCTGCGGGTCTCTCTATAACAGGTTGATTGGAGGCACCTGGAGGGCGTGCTTTATAAGGAGCTCTCCATGGGCCGTTTGGTGTCTCTCTCTCATCGCTACCAGCAGCCGTCTGTTTTTCAGTTTATTCTTTAAATAAATATATTTTAATCGCGCCTATTTTGTTCTGCGTCCTTTATGTTGCTAGCCAGAGGCTGGCCGTAGCAGGCCTCTCCTCTCCACAGCTACTCTCACCGTCTGGCCGTAGCAGGCCTCTCCTCTCCACGGCTGCTCACTCACCGTCTGGTAGGATCCTTCCGCAGGTAGTCTTGCAGCCTTGCCCCTGGAGGGTCTTGCAGTCCCCGCCTGGCACCTTCCACATCCACACGCTGCCGTCTGCGGTGCCCGCCAGCAGGACAGGAGCACACGGGTGCCACTCCAGCCACTGAAACAGCAAACACCCACTCTCACAACTTTCGTATTTTGGCCAGAGGGAAGAGCGCCCCCTAATCGACCACCAGCACTCCAACATTTACCCATGCGAAAGATATAGGGTTCTATGGCTGCTTAGCTTCAGTAGTTTGACAGGAGAAGGGTACAGGGTGGCATGGCTGCTTAGCTTCAGCAGTTAGACATGAGAAGGGTACAGGGTGGTATGGCTGCTTAGCTTCAGCAGTTTGACAGGAGAAGGGTACAGGGTGGTATGGATGGTTAGCTTCAGCAGTTTAACATGAGAAGGGTACAGGGTGGTATGGCTGCTTAGCTTCACCAGTTAGACATGAGAAGGGTACAGGGTGGTATGGCTGCTTAGCTTCAGCAGTTTAACATGAGAAGGTTACAGGGTGGTATGGCTGCTTAGCTTCAGTAGTTTAACATGAGAAGGTTACAGGGTGGTATGGATGGTTAGCTTCAGTAGTTTGACAGGAGAAGGTTACAGGGTGGTATGGCTGCTTAGCTTCAGTAGTTTAACATGAGAAGGTTACAGGGTGGTATGGATGGTTAGCTTCAGTAGTTTGACAGGAGAAGGTTACAGGGTGGTATGGCTGCTTAGCTTCAGCAGTTTAACATGAGAAGGTTACAGGGTGGTATGGCTGCTTAGCTTCAGTAGTTTAACATGAGAAGGTTACAGGGTGGTATGGATGGTTAGCTTCAGTAGTTTGACAGGAGAAGGTTACAGGGTGGTATGGATGGTTAGCTTCAGTAGTTTGACATGAGAAGGTTACAGGGTGGTATGGATGGTTAGCTTCAGTAGTTTGACATGAGAAGGTTACAGGGTGGTATGGATGGTTAGCTTCAGTAGTTTGACATGAGAAGGTTACAGGGTGGTATGGATGGTTAGCTTCAGTAGTTTGACATGAGAAGGTTACAGGGTGGTATGGATGGTTAGCTTCAGTAGTTTGACATGAGAAGGTTACAGGGTGGTATGGATGGTTAGCTTCAGCAGTTAGACATGAGAAGGGTACAGGGTGGTATGGCTGCTTAGCTTCAGCAGTTTAACATGAGAAGGGTACAGGGTGGTATGGATGGTTAGCTTCAGTAGTTTGACAGGAGAAGGTTACAGGGTGGTATGGATGGTTAGCTTCAGCAGTTTAACATGAGAAGGGTACAGGGTGGTATGGCTGCTTAGCTTCAGTAGTTTGACAGGAGAAGGGTACAGGGTGGTATGGCTGCTTAGCTTCAGTAGTTTGACAGGAGAAGGGTACAGGGTGGTATGGCTGCTTAGCTTTAGCAGTTAGCCGTGAGAAGGGTACAGGGTGGTATGGCTGCTTAGCTTCAGCAGTTTAACATGAGAAGGTTACAGGGTGGTATGGATGGTTAGCTTCAGTAGTTTGACAGGAGAAGGTTACAGGGTGGTATGGATGGTTAGCTTCAGTAGTTTGACATGAGAAGGGTACAGGGTGGTATGGATGGTTAGCTTCAGCAGTTTAACATGAGAAGGGTACAGGGTGGTATGGCTGCTTAGCTTCAGTAGTTTGACATGAGAAGGGTACAGGGTGGTATGGACGGTTAGCTTCAGCAGTTAGACATGAGAAGGGTACAGGGTGGCATGGATGGTTAGCTTGAGTAGTTTAACATGAGAAGGGTACAGGGTGGTATGGACGGTTAGCTTGAGTAGTTAGACAGGAGAAGGGTACAGGGTGGTATGGATGGTTAGCTTCAGCAGTTAGACATGGGAAGGGTACAGGGTGGTATGGACGGTTAGCTTCAGCAGTTAGACATGAGAAGGGTACAGGGTGGTATGGATGGTTAGCTTCAGTAGTTTGACAGGAGAAGGGTACAGGGTGGTATGGATGGTTAGCTTCAGTAGTTTGACAGGAGAAGGGTACAGGGTGGTATGGCTGCTTAGCTTCAGCAGTTAGACAGGAGAAGGGTACAGGGTGGTATGGATGGTTAGCTTCAGTAGTTTGACAGGAGAAGGGTACAGGGTGGTATGGATGGTTAGCTTCAGTAGTTTGACAGGAGAAGGGTACAGGGTGGTATGGCTGCTTAGCTTCAGCAGTTAGACAGGAGAAGGGTACAGGGTGGCATGGACGGTTAGCTTCAGTAGTTTAACATGCTGCTGGCAAAGTGGACTGTGGCCTCTCACCTCAAGGTCTCCCACTTCGAAGGACCAGACCTCCTCCTTGGTCTCCACCTTCCACACCTTGATCAGGCCACTCATGTCTCCCGTAGCCACTAGCTTGGAGTCGTGGCTGAAGGACACGCATGTGACTGAATCCTTGTGGCCTGGCGGCAAGCAGAGATTTGAATTGATGAGGGCGGAGAGTACTCCAACCATTCATTTCTATATCCATTTCATCCATTTAGCAGATGCTCTTGTTCAGAGAAAAATACAGAAATAAATTAGTGCATTCAATACATCTGAGAGACCAGCAGTGGATACAAAGTTACACTTAGAGCCACAAACAATGCAAACAAGAAGAGCTGGAATCTACTGATATATTGTTACATTATCCAACTACCCTGTCACCAAATCCATCTTTAAATTATATGCCAAGTTTTGAGAAAGTTATAGAAAAGAGGGTCCAGAAATCAGAACTATGGTCTCGTATGGCTTTGTCCCATGGTTTTAAAAACTCTTCAAAAACATTGAGCTCACCTGTGCACTCAAATACCACCTCTCCGTCATTAACCCTCCACACGTAGGCTTTGTCGTCCTCACTGCCGGTCACTGCTAAGCTGTTTGTTGCTGGGTCCAGACTCACGCAGAACACAGACCCTAATAATACAAACATATTCACGAGTATGGATACCTCGCTCGGAGAACTGAACCGGTGGCTGTTTTCAAACCAGTTCATTGTGGAGGTAAGTTACCTGTATGTTTGGAAAAGGTGAGTTCACTGTCGTCTTCATATGCCTCCATCTCTTCATCCTCCGTCTCCCATCCCTCGTCATCTCCGTCTTCAGCCTCGTCAAAGTCCACATCCTCAAACTCCTCCGCCAAATCCTCTGATCAAAACCACATCATGTCAGTAAATGATCTCTAACCAAAACGCGTAGCTACATTCATTTTTGTTCATTAAACGCTAGCTAATTAAGTAACGTTAACGTTAGCTAAAACATGAAACGGTTGGCATTGCAGCACTTTAGCAAGATGCTAGCCAGCTATCAACCCAACTTTATCTGGCATAGTGCTAAGCTACATAGTTAGCTAGTGCTAGTTACAGTCATGCGAGTGGCTAACTAGGCTAAAGTGAGCTAACGTTAGTTATGTATGCAGAACTACCTGCTGTTGGCTCGGTTTCGTTTAAGTCGATGACCTCGATTATCTCTTCATCCCCATGAAGTTCCAGCGTATGTTCCTCTGCGCCAGCCATGCCCGTATGTTCCTCTGTGCCAGCCATGCTTCAGATCGCTAAGCTAGCATTAGCAACGTGTGCTAGGTTTCTAGATAGCACTAACTGTTACTGCACTATCTGAAATAACCTCACCTTTTACCCTGCTAGCTAGCTAAGCAGTTCACTAGACAATGCTAGACCATTATCTCCATAGACTGTGGGGGTAAAAACTGATGCGCCGCTTGTTTGGAATTGTCACGTTATTACTTTTGCGCAAGAACTAAACGTTATGCAGTAAAATGTATTTGTTTTACTCTTCACTCTAAATTTGTTCTGTGCCCATGTTTCTCTTCACGTGTTTGGTTTGAGGGGAAACACAAATGACTGACAATGGAATAAACCAATCACGACGCCACCGTCACATTTACGAGCCAACAAAATATTAAGTAGGCGGGACTTCCTTAGCTAGCTCGTTATCTCGTAACTTGTGACAGACAGCCCTGCCGCAGATTCACTGGGTTTCATGAGGGGGTCAAGCTGGGATATTTACTTCTGTTATGTATTCCAGCACCAATATGTAGGTCTACAGTATTATCTAGTAAATCCCGTGATCGTTTTAAGATTACCAATGTCCTTCGCTCGGACTATGCAACTGCAACATTTACCCACCCACTGCGAAATAGCTGAAGCATATAGAGCTCCGTATTCCCGCTCACTTTGTTGACGAACTTCTGGTTCCACTTTTCGGAAAAAATACAATGGGAGTCAATGGACTGAAAACGTTTTTTTTCTATATTCAGGCAGCTACACGTTCAAAACACCCAACAGAGGGCATGTCACATTTAAAAATAATTGGTAATTTGAAATTATGTCCAACAAATAAACAACAAATGTGTTTTCAAAAAAACAACTACAACATCTGGTCTACTCACTTGCTCACCACCACTGCTGAAGTTAAAGCCATAAAGCTGACACTTTCGACATGGCCAGACTGATAGTGATTCTCGCCCTTGGTGATACTGTTAGTTTCACTTCCATAATAAGATAAAGTGATAGCTAGTGATGGCGAAATTAGGCTTCCTGAAGCACCGAGGCTTTGCAGCCAATTGTATCGCAAATAGATTAATTACTTGAAGCCTCATTCAACACAGTGTACACTAGTGACACCTGCTGGTAAAAATAATTTAGAGCAACTAAATCATTACAAATTTCACCCCAGGTTCGAAATAACAAAGTTGCTGTGAGCTAACAACAGTGACCTTTTAGCTCACTGATAACGTGTCGGACTTCAGAGCCTTTAGTGCAAGTACATGTTCAAAACCCCGCTCGGGCGATACACATACTACTCATCGTTTATATTTGTAACTGTCATTAGGCTAGATTTGTTTTCTACTAAGATATATTATAAAATAATATATGTAATAATATCATATTAAGTTTGAAAATGAAGAAAAAACAGGAAGATTTATATAAAGGGGACAACATTTGTGTGGGGTTCAAATATGCCATTTGAGAAGGAATGCAGATGATAATGATAATAAGAAAGAATAAGAATTAACAATCAAATCATAATAATATTAAACAAATCATAATAGTCTGCTGTAGTAACGTTAAAATAACAACCATTTCTACTGATTATATCTTATCGTCAATTTCCCGGATTGTTCAATATAACGCCCGTTCGCAAACTATGTAGTTTTTCTGGACCAGCTTCAAGTATATTTTACTCAAGGTGCAAGGTGCTGGTCAGCAAGGGGTACGAGCATCCTTACGTTCAGGCACCCGGCATCAGGGAACGCATCACAGTGCTAGTGTGCCAGAATGCGGCTGGTGAGGATATTCCACCTATGCTCGACTACGGGAAGGGGTACTCGGGAGGTGACTACCCACGGGGAGCTCCGGACAACACCCTGTTTGCCCGGCGCGAGTCTGGCTACATCGATACCACACAGTTCCAGAAGTGGTTCCAGAAACACTTCCTCCGGTTCGCAGTGAAGGAGCAGCCTCTGCTCCTGGTAGTCAACGGCCACAACAGCTATATCAACAGGGAGACGATAGACCTGGCCTCTTCTTCCTTCCACTACATCTCTCCCATGTCTTGGAGCCACTCGACGTGTTAGTTTATCAAATCAACATTATCAAATTGTTTGTTTCAAGTGTCAACTTTTAAAAATAAGACCATATCTCCTAAAATTATCAACAATCTATTATCACTATCCAAAGTCAGTAAGGCTTTGTGATCTTAATCAACAAATCAGTGAAATAAGTACAAGAGTAAGACAACTCCTTGCAGAATCAGTACGTTGGTATTATTTCCTGTAAAATCTGGATGTGAACAGAAGTTAAAGAGGTACAGTTTCCCAGTGATTTTTTTTTCCCGTTTGTTTTCAAAATGCAACCAATTTATTCTTAAATCTATGGCAATGAGATATCGTTTATGACCATATATATTTTCACAGACGTAGGTTGTGTCCGAATGCGACCCCTGTTCCCTGTCCCCTGTCCACTCGGACCCCTGTCTACACGTCCCATTTGAGCAACTACTGTTCTGTTTTGCGCTGAAGTCCCTAACAGAAATTGGGTACATTTGCAGTTGGTAACAGGGCGGAAGGCATAGGCCTTAATTTGGA
This sequence comes from Ilyophis sp. 1 JC-2022, assembly GCA_022702515.1. Classification (NCBI taxonomy): domain Eukaryota; kingdom Metazoa; phylum Chordata; class Actinopteri; order Anguilliformes; family Synaphobranchidae; genus Ilyophis; species Ilyophis sp. 1 JC-2022. Next base: position 872,192 of record CM040398.1, on the reverse strand, counting down.
ATGGACTTCACCTTCAAACTCTTCCTAAAAATGAACTCTCACAGAGTAGTTTTTTCCCCAGTTGTACAGACACTACCTGCTGGCTGATTTGAGCCATAGCCGCTAATGTTTGGCCATGTGTGTGCACGTTTGTGTTTGCTACATGGATATATGCATACAGCAGGAGAGTACATGTCTGTCTACAGGTAGGGTATAGAATGTGTGCTGTTTTGTTTAATAATACAGAGCTTGTGTCCTTTCCTAAAGGACGTACGCATTAATGAGGTGCTGAAAGATTCACGTTTCAGGTGATGTATCTAACTGCTGCTCTCCTCAGATTCACTTCATCTGCAAGCTCTGTCAAATGCTGTTTAAACGCACGCTCACGGTTACATATTCCATTCAGAAATGAGGAATGTCATTAAAAATGCCTTTTATTCTGTTTAATGGGGCATAATTCCCCTGTCGCTGCAGTCTTGTGAAAGTGTCCATCCGGCAGCCTCTCCTGATCACAGAGGAGAGAACAGAGGCTTCATGAGCCCTGATCACATGACAGTGCAGCAGGCGTTCAGTATCACAGAGGCTTCAGGAGCCCTGATCACATGACAGTGCAGCAGGCGTTCAGTATCACAGAGGCTTCAGGAGCCCTGATCACATGACAGTGCAGCAGGCGTTCAGTATCACAGAGGCTTCAGGAGCCCTGATCACATGACAGTGCAGCAGGCGTTCAGTATCACAGAGGCTTCAGGAGCCCTGATCACATGACAGTGCAGCAGGCGTTCAGTATCACAGAGGCTTCATGAGCCCTGATCACATGACAGTGCAGCAGGCGTTCAGTATCAAATCAAATCAAATCAAATCAACTTTATTTATATAGCACATTTACAACAGTTGTGACTGTACCAAAGTGCTTCACAGATAAAAGCATAGAGCAAAAAATATATATATATACATATACAGTACATATACTAAACATAATAGTGCAAAAAAGTGCAAAAAGTGCAAATACAAATAAGTGTGACGGTTCAGATAAAAAATAAATAAAAATAAAAAAAAAATATTTAAAAAATACAAATAAAGATAAAAGAAAAGAAAAAGTGCAGCAGATTACAAAATAAAGCATAAAGGGGCTAAAAGTAGCGACCTAGGAGGCAGACTCAGCTCTGGTCAAAGGCCAGGGAGAAGAGATGAGTCTTTAGCTGGGACTTAAAGGCCTCCAGGGTCTGGGCTGACCTGATGTGGAGGGGGAGGCTATTCCACAGTTTGGGGGCGGCTATTGAAAAGGCTCTGTCCCCTCTGGTTTTGAGCCTAGCCCTGGGTACCTCCAGCAGCAGTTGGTCGGCTGACCTTAGGGCTCTGGATGGGGTGTGGTGACGCAGGAGCTCTGTCAGGTACTGTGGGGCAAGGCCATTTAGGGATTTAAAAACAGTTAAAAGTAGTTTAAAATCAATGCGGTGACGGACGGGGAGCCAGTGGAGTGAGGCCAGGACTGGGGTGATGTGCTCATGCTTTTTTGTGCTGGTGAGAAGTCGGGCAGCCGCATTTTGAACGAGCTGCAGGCGGCGGAGTGATGCCTGATCAATGCCAGCATAAAGAGCATTGCAATAATCCAGCCGAGTTGTAATGAAGGCGTGGATCACTCTCTCCAGGTCGCTCTGGGATAGATAGGCCTTGGTCTTCGCTAGGGTTCTGAGGTGGAAAAAGCTGTTCCTAACCACTAAGCTGACCTGTTTGGTAAATTTAAAGGCGCTATCGAAGATCACTCCAAGGTTTCTAACGGAGGACCGGATGTTAGAACCCAGAGGACCTAGAGTATTGGCAAACGGGACTGGAGAGGTGTCGCCAAAAATGATGATCTCGGTCTTGCTCTCATTAAGGTTGAGGAAGTTAGCACTCAACCATGCTTTGATGTCGGTTAGACAATCTAGCAATGGCTGAAGTGCAACCTGTCCTGTGGCCTTAAGAGGTAAATAGATCTGAACATCATCTGCGAAACAATGGAAGGATATTTTGTGCTTGGCCAAGATTTCACCTAATGGTAGCATGTATAGTAGGAAGAGGATGGGACCTAAGATTGACCCTTGAGGAACCCCACAGGTAAGGGGGGCCACGGAAGAGAGGAAGTCTCCTAGCTGCACAGAGAAACTCCGGTCGGTTAGGTAGGACTGAAACCAACTTAAGGCTACACCTGAGATGCCCACATACTGCTCTAGCCGTGACAGTAGGATCCTGTGATCTACCGTATCGAAGGCGGCTGTGAGGTCTAGGAGCACCAGGATCACAGGACTACCTAAGTCAGCGGCCAGGAGCAAATCATTTTGGACTCTCAGGAGTGCCGTTTCAGTGCTGTGAGATGTTTTGAAACCAGACTGGAATTTCTCATGGATGTTATTAATAGCAAGGAAGGATTGTAACTGGACATACACTACTCGCTCAAGGACTTTGGACAGAAATGGTAATTGCGAGATGGGCCTGAAGTTGGAAAGAACAGAGGGGTCGAGATTTTTCTTTTTGATCAATGGTTGCACCACGGCGTGCTTGAAGGCAGCCGGGACACATCCAGAGCTGAGGCAGGTGTTAATCAACCATAAAATGATTGGGCCGACTGATTAAAAGACTTCTTTGAGAAGGCGAGAGGGAAGGCTATCTGATGGACAGTTTGTGGGCCGCAGGTGTTTGACTGCGTCCGAGAGGGAGGAGAGGGAGACAGGCTCAAACTGCTCGAAAACAGCGAGCTGGGGGTGCAGAGGAGGGGGAGGGAGAGGAGTAGCAGAGGTGTCAGATGGTCTGAGTGCAGAGATTTTTTTAATGAAGAAGTTTAGAAAACTTTCACAGAGAGCAGGTGAGGGGACAACAGGGGACACATCACGGGGGTTAATGAGAGAGTTTAGGACATTAAAAAGAACCTGGGGTTTGTGACTATTGCTGGATACCAAGGTAGAAATATACTCTGTTTTTGATGTTTTTACGGCTCGTTGGTAGTCAGACAGGGAGTCTCGCAGGATTTGGAGGGAGACATGAAGCCTGTCTTTTTCCCACTTTCGCTCCGCGCGCCTACAAGTGCGTCTGAGAGCGCGCGTGGAGTCATTTAGCCATGGTGTTAAAAGAGCTTTGCTACGTTTGGACCTGAGGGGAGCAACACAGTCTAGGATATCAGTGCAGGTCGAGGTAAACATGAAAATAATCTCGTCGACATTAAAATCACAATTTACATCCAGTGCACAGATTGGAGAGCTGTTGAAAGCGATTGAGAAATTAGCAGCAGCTGAGGGTTTAATCATGCGTGAGCGGCGTTCGAGGGCGTGGGAATTATTTCCTGAGCACGGGACTAACATAGTAAACAAAATTGGTGAATGGTCAGAAATAGACATAGCACATATTTTATTTACAGACACAGATAACCCATAGGATAACACAAGATCTAAAGTGTGTCCCTTTTCGTGCGTCGGGCCAGTGACAGATTGCTTGAGGTTAAATGAATCGAGAAGATTCAGAAAGTCCCGGGCCAGAGGTTTCGATTGGCAGCAAACATGAACATTGAAATCGCCACAGATTGATATATGGTCATAATTCACCATGATCCCCGACAAAAACTCAGCAAAGTATCACAGAGGCTTCAGGAGCCCTACTCAGTTAATGCATCTGAATTCCTGGTGGTGGAGCCCAAAGCTTACAGGTGGAACAAGCGAATGGCTCTGGAGAGTTTGTATTCGCAACACGTTCCACTGGGACACACTCACACAGGAAGCTCCCTGCAGCATTACGTGTTTTCTGTGTTTATGGAGGGAATGTCAGCTCTGATGTCATTTCACTTTCAAGGAAATACTCTAGAGCATCGCACTTGGCTTGCTCTCAAGTGTATTGTCAAATATCTGAAAATCTATATAATATCTGGTTATCTATACCAGGTCACACCGGTCAATTATTAAGGAAGAAATTCTCAATTTAGAAGGCATACTAGGTGAAGAAACATTTTTAGGTTTTCATGAAAAAATTTATTTTGAATTTGCCATAGCATATAAGTGCAGTGAAATGAATACTTCTGTGGTAAACCTGAGCAAACGAGGCTCTTACAGTAACAGGCTAATGAGTAGTTTTTCAGGGCTAGGCAACCCTGGTCCTGGTGTGCAGGAGACGTTTCTGGTTTTTGTTCCATCTGAGATTGATCGCCAGAGTTTGATGATTAGAAGTTTGAGCCTGATACATGGGTGCTGGATGGGTCATTCGTTTAAAGAACCACACAGTGGTGCACGGATGAGCCTCGGATCAAATCGGCACCGTGCAGGGCCGAATGTGGTAGCTCCAGCGGGCCACGCACAATCGGTGATTGCGTCGCCCAGGGAATAGGAGGGTTCAGTGGGATATGGTTTTGTGTGCATTGCTATCTAGTGACCCCTGCTGGTCGATTGGGCGCCTGTAGATTTCAGTCAAAGCCGCATATGAAAGAAAGGTCCCTCTCATGTCTATTCTCATTGGTGAAACACCGAGTACCTCCAGCACATGGTCACCTGCTTTCATTACACCTGATTACTTAGAATGAATCCAGTTATGTAGTTATAGGTATGGATGGAGCAAAAACCAGGACCATCTCTGCCACTCCAGGAATTCTAGAGGAATTATATCCTAGCCGGTCGACTGGGCGCCAGTTGACTGCATGCCAAAGATGCATTTGAAAGTTCCTCCTCCAACTCCAGAGCTTGGCTGTGGGCTGCGATCTGAAAAGAAGTAGACTGGCGACATCATGTGTTTGAGAGGAGAACCACGGATGTCTACGCTCTCCCAAACCGATCATGTGTTTGAGAGGAGAACCACGGATGTCTACGCTCTCCCAAACCGATCATGTGTTTGAGAGGAGAACCACGGATGTCTACGCTCTCCCAAACCGATCGTGTTTGAGAGGAGAACCACGGATGTCTACGCTCTCCCAAACTGATGCTGGGTCACACATCAGCCCTGCTGCGGCAAAAAAAGACAATCCAAATTAGGGTGGGAATTGGACGTGATCGGCTTCAAGTTGGCTGACAATATTTTAAAATAATGATGTCCAGTGGGCCAGCTGGCTTCAGTTTAAGCTGAATCATTTATCATGACTCACTCAGGGTCAAATGGACCCGAGGGACCTCAGAAATTCTTCTGCGGTCCAGCGACTGGACCGAACGCAGGGTCCAAGTGACTTTAACTCTTTCTGATCGGCAAGCATAAACCCGTTTCTTTTGACTGGACTGTAGAATAATGCAGTTTTAACAATTTCTGATTCTGTACCAATAATGTTATTATAATACACATAAAAATGTTTATCAGGTGAAAATTACGTTTTGTAAATGACTACATTGTCCCTCTCTGATCTCAGATGTTGAAATAGACATCCATGGTAATAAAACCATCTTCTGGTTTGTTTTAAGAGTAAATTCAAAGCATGGATTTCGTTCTCTCATAGAATGTATGCATGACAACATTATTTTTTAATTGCAGGTCATCTCCATAAGGTGGTGCTAAAAGATTGTTGCTGAATTATCTGAACGGGATCGTTTGTGTTGAATTACTCAAAGTTCTGGGGAATTTTTCCACCAGGAAACAAATTAAGCAATCCAACTAAACTTCATTCCAATGACATTTTATTGCAATGAAAACAGACTCAATGCAGAATAATACAAATAACATGGCTGCCAGTATTCTCTTTTTACCTTTAATTTCTGAAAAATCAGCGTTCTCCTGGATCCAGAAGCAGTGATGTCTAAGCAGTGGCTCAAGGGGGGGCACATTCCTGTGGGCCAGGAGTCTTACTTCTTAATTTCTACACCCTCAAGGAGGGGAGACAGACTTTTTTTTGAGGAGGGCTTTTTTTTTGTCAATGACTTAAATCATTTAAATAACAAAACATCACCAAATTTTTAATCTTTTCAATACCTCAGGGTAGTTCCAAGGGTTGTAGTGGTTTGGCCTCTATTTTATATCATATTCACAAAGCTTTGATAGTTTTTGTAATTATTTAATTACTAAGTGAAGTAAAAAAATTTTTTTACATCATAATAGCATGGAGCTCTGCCATAAATGTGTTACATAATACTTAATAAATTACTCTTTCAGAAACATTGACTGCTGGACGAGGTCACAAAATGAAAAGTGAAAAGACTCCCGAGGATGATGGATAGTAAGGTAAACCTAAAAATGGCTTTTTTCAGACAGACAGACAGACCTTCCTGAGGTACATGAGGGCATCCACATGAGCACACAGCCCTCTGAGCCCACCGTAGTTTTCACTGTCCTCAGTCCTTCCAGAACTCCCTGCAGTCAAAGCTGATCTGGGCCCTGTGTGGAAGCCTTCCGTAGCTCCGCGGCCTGCCCCGCCTCATCTCTCGCTCCCGACCCAGGGAGAAAGTGTGATTGTACCGCCCCCTCTGGACAAAATGGGGCCGTATCGCATGGGCTCGTATCGCATGGGGCCGTATCGCATGGGCTCGTATCGCATGGGGCCGTATCGCATGGGGCCGTATCGCATGGGGCCGTATCGCATGGGGCCGTATCGCATGGGGCCGTATCGCATGGGGCCGTATCGCATGGGGCCGTATCGCATGGGGCCGTATCGCATGGGGCCGTATCGCATGGGGCCGTATCGCATGGGGCCGTATCGCATGGGTCCGTATCGCATGGGGCCGTATCGCATGGGGCCGTATCGCATGGGGCCGTATCGCATTGGGGCCGTATCGCATGGGGTCGTATCGCATGGGGCCGTATCGCATGGGGCCGTATCGCATGGGGCCGTATCGCATGGAGCCCCATACATTCAAAGCTGCCAGCTTTCCTAAAGTACATGATTTATCTGAAGGAGATAAATAAATAATATAGCACATAGCACAGCCGCGTGAAGAAAAGGAGCAGAAGCTTCACTTTAAAGAGCAGGATTCCTTTCGGGGGTTTTCTAACAAGTCACAGAGGCAACCCTTTTTTTAAAAAGGAAATTCACCTTCATCATCATCAATAGGCCCTCCCCTATGCATTTATTCAACACCCCTATAATATTCTGAACATAATAATAAATATATGCCACAGGTTTTAACCTACATATACTACACTTTTGAGCTTGTGCTAGCTGACTGTGTCCATCCATGATGAACACAAACACACAGTTCACAATAATCCTAGAGAGTAGAGTATTTTTCATTCTTGGCTTGGTTATTCATATTCATTCCTCCTTAGATGCTAACCCATACTTGCTTGCCAACCCCCTTTTTTTTCCCGGGAGACCGATTTTTTTGTCCTCTCCCGGTAATCACCCGGAGACAACATTCTCCCGCAGTTCTCCCGATTTAGGAGAATATCCGTTTTTTTTATTTTTTTTAAATCTGACGCTTGTATCTACGTGGCACTGTGGTCCGCACAACACGCAATATAACAGACACACGCAGACGCGGACGCACACCCGCGGTACATACGATAAATAAACCGTAAAATAAAGTTTTTATAAAATAAAATAAAAAGGTGATTGCCCCCCCCACCCCGTCAACAATTACAATCGAGGTCCACGAAAATCCTTGATAATAAAAATTGATCCGCAAGTGGTTCTTATTTTGTAATTCACACCCTTAAAAATTCACTAGAATGCAGGAAATTAAGTTTTGTTCTAGGGGAGGAGGACCCCCCAGACCCCCCGTGGTGGTTTCGGAAAATCTCCCTATTTCTGAGGGCTCAAGGTTGGCAAGTATGGCCTAACCCTAACCCTAAGATGCCTAACCCTAACCCTAACCCTAAGATGCTTGTCTTCATGGTCCCAGGTGAAGGTCTCCTGACCGAAAGCACCGCTTTATTGCAAGAGACCTGCAATAAACGTTGTGTCTTTCCTAGCTGGTGTGGGAATGTTGAAGACCAAAATCAGGCTCTACTGCTCATATTAATCAGGTGGATGCACTTATGTTCCTCCTTCACTGTTAGTCATTCTGGATGAAAGCATCTGCTAACTGACTGTAATGTAATGTACATCCCAGGGTACCAGAGCTTCTTGCATTGCTCTGTACCTGTTTGTGTTGCACCTGTAAGATATGCAAATGCCCCCTTTACAGAGTTTCCTCTATGACTGAATAATGAAAGAGCCAAATAACCACTTTTATTCCTTTTATTCTGTCTCTGGATGTGCCTCTGGAAATACCACCAGTACTACAGGAGAGAGCTTGCGCTGATTAGAGCAGAGACATCTCTTCCATCGATGACATGCTCTGATTGGATGACACACATATCTCTGAGCAATGACACGTGCTGATTGGAGGAGAGACATCTTTTGCATCGATGACATGCTCTGATTGGATGACAGACATATCTCTGAGCAATGACACATGCTGATTAGAGGAGAGACATCTCTTCCATGGATGACATGCTCTGATTGGATGACAGACATATCTCTGAGCAATGACACGTGCTGATTGGAGGAGAGACATATCAATCAGCAATGACAGCTGACAGCCTGTGGCTGCCTGGATATAATGCAGCAGTCACCCAAGGACTCCTGGGTGAGCTAAACTGGCTGTACCCTCTGCAAGACAAACCCACTGTGAGGCTCATTGTCAGCTAATGACTCGAGACTGTGACTGGAGTGGCCTGGCAGGGAATGACTCGAGACTGTGACTGGAGTGGCCTGGCAGGGAATCTTCTTTTCTGTGGAATGCTGACTGAGCCGATCGGAAGTTAAAGTTAATAACCCCGTTAACATACTTATTCCAGCATAGCTGGTGTGAGAGAGGTGGGGATGTTTTTTTACAGATAAGCATTTCCCAGCCTAGAAAACTGAAATGATGAAAAATGATAATACAAAGAAATTCAATCTTTCTTTATCCTGCTTTCCCTCTTCCCTGTAATAAAACCGATGCTTTCACGTTGCTGTCAATGGTTTCAACTGTCAGAGATTGTTGTTGATTCACTTAGCGGACCCACCTGACACCGGCAGAACGTGCCAGTGAACCATGGGCAGATTCGGCAGTGAGATCAACATTTGGCATAGCCTTGGAGGACCCCATTTATAAAAGTCCTGGTTAAAAATTCAAGAGAAACGTTGAGAGGTTCAAGCTACTCGGAGATAATAAATCCAAAGAGAGATAACAGGAAAAGGGGCAGGTACAGACAGGATGTGTGTTTGATGCCTCACGTTCTGTACTTGTGCCCACAGCTCTAATCAGATCCGTCCGATCGGCACGCACAAATCTCGGCGGACGGTTCCCATGGGCCTCGGCGGGGAGGTCACGACCCCTTGCCATGCTGCCGCCTGCAGTCAGTCAGTTAGCAGCGGCCAGAAAGTCTGCTCGGATCAGCCAGTCATTTAGGCCGGGGCGTCATGAGGAGCGGCCAGCGCCTCTGCTCGGATCGCGTTGCCCGGCAGCCTTGACGTCATGTAACCTCACCCCCGGCGACTCCCGCCGGACGACCACTGGTTCTGAGCCATGCCGCCGCGCGGGGAAAAACAACAGGGTCACCGGGCAGCTGTGCACCGTGGCAACAGAACCCAGAGAAAACACCCAGGCCAGCGGGGCCCCCCCTCCACCCACGAGGGCCCCCCCACCACCCACGAGGGCCCCCCCTGAGGTCAGACTCAAATGAGGAAGAAGCAGCAAAAAAAAAAGACTTTCTAAACAATCACATGACCTGCAGTAACGCCGTCCTGAGGAAAAGCTCTTCTCCCAGTCCTCATGATGTTAGCTGCTCTGCTCTCTCTCTTTCTCTCTTTGCCTCTCTTTCTATTTCTCAATCCCCCACTCTCTCAATCCCTCATTCTCTCTTTATCTTTCCCCCTCTCTCTATCTCTCCTTCACTTTTTCTCTCTTTCTCTCCCTCACTCTCTCCCCTTCACTCTCTCTTCCTCTCTCGCTCTCTCCCTCACTCTTTTTCTCTCCCTCTCTCTCTCCCCTTCTCTCTCTTCCTCTCTTTCTCTCTCCCTCACTCTCTTTCTCTCCCTCACTCTCTCTCTCTCTCTCTCTCTCTCTCTCTCCCTCACTCTCTCCCTCACTCTTTTTCTCTCCCTCTCTCTCTTCCTCTCTTCCTCACTCTCTTTCTCTCCCTCACTCTCTCTCTCTCTCTCTCTCTCGCTCTCTCCCTCACTCTCTCCCTCACTCTTTTTCTCTCCCTCTCTCTCTTCCTCTCTTTCTCTCTCCCTCACTCTCTTTCTCTCCCTCACTCTCTCTCTCTCTTTCTCTCTCTCTCCCTCACGTTTGTCCACTCTGACCATGCGCAGATTATCCATCTCACATGATTAATGACGTGCTTTTGCATGCAGCCTTGGGTTCAAACATCCGTGTGCTAATGTCTGTATGATATGTGTCCTGTAAAGAGACTTAGTGGAGCTCCTTCTCCCTCCTGCACGCTTTCCCCACATTTAGCCGCAGACAAAGATGCCAGAAGGATGCAGAAGGATGCAGAAGGATGTGACACTGGGTTTTTTCTCTCTCCCAAAAAGAGCGTTCCAGCACCTTCCCTTTCCTGGAAAGATCCAGGAGTCTTCCAAGTGAAATGCAAGAACACGAAAACATTACTGCAAATGACTGGCGCAGGGCGGGTCAGGAAACCAGAGATATTTTCACTTTAATTAATCGAATGCGATACGGTTAGAATCTCTCTGGCTGTAGGCCTGTGCAGGCCTGAATGCCCAGCAAGTTCCCTTCAGAAACTATTCTTCACTCTGTGAGTCCTCTCTGCAGACAAAAACAAAAACACACAGAATATAAAACACACAGTGTATAAAACACACGGTGTATAAAACACACAGTATATAAAACACACAATATATAAAACACACAGTGTATAAAACACACGGTGGATAAAACACACGGTATATATACGTGACAATGAAAAGACGAGGTTCAGCCCATTTGCACGTTGCGCCGTGCTTAGCGCTAAAAAAACACTCCGTCTAAATAACAAAAGTGGACTTGGACATGCCCTAAATGCACTTAACGCCATGCGCTCAGACTAAGCTCTAAGATCGCCAAGATAGAACCCCCGGTATACAAAACACATGATATATAAAATACAATATATAAAACACACGGCATATAAAACACAAGGTATCTAAAACACACAATATATAAAACACACGGCATATAAAACACAAGGTATCTAAAACACACAATATCTAAAACACACAATATCTAAAACACACAATATATAAAACACATGATATATAAAACACACGGTATATAAAACACCAATATAAAACACATAATATATAAAACACATGGTATATTCTTTCCAAAATATAATGTCCAACAGCGCTAGAAATGTACTTTCTTTCTGTCTTGCAGCAGCTATATAAGAGGCAGGCATCTTGGACAAGAAACACATGTTGTCAAAGACGGAGCAGGACCCGTGACACAGCAGCTCCCATCTATCTACACGCACAAATAGTCAACATCAATTGAACCCAGTTCATATGAGTCTCAATAGGGATGAAATATACTCTATCAGAGTAATATTTACTCTGTCTGCATTGATTTGATGCTGAATTTTGCTGCGTATGTATCCCTGTGATGCATTATTCTTATGCTGCAGGATCTGAAAAGGAACGGTTCCAGGTGGCAGGATTCTCCTGACGTGTGACATGCTTTAACTCTAATGAGAGGAAGGCCTCTCATTGGCTCATAAAACCCAGACGCTGAAACAACCTTTAAAAACCCTCAGAAGTTTGCACAGCAGAGAGAGTAGCGCTTTAGGGAGAGATATCATCCTTTTCTAATGCAATCTGGGAGACTAAAAGCTGAGGTGCAGTATTTCAGTGATGAAGGGAAAGTGACTCCCGTGCGTCCCTTGATGTAGAAATGCAATGTGTTTTTCACATCTAATTGTCGCCCCCGGGAGCCCTTGCTTACTCTTGACTACAATCGCACGGATGCCGTTTCACCAGGAGAAAGGCCATGGTCCTCCTAGTTTCAGTGCAGAGGCAGAGTAGACGCCGTTCTTGAATTACTACGCACCATCCGCGTGGACGGTATTATGGGAAAAACCTGTGCCGGCGTATCGCACTACCCGTTACAGCTATAGGCAAATTTGCATTTCAGCATTCCGAATGTGGGGTGAACCTTAAAGAATCAGCTGACTTTGATTCATCGTCAGACAGCTGGGCTGAATTAAGCTCGTTCATTCGTTCATTAGGCTGTTGTTTTGTCTGGTGTTCATGACAACCTTGCGTGTCAGAATCCAGGTCGGTTAGTGGAGAAATGCATAAAACTTTACAACGTCTCATTAGTGAAGCACATTGCCAGCTTGGAGGAGACGTAGGGTGCTCACACGCTCCAACAGCTACCATGGACATAATCTGAGTAGGATTCATACACAGAGCGGCCATGTTGAAGGGGGAATGTGCTGTGGTTTCAGTCATACACAGAGCGGCCATGTTTAAGGGAGAATGTGCTGTGGTTTCAGTCATACACAGAGCGGCCATGTTTAAGGGAGAATGTGCTGTGGTTTCAGTCATACACAGAGCGGCCATGTTTAAGGGGGAATGTGCTGTGGTTTCAGTCATACACAGAGCGGCCATGTTTAAGGGGGAATGTGCTGTGGTTTCAGTCATACACAGAGCTGCCATGTTTAAGGGGGAATGTGCTGTGGTTTCAGTCATACACAGAGCTGCCATGTTTGAGGGGGAATGTGCTGTGGTTTCAGTCATACACAGAGCTGCCATGTTTAAGGGGGAATGTGCTGTGGTTTCAGTCATACACAGAGCGGCCATGTTTAAGGGGGAATGTGCTGTGGTTTCAGTCATACACAGAGCGGCCATGTTTAAGGGGGAATGTGCTGTGGTTTCAGTCATACACAGAGCTGCCATGTTTAAGGGGGAATGTGCTGTGGTTTCAGTCATACACAGAGCGGCCATATTTAAGGAGAAACGTGCTGTGGTTTCAGTCATACACAGAGCTGCCATGTTTAAGGGGGAATGTGCTGTGGTTTCAGTCATACACAGAGCTGCCATGTTTGAGGGGGAATGTGCTGTGGTTTCAGTCATACACAGAGCTGCCATGTTTAAGGGAGAATGTGCTGTGGTTTCAGTCATACACAGAGCGGCCATGTTTAAGGGGGAATGTGCTGTGGTTTCAGTCATACACAGAGCTGCCATGTTTAAGGGGGAATGTGCTGTGGTTTCAGTCATACGCAGAGCGGCCATGTTTGAGGGGGAATGTGCTGTGGTTTCAGTCATAGACAGAGCGGCCATGTTTAAGGGGGAATGTGCTGTGGTTTCAGTCATACACAAAGCGGCCATGTTGAAGGGGGAATGTGCTGTGGTTTCAGTCATACACAGAGCTGCCATGTTTAAGGGGGAATGTGCTGTGGTTTCAGTCATACACAGAGCGGCCATGTTTAAGGGGGAATGTGCTGTGGTTTCAGTCATACACAGAGCTGCCATGTTTAAGGAGAAATGTGCTGTGGTTTCAGTCATACACAGAGCGGCCATGTTTAAGGGGGAATGTGCTGTGGTTTCAGTCATACACAGAGCTGCCATGTTTAAGGGGGAATGTGCTGTGGTTTCAGTCATACACAGAGCTGCCATGTTTAAGGGGGAATGTGCTGTGGTTTCAGTCATACACAGAGCTGCCATGTTTAAGGGAGAATGTGCTGTGGTTTCAGTCATACACAGAGCTGCCATGTTTAAGGGGGAATGTGCTGTGGTTTCAGTCATACACAGAGCTACCATGTTTAAGGGGAAATGTGCTGTGGTTTCAGTCATACACAGAGCGGCCATGTTTAAGGGGGAATGTGCTGTGGTTTCAGTCATACACAGAGCTGCCATGTTTAAGGGGGAATGTGCTGTGGTTTCAGTCATACACAGAGCGGCCATGTTTAAGGGGGAATGTGCTGTGGTTTCAGTCATACACAGAGCGGCCATGTTTAAGGGAGAATGTGCTGTGGTTTCAGTCATACACAGAGCTGCCATGTTTAAGGAGAAATGTGCTGTGGTTTCAGTCATACACAGAGCTGCCATGTTTAAGGGGGAATGTGCTGTGGTTTCAGTCATACACAGAGCTACCATGTTTAAGGGGGAATGTGCTGTGGTTTCAGTCATACACAGAGCGGCCATGTTTAAGGGGGAATGTGCTGTGGTTTCAGTCATACACAGAGCTGCCATGTTTAAGGAGAAATGTGCTGTGGTTTCAGTCATACACAGAGCGGCCATGTTTAAGGGGGAATGTGCTGTGGTTTCAGTCATACACAGAGCTGCCATGTTTAAGGGGGAATGTGCTGTGGTTTCAGTCATACACAGAGCGGCCATATTTAAGGAGAAACGTGCTGTGGTTTCAGTCATACACAGAGCTGCCATGTTTAAGGGGGAATGTGCTGTGGTTTCAGTCATACACAGAGCGGCCATGTTGAAGGGGGAATGTGCTGTGGTTTCAGTCATACACAGAGCGGCCATGTTTAAGGGGGAATGTGCTGTGGTTTCAGTCATACACAGAGCTGCCATGTTTAAGGGGGAATGTGCTGTGGTTTCAGTCATACACAGAGCGGCCATGTTTGAGGGGGAATGTGCTGTGGTTTCAGTCATACACAGAGCTGCCATATTTAAGGAGAAACGTGCTGTGGTTTCAGTCATACACAGAGCTGCCATGTTTAAGGGGGAATGTGCTGTGGTTTCAGTCATACACAGAGCTACCATGTTTAAGGGGAAATGTGCTGTGGTTTCAGTCATACACAGAGCGGCCATGTTTAAGGGGGAATGTGCTGTGGTTTCAGTCATACACAGAGCTGCCATGTTTAAGGGGGAATGTGCTGTGGTTTCAGTCATACACAGAGCGGCCATGTTTAAGGGGGAATGTGCTGTGGTTTCAGTCATACACAGAGCGGCCATGTTTAAGGGAGAATGTGCTGTGGTTTCAGTCATACACAGAGCTGCCATGTTTAAGGAGAAATGTGCTGTGGTTTCAGTCATACACAGAGCTGCCATGTTTAAGGGGGAATGTGCTGTGGTTTCAGTCATACACAGAGCTACCATGTTTAAGGGGGAATGTGCTGTGGTTTCAGTCATACACAGAGCGGCCATGTTTAAGGGGGAATGTGCTGTGGTTTCAGTCATACACAGAGCTGCCATGTTTAAGGAGAAATGTGCTGTGGTTTCAGTCATACACAGAGCGGCCATGTATAAGGGGGAATGTGCTGTGGTTTCAGTCATACACAGAGCTGCCATGTTTAAGGGGGAATGTGCTGTGGTTTCAGTCATACACAGA
Source organism: Ilyophis sp. 1 JC-2022 (assembly GCA_022702515.1). Taxonomy (NCBI): domain Eukaryota; kingdom Metazoa; phylum Chordata; class Actinopteri; order Anguilliformes; family Synaphobranchidae; genus Ilyophis; species Ilyophis sp. 1 JC-2022. Next base: position 857,022 of record CM040398.1, on the reverse strand, counting down.
GCGGCCATATTTAAGGAGAAACGTGCTGTGGTTTCAGTCATACACAGAGCTGCCATGTTTAAGGGGGAATGTGCTGTGGTTTCAGTCATACACAGAGCGGCCATGTTGAAGGGGGAATGTGCTGTGGTTTCAGTCATACACAGAGCGTCCATGTTTAAGGGGGAATGTGCTGTGGTTTCAGTCATACACAGAGCTGCCATGTTTAAGGGGGAATGTGCTGTGGTTTCAGTCATACACAGAGCGGCCATGTTTGAGGGGGAATGTGCTGTGGTTTCAGTCATACACAGAGCTGCCATATTTAAGGAGAAACGTGCTGTGGTTTCAGTCATACACAGAGCTGCCATGTTTAAGGGGGAATGTGCTGTGGTTTCAGTCATACACAGAGCGGCCATGTTTAAGGGGGAATGTGCTGTGGTTTCAGTCATACACAGAGCTGCCATGTTTAAGGGAGAATGTGCTGTGGTTTCAGTCATACACAGAGCGGCCATGTTTAAGGGGGAATGTGCTGTGGTTTCAGTCATACACAGAGCTGCCATGTTTAAGGGGGAATGTGCTGTGGTTTCAGTCATACACAGAGCGGCCATGTTTAAGGGGGAATGTGCTGTGGTTTCAGTCATACACAGAGCTGCCATGTTTAAGGGAGAATGTGCTGTGGTTTCAGTCATACACAGAGCTGCCATGTTTAAGGGGGAATGTGCTGTGGTTTCAGTCATACACAGAGCTGCCATGTTTAAGGGGGAATGTGCTGTGGTTTCAGTCATACACAGAGCTGCCATGTTTAAGGGAGAATGTGCTGTGGTTTCAGTCATACACAGAGCTGCCATGTTTAAGGGGGAATGTGCTGTGGTTTCAGTCATACACAGAGCTGCCATGTTTAAGGGGGAATGTGCTGTGGTTTCAGTCATACACAGAGCGGCCATGTTTAAGGAGAAATGTGCTGTGGTTTCAGTCATACACAGAGCGGCCATGTTTAAGGGGGAATGTGCTGTGGTTTCAGTCATACACAGAGCTGCCATGTTTAAGGGGGAATGTGCTGTGGTTTCAGTCATACACAGAGCTACCATGTTTAAGGGGGAATGTGCTGTGGTTTCAGTCATACACAGAGCGGCCACGTGCTGTGGTTTCAGTCATACACAGAGCTGCCATGTTTAAGGGGGAATGTGCTGTGGTTTCAGTCATACACAGAGCGGCCACGTGCTGTGGTTTCAGTCATACACAGAGCGGCCATGTTTAAGGAGAAATGTGCTGTGGTTTCAAAGGTAAAGCACTTTCACTGGGCCTGACCATTGGATCAATGAGAAAACCAGTGCACTGTTCAAACACAAGACTAGAAAACATCCTGTCTGCGATGGACCTGACCAATCAGGGCCTATGGTTTTAATATGTACCATTGGTCTTCTAGGATGTGGGTGTCTGTTTGTTTGAGGATAAATTGGATCATGTATGGCCACGCCCATCGTGGGCCCAGCTGCCACAAAACAAAAGTGTTCGCTCGCGAGCTGTCGGCCAACCGGAAGTCCCTGTGTTCGAGCTGTCATGGATAAAAAATTTAACAATGACAGCTGAAAGATTGACAGGCAAAGCTGAATCATCTGGTTCCAGAGACAAGGATTTACACCATAGGCAGATTTATCTTTCAATTTATCTTTCACAGCTCATGGCATGAGTTTTGTTATCTCCACACACTGTATAGCAGAGCTGATCGATGGTAAGGGCTTTGGCACAAAATGGCCGTCGTACTTCGCCAAAGTGGTTGATGAGGTGTAAATTGCATCGCTCTTGGGCGGCAGTGTAGCGTAAAGGTTAGGGAACTGGGCTCATAACCCAAAAGTTGCAGGTTTGATTCCTAGGTCTACCATTAAACGAAGACAATTACCTTGAATTTCTTCAGTATATTGTGTACGTTGCTCTGAATTAGACTGTCTGCTAAAAACAAAAGTTTGCTTGCAAAAATGTATTTATGACAGCTGCAGTTAGTGCATTGTGTTTACAAACCAGAAGGAGTGTTATGTTGGGTCGTTGGGCTGGTTGACACGACTATCGATCCTTTTCCACCTCGGTCATGTAGAAATCAACAACTGCTCCCACAGACATTCTCTCAGAAAAAGAAAATGTTACACGGTGTGAGCAGGGGTGGTATAGAAGACGCACCTTGACTATAATACAATTTTTCTGTTTTGCATAAATCCCCCATCAACGTGGAAAGCGTGTCTCGCATTAACGTTTCATTCCTTTCACAAACATACGTAGCAGGTTCCACATCTCTCCACATGGAGCTCCCGCCATAAATTGTTCATGTTGGGCAAGAAAAAAGGGATCCCTGTTTTCACAAGTGAGCAACCCACTAAAATTCTCACGTTCCGGATGCCAGTGGGAGTTTTATTACTCCTGTGAGCAAACCTACAGGCTTTTCCATCTAAAAAACTCTTTTCCCCTTCAAAAATCCAACTTAGTGAGCGAGCCATATTATCTGTATGTGGCCAGGAGTGCATACACCCTGACTAAGAACAGCGCACGAGTGCATACACCCTGACTAAGAACAGTGCAGGAGTGCGTACACTCTGACAAATTTGATATCACGTGAGGTGTACTTAGAAAATCACAACATAGTAGTGATTTATAAAATTTCAACGTGACTCCATTTGACCGTGGAATTGATCATACCTCCAGGTCTTTACTTGACGTACGCACATTACCTGTTGGCTATTCCGAATGTATTGCAGGCCTGAGAACCGCACGCGAACGCTTGTTGGTGTTAAAAATTAAACTTTCTATTAAATGTATGTGACCAGTTAGCCCCAGGGCATAATTACAAAGCTCAGACACATGCGTTCAATTTTAAGTTGATTTGAGATTTATAGACTTAAGTACATGCGACAGACGCTATTTTAAACATGCGCAGTCAATTTTATAAATAATGCTTACGTCGATGTAAAGAAATGTGCTTACGTGAAAGTTAGAGATCACGTCCAAGTACTTTTTAAAAAATGAGGCCCAGGTTTGCATTCTGCTGCACAGGGCTAGCAGTGCTGGGGTTCTGGCAGCGACCCTCTTACCCTAGCCCCCCGATTGGCCTTGATGGGGGACATGCTCTGTCATTACATAACCTGTAAAAGCACAACGCACAATGCACACGCATTACCACTGCATTTCTGTATTTGTACAGATCAACTTCACCCTGAAAATAGAAACTCCATTTTAAGTCCATTTTGTATCAATGCAGCATTTTTAAATGTTTTTTTTGAGTATTTTTGTTTTGTTATCGGCTTTCAAAGGCAATTAGCAGGCAGCAGTTCCTTCTTCTTAAATGCTTCTTTGAATAAATCCACTTCGACTTCTGGAGAATGTAAAATGGAGAAGTGAACATTAATGTGATAAAAGCAATCAAATGTATATAAAAAAGGCATAGCTTGGTTTTCAATACCACAAACAGGGAACGGTAAGTACTCATACAGCAGAGACATCTGCCAACAGTACAGCTTGCGCTCTTAATACTAATTCTGTGAAAAGACTGCAATTCAATAGGTTAATTTTCATAGATGACTGTTTGCATATGGAGAAACAAGCCTTGACTGGTCTTCTGATTTTCTAAGAAAAGAGCAGTAACCTTTTGCAGGAGTGTAAATCTTTTAAAGTGAATAATCAAGTCAACATTGGGAGTATTTCTGGCATACACAAAAAAAATAATAATTTTGTTTGTCTTGTTGACAAGAGTTGTTTTTTTACCTCTGGTTAGTTTTATGTTTGAAGTTTCTGCTATTCCCACATTGTACAGGTTTTCATGAACAAGAGCAGCTTCATATAAATGAGCTTTTTTTAATGGCGTGTGAACCCTCAGTGTATATGTATTTATTTTTTATTGAGGCTTCTCACCAGCTCCCTGGCTAGAAATTCTTTTTGAATGGTTTTACTGTTTCTCATAAATGTATTTCACATCCCCCTCCTCTCGGCTTTCTATGTGCTTTAATCATTTATGTCCTGTAGGCATTGTTCTCGCACGCGGCATGGCCCCCTTTGTAGGTCTTTCTTTCATCACGTAAACAAACAAACAAACCCGTCAAAGCGCTGTCAGCTTGAACCTTAGCTAAATTCAGTCTGGGTTCCTGTATCTCTGACCGGCAACAGAAATATGGACTTTCCCGTCACTCTCTCCCGCCGTTGGCCGTTAATCCACATTAAGCTTGCCGGTGAAACGGGGGACAAGCGTGGCGAAATGGGAAGGCAGGTGAACCATACTTCAAAATCCTGCTCCTGCTTTCTGCCAGCGTACATTCTCTCTCTCCTCCTTTTCTTAACTGACAGATAAGTCTATTTTGGGCTTTCTAATTAGTCCTGAAATTCAAGTGTGCTGTGTCTTCCTGAAAATATTTAATTACCCCTCCGGAATGATGAGATGTGTCGAGCTGCTCTGTCTCCCGCAGCCCACACTGTCCCGCTTCAGCGAGAGGCAGGAAGTGCCCCCAGGGAAGTGCCCCCAGAGTGGCCCCGAGACAGCTTGCTGCCAGGGCGTCTCCTTCTGTCAGTGCTAAGCATGCCAGTGACAGCCTCAGTGTCATCCGCATATGCCCAAAAGAGAAAGAGAAAGAGAGGGGGGAGGGATGGAGCGAGGGAGGGAGGGAGAGAGAGAGAGAGAGGCATAGAGAGAGAAATAAATGATGAGAGCGAGGGAGGCAGAGGGAGGCAGAGAGGGGAAGGGGGCATGTCACAGAAAGGTGTTGGATTTGGATTATTTAGTTGACTGAACAGTACATGCCGCACGCACTCTTGAGTGGGTTAATTTACGTCTTTAGTTGGAATAGGTGCACCAAGAGTGGCTTTGTAACCTCTGGTTTAGCAGCCCTCCAGGATCAGAATGGCTCTTTGTAACCTCTGGTTTAGCAGCCCTCCAGGATCAGAATGGCTCTTTGTAACCTCTGGTTTAGCAGCCCTCCAGGATCAGAATGGCTCTTTGTAACCTCTGGGTTAGCAGCCCTCCAGGATCAGAATGGCTCTTTGTAACCTCTGGGTTAGCAGCCCTCCAGGATCAGAATGGCTCTTTGTAACCTCTGGTTTAGCAGCCCTCCAGGATCAGAATGGCTCTTTGTAACCTCCGGTTTAGCAGCCCTCCAGGGTCAGAATGGCTCTTTGTAACCTCTGGTTTAGCAGCCCTCCAGGATCAGAATGGCTCTTTGTAACCTCTGGGTTAGCAGCCCTCCAGGATCAGAATGGCTCTTTGTAACCTCCGGTTTAGCAGCCCTCCAGGGTCAGAATGGCTCTTTGTAACCTCTGGTTTAGCAGCCCTCCAGGATCAGAATGGCTCTTTGTAACCTCTGGTTTAGCAGCCCTCCAGGATCAGAATGGCTCTTTGTAATTGTGACTGAGATTATAATGGATGTAGTTCTCATTGTTTTCTTAGTCCAGTTCTCAAAGGCCTGCTTTTAGTTATGTATGAGTGCTTAGTTATTTTATAGTTATTACTTAAGCAATATCACACGAGAGGGAGTGCTGTTATACTGTATATCAGCACGGCTGTGATTCGCTGAGTGCCAAAGATAATCACAGCCATGCAGATATACAGTGTAACAGTGTGATATTGCTTTTATATGGTTCAACTAGACTATAAACTATTCATCAAGTAATGATTGAGTCAACAGATTATGATTTTGTCATTTATTCGGCTTCACCAACAAATATAGTTCTGTTTTCTAGGTTTCCATTTAAAAAACTTTTTTTTTCAACAGTGTATCAATTGCAATGTGAACAGTAGAGTGATACGTTACAGGAAACAGGTCCAGTGCTGCAGTACTGTGTATCACCACTCATAGAATGCCTCTTGTCCAATCAAATTACTTGAGTGGAACCAACCGTGAGCACTTGAAAATAATGTCACCTCGCTGAGCTGAACCCCGGGTCACACAGGGAGGGTGAGCTGAACCCCGGGTCACACAGGGAGGGTGAGCTGAACCCCGGGTCACACAGGGGGGGTGAGCTGAACCCCGGGTCACACAGGGAGGGTGAGCTGAACCCCGGGTCACACAGAGAGGGTGAGCTGAACCCCGGGTCACACAGGGGGGGTGAGCTGAACCCCGGGTCACACAGGGAGGGTGAGCTGAACCCCGGGTCACACAGGGGGGGTGAGCTGAACCCCGGGTCACACAGGGAGGGTGAGCTGAACCCCGGGTCACACAGGGAGGGTGAGCTGAACCCCGGGTCACACAGGGAGGGTGAGCTGAACCCCGGGTCACACAGAGAGGTGAGCTGAATCCCGGGTCACACAGGGGGGTGAGCTGAACCCCGGGTCACACAGGGGGGGTGAGCTGAACCCCGGGTCACACAGGGGGGGTGAGCTGAACCCCGGGTCACACAGAGAGGGTGAGCTGAACCCCGGGTCACACAGGGGGGGTGAGCTGAACCCCGGGTCACACAGGGAGGGTGAGCTGAACCCCGGGTCACACAGGGGGGGTGAGCTGAACCCCGGGTCACACAGGGGGGGTGAGCTGAACCCCGGGTCACACAGGGAGGGTGAGCTGAACCCCGGGTCACACAGGGAGGGTGAGCTGAACCCCGGGTCACACAGGGAGGGTGAGCTGAACCCCGGGTCACACAGGGGGGGTGAGCTGAACCCCGGGTCACACAGGGAGGGTGAGCTGAATCCCGGGTCACACAGGGAGGGTGAGCTGAACCCCGGGTCACACAGGGAGGGTGAGCTGAACCCCGGGTCACACAGAGAGGTGAGCTGAATCCCGGGTCACACAGGGAGGTGAGCTGGACCCCGGGTCACACAGGGAGGTGAGCTGGACCCCGGGTCACACAGGGAGGTGAGCTGAACCCCGGGTCACACAGGGAGGGTGACCTGAATCCCGGGTCACACAGGGAGGGTGAGCTGAACCCCGGGTCACACAGGGAGGGTGAGCTGAACCCCGGGTCACACAGAGAGGTGAGCTGAATCCCGGGTCACACAGGGGGGTGAGCTGAACCCCGGGTCACACAGGGGGGGTGAGCTGAATCCCGGGTCACACAGGGAGGGTGAGCTGAACCCCGGGTCGGGTCACACAGGGAGGGTGAGCTGAACCCCGGGTCACACGGGGGGGGTGAGCTGAACCCCGGGTCACACAGGGAGGTGAGCTGGAGGTGTTGAGAGTCGGCCAGCATACGGACTGTGCCATGCAGTCTCTCTGATTTATATGTCCAATAAAAAAATTATCTCAAATTAAATTCATGTGCCTGGGAAATTACTAACAATGTAATGAAAGATCAGCCGCCGCCCATCACAATGGCAGATCAGCTGATGGGGCCGCATTATGGAGGACGTCGCTGCTCGTTGAGGTCCGCAGGGTATGAAAGGTTTCTGGCTGGAGTGGCAGTATGTGTTCAGTGCACTGAAAAAACTCCCCGTTTATTTTTGACTCCTCTTTGTTGGTGTCAGGGAAGGCTGTCTAGTCGATTGTGTGGCCTTTGTGTTTGCAGGGGAACAGTCTGTTGTTATTATGAGGAGAGGGACGGATACCCAGGTCAAATGGAAGAAGAGTCTAACTGATAGCTGAGAAAAAACGAAACAGATACATTTATAGAACCCGACCGTCAGATCAAACCATTTTGAGCAAAGCGTCAATTTATGTTATTTTATTTTTTTGGCCTTCTTTCAATGATTTGAGCTTTTTTTTAATACCTTAAAGCACGAGACTGAAAATATTATGGAACACTGGTAAAAGCAATAACAGACTGCCTGCGATAATCTGCCGTCAAATGTTGTGTGTTTTGATGTTCATTTTTACAGTTAGCTTTATTTCAAACGTCCTCTTGTCTGGTAATATCAAGTGATTATAAGCGGATTGAAGTATGAAGCATAATACTGCTAAACAGAAAGAGAACAGCTCTAACAATCTCAATTTCATTAAAATACTTTTGTCAGAAAGCATTTAGATTGAGGAACATTTACACCGTACGTTGCATATTTCTCTTAACAACAATGCAATTCAAGTTTATGTTCCCTGGTTTTACCAGCGATTACCAAATATCCTTTGAAAATGATTGAATTAATGAGCAAATACATGGCTTGTGACGTACCTTGTAATCTAGCCTGACATTAGTTATATTCATATACTGCAGGTCCTATGAAAAAAAAGCACTGACTGCTTTCTAAGATGTGTCAAATCTGATATTTATGCAGGTTAAGTAGAACAATGCACAGGACTATAACCTTGTTACAGAGTAGAGTTTCAATTGGTTGTCACGAATCTGTATGGAAATCATAATATATTACACACTATACTATACACAATTTATATGGTTAATATTTTTCCACCTGACCCTCCTCAATCCCTCTCCTAAATCTCGACCTACAGTCACAAAGACACACGCTGATGCATAACCACCTGAGAACCGGAAAGGCATTTGTGTCCCTTGTAGGGGACATGAGTCTCTGGTCCAAATCTCCAGAACCATATATTTACTCTGCTGAAACCTTCAAGGGAAATTCAATAAAAATTAAATAAATACTATTTTTGAAAATATTTTTAGTGCAACATGTTTTTTTAATCAAAGACACTTGTATTATGTTTTATGTTTTTTTCTGTTGGGTCTCGGGAGGATTATGCAATAAACGATACTAAACAGGAACATGCTAACTGAAACATATAATTGTCTTATTATTGTTTTCAACGTGGCTTTTTATACGTTTCATGTCATCTGTTCCAGAGTTATTGCATTAAGAGCAATTATGTTTTTAGGTGATTCATAAATGACTCTGAATGGAGACCTGAGACTTTTTTTCTTTGGCTATTTTTTCCCAGCAGCTAATTAAAGTCTGTTTTACTTGAAGACTAAATGAAACCAAGTGCAATATTTTAAAAAAATATACAGGGTTTGGATAAAATAACTGAAACACCACATAAAAAAGGACACACTTTTAAGTGACTAAATCAAATTTACAAAGGAAACTACATATGATTCATATGAAGATGAAGGCCAGTTAGCAGTATGTGTCAGCTATAAAAGATCTTTCACAATCACCACTTTCATATGTGTGTTTCCAAAGCAACATGATGCAACTAGAAGGGTTCCAAAGAGGCTAAGTAGTCAGTGCCCTAGTCCGCAGGTAACTCCAACTCATCTGTTACTCAGACCACTTTGAATAACACTCCGATACGAGTCCGCAGGTAACTCCAACTCATCTGTTACTCAGACCACTTTGAATAACACTCCGATACGAGTCCACAGGTAACTCCAACTCAACTGTTACTCAGACCACTTTGAATAACACTTCGATATGAGTCCACAGGTAACTCCAACTCAACTGTTACTCAGACCACTTTGAATAACACTCCGTTACAAGTCCACAGGTAACTCTTTTTATAATATTCAACTCAGTAATATTAGTAATATTATGGCCTTAGCAGAGCAGGGTAATTAGGATTAGAGCTCAGTCTAGAGTGGAGGCACAGTGAGACCAGGTCGATCTGGCGGGTTTTAGCAGAGCAGGGTAATTAGGATTAGAGCTCAGTCTAGAGTGGAGGCACAGTGAGACCAGGGCGATCTGGCGGGTTTTAGCAGAGCAGGGTAATTAGGATTAGAGCTCAGTCTAGAGTGGAGGCACAGTGAGACCAGGGCGATCTGGCGGGTTTTAGCAGAGCAGGGTAATTAGGATTAGAGCTCAGTCTAGAGTGGAGGCACAGTGAGACCAGGGCAAGCTGGCGGGTTTTAGCAGAGCAGGGTAATTAGGATTAGAGCTCAGTCTAGAGTGGAGGCACAGTGAGACCAGGGCGATCTGGCGGGTTTTAGCAGAGCAGGGTAATTAGGATTAGAGCTCAGTCTAGAGTGGAGGCACAGTGAGACCAGGGCGATCTGGCGGGTTTTAGCAGAGCAGGGTAATTAGGATTAGAGCTCAGTCTAGAGTGGAGGCACAGTGAGACCAGGGCGATCTGGCGGGTTTTAGCAGAGCAGGGTAATTAGGATTAGAGCTCAGTCTAGAGTGGAGGCACAGTGAGACCTGGGCGATCTGGCGGGTTTTAGCAGAGCAGGGTAATTAGGATTAGAGCTCAGTCTAGAGTGGATGCACAGTGGGTACTTTCTCAGAGCGTGTGGCAGAAAAACTTTGTAGAGTGAGACGCCATGGAAACAGTGAAGATTCGACAGGTTCTCACAGGAGTTTTTTTATGACTAAAACAGTTATTTTCCACACACTTCATTACTTGCTAATGATTGCAGAGGGTGGCAATAAAACCATGTGGAGGGGGTAGTGGGTGAGGTTGGAAGTCTGTGTTTTTTCATTACCTTGCATAAGTATATCTTCAAAAATGCCCAGCTCACGCATAGCCTACAAAGCAGTGTTTGTATGTCATTCATTAAAACTTGCAAAAACAAGGCCTGCCGTTAAAAGTATTGATATCAAAATGAGGCCAAGTTACAATAAACAATATTGCCTATCGTAGCTCACACTAATTACACTAGCTCTATTCCAAATCAATGCTACCCAATCTCTCCTAAATTAGTTTATGTAATTTGGCCCTGAGTTTTTTTATCTTACTATCTGTGAATCTGTGGTAATGCGGTCATTGAAACCTTGTGGCATATCAAAGGGTAAAATGGCGATTATTTATCGTGGAAATAATTAGCAATTCACGTGTGTAGAAAAAGTAAAGAAATGGGTACAGTATAGGCTATAATGAGTACAGTATAGGCTATAATGGGTACAGTATAGGCTATAATGAGTACAGTATAGGCTATAATGAGTACAGTATAGGCTATAATGGGTACAGTATAGGCTATAATGAGTACAGTATAGGCTATAATGAGTACAGTATAGGCTATAATGAGTACAGTATAGGCTATAATGAGTACAGTATAGGCTATAATGGGTACAGTATAGGCTATAATGAGTACAGTATAGGCTATAATGAGTACAGTATAGGCTATAATGAGTACAGTATAGGCTATAATGGGTACAGTATAGGCTATAATGAGTACAGTATAGGCTATGTTTGAGTTGAATGCAGTGCTTTGGGTGTATAAATAGCACAGCATGCTTAAAATGCATTACAATTATGAATTATTAGTATTATTATTTGTAATATTTGTATTTGAATAGAAACCTGTGTGGTCCTACAGAGCCTAGACATTTTTTTGTTCACAAAATTGTGTTCACAAATAACATTTGTTATTATTAAACATGTTAAAACAATTAGTACTTTAGTTTGTTTGCTTCATCTGATCCATAAACATGCATATGCTACATTAATGGGTCATACATACCAAAACAAAAATATCAAATTTGTTGGTACCCCTGGTAACAATAAGTAAAAAGGTTATAAAAAATTTAGTTTGGTGAATTAAAAAAAATCTCACACTATTATTTTTATTTTTTTTAAATCCATCCTTTAATTTATGTTCATTTATTATGAGACAAAAAAAATCCCTCATCAAGAAATTATTATTTTTAACAAAACCACATCGGCCACAATTATTGGCACCCCTGCATTTATATATAGAATAAAGTATAATTTTTTTATATTTGGTCGCATATTCTTGAATTCCTGATGTCTTTCTGGTACTCTTACAAGCGATACTATAACTTCTCTGCATTTGAATGGATCTCTATGGGAATTGGGATGGACTAGATTTAACTGTAAATTACACTGGAACAGTATGAACACATGGTTGGCTAAAGGGCTCTAAGTTATCAAGGGTCTGATGTATCAAACAAGCCTTAAACCATCACTCTGCTGCCAGAAATACAATAGATATGGATGGATAACTTTAATGATTTCTTCTCCTGACTTATTTTTCCATAGAGTTCAATAGGAAAATTTGTCAGGAGAAACAACCCTTAAAGTGATCCATCCATGTCTACTGCAGAAGTTAATATTTTTAAGGGCTGAGAGTCTGTGGTCTCTCCCTGACCCTGAAAAGTAGCAAACCTTCAGTGCTGTATAGGTGTGGGGCATGTCCCTCCAAGCCGTAACATGGCGGATGGCATACCTGCCATCCCAATTTTTAACCCTTTGAACAAACTCTTGCAGCTATACGAGGAGCTTGCATGTGGCCTGCATGCTGCGGCCTTCTTTTAATCCATCACTTACGTCACCAAGACTTCTGCCTCAGAGCGTTTGCTTACCCCCGCCAGAGAACCCGACACGGGGCAAGCAGCGACACGCGTGTTCACAAGGAACACAAACAAGGGAACTGTATTCCGAATATGGAGCCAGTGTTTTGGCTTCATGTGAATTGGAATGGCGCATCAGTACACGCCATGGCTGGGATTCAATCAACATTGGCCCTAAACTTTGACTCACTCACTCTGTTCAGCACAATCAAAGTTTGGCGAGTTAATCAGAGCCATCACTGAAACATTGCCAAACTATGTTTGGTGAGGTAAACACAAAGGCCTGCATTCATTCAAGCATGCACCAGAGTTAGGGCCAGATTCAGAGTTGAGATAAGCACGCACAGATGGGACTTACTCCCGAAATTTCACGTAGCATGATCTATTTGTGATTCAGACATTTGACTTATCCGTTTTAAGAATCTCTGCAGTATATATGCGGCAAGATACGCGTATTCACAGTTTTCACTCAATCATTTTTTTCAGCGCAACTTTCGGGAAAAAAGGTCTAGCGCCACCAATAGATGATTATGAAAAATACAGCATCTTTTGCAAAAATGGATATTAGAATGAGTGTATGTTCTTTGAAAATAACATTGGTCTTATTTTCCTTTGCCTAGCCTACTTACAATTATCAAAAAGCTGTCATAAAAAGAAATATACGTACAAGTAGGCTATGATTGACCGTCTGGTATATCATACCAGACCCATATTAGATGGATTAATTGATAGACAGTGTCTGGATCATATTCAACTTTGTAACCACTGTCCAGTGATTATTTATTTTGATTGTGTGATGGGTACATCAATAGGAGCTATGATCAGTTTATCAATGCGACGGATTAATACGTTCACTGTCTTCCCCATCACGCAAAATAAACTACGATGCAGGATTTTACAAAGGCAAATGCGGTTATTAAAAACGGTAACACTTTACAATAAGGGAACACAACTCATGCCTTAACTAATGCATGACTCATCATGATTTAATGCATGAATTAATGCAAGATGTATCATGAACTCTGTGCGGCTCAATATTAATAAAAGATCAAGTCATTATTAATTCATGTGATTACTGTACACTTAATGTATCATCAATTAATGAACATTAACTCACAGTTAAGTCATACATGAAGTAACATGTCATCAAAGTAGCTGCCAACCAGTTAGGTAGACAAAAGCTTCTCAGACCATCAGTGGTGGATTTATCCATTTTGGGGAGACCAAAACTCCTCCTGACAGCGTGCTGACAAAGCTGTTCGCTTAAAGAAGAATTTTGCATTTTGCCAGTGTGGCTTCTAAGCCCCCCCCTTCTATCATTTACCTGTCGAAAGGCTCCTTCCCTGCAAATGGTGACAGTAATATCAAATGTTACATTTTTAATTTTATTTAATTTATTTATTTTAGAAAGTGCATAATTAGTAGTTATTTTCAATGATAGCCATTCAGACTATGTTTCTGGGCAAACCCTACAGTAGGCCTATTTGATGGTGATCAAACAGATTTGATGGTGATTTTTGTAAATAATATGGAGTCAATGTGTGTGGATTATAACAGCCATTCATCTGTTTTAGAGAATGGGTACTTTGTACTTATTTTTTAATGATATAGTTACCAATACTCAAGGTTAATATATACACTATTTGTTGGAAGAATTGGGTCGGGTTGAGTGTGATAGCCCTCCAGTAAGTGGCAGTTCTGACAGCAGAAACAACCTTGTTAATGAGAGGTCAGAGGAGAATTTAACATTTGCCTAACTAGCTACTGTTACAGTTAGCAGCAATATGCAAATCCTTGTGTGTTCTAATACTAATGCACTGAACTAGCCTAAATAAATAACGTTATAACTACTGGACATTGGCAAGCCAGCAAGCAAAATTACAGGTGACAGTAGGCCTCATAGCAGCTAGCTTGCTAGTTATTTGTGTATGAGATTGATTTGCTGCTATTGTAAAGTGTTACCTTAAAAGCAATGTCACTGACACGTTGAACATGTATACCCCCACACACATGTTTTTAGTAGAAAGCTGGCAACCCAGGGGGAAGGTACAAGAAACAGGTCATTAGAATATCATGCCCAGTGCCACCCACATTTTCAGAAACACACCCGCGTAGCGCAGGTTAGAATACGACGTATCTCATCCCATGTTAAATCTGCAAATGACTTAAGTTGGCCATCTCTGAATCCGGCCCTTAAGGACCAATGTTGTTTGAATCCTGGCCTATATGTGGTAATGGCTAGCACTGGACTGAAGCATGGTTTCTTCCACTGACCCATACATTACTGCACCCGGAGTGAGATATTTTAACTGAGTTGCACTGGGAAAAACCTTGCTATTGCACCAGTAAGCCACAACATTTGAACTCTCTCTCTACACACAAGCTTTTGCTAAATAAATAATGTGATCACATGTTTTCATCGTTACATTTCAAAGACTGCTGGTCTGAATTTATCGTGTCACCTCAAAAAAGCCCTCATGTACTATTAATGAATCTCTCTTGCCATTAAAAGCACTCGCTGTCGTGGGTTCTATTTATAGTTGGAACACAATGTCTCCTATATGTCCCTTTAAGGCCTAATTAGTGGTTCTTTGTGGCAAAAAAAACAACTTAAATTAAGAACAAAAGGTGAAATGTGTCACATGGTCATAGCTTTAATGCTAATGTGGAGGACCTGTTTAATGCATTATCCTTGTTCAATGACAGGTTTACGGGGGGTTTTTTATGGGTTTTTTTATTCTAAAAATGGTTGCACTTCTCCATGAATTTCTGAAAAATACTGCCGAACGGCACATTGCATGCAGAGGCGGTTAAAGTGAGGAATTGGGCAGAGAGCCGTCCTTAGGAACCAGATATTTCTGCTGAGAACACCCGCTTTGCATTTCCGCCAAATCCCTGGACAACATACTGCACGAGAATTCAATTAGTAAATAAATAAATAAATACATAAAACAGCAATGCTTGAAGTCATAAAGTAACCTAGTCCTCTTTGAGATGAAATGAAAGAACACAGAAGCTCATAGATACAGTGCTCTCCACAATTATTGGCACCCCTGGTAAAGATGAGTAAAAAGGGTTATAAAAAATTCACCTTTTGGTGAATTAGCTTAATTTCACACTGAAAAAAATAAAAAAAATTCAACCTTTAATTGAAGTGAATTTATTCTCTTTACAGAATCTCTCCAGATCATCCAGAGTCCTAGGTCCTCTCTTGTGCACTCTCCTCTTCAGCTCAGGTTTTTAATGGGGTTTAGGTCAGGGGACTGAGATGGCCATGGCAGAAGCTTTGTGTTCAGTTAACTATTTTTGTGTTGATTTGGACGTATGTTTTGATCATCGTCCTGCTGGAAGATCCAACGGTGACCCAGTTTCAGTTTCCTGGCAGAGGCAGCCAAATTCAGATTTAAAATTTTCTGGTATTTCATGGAGTTCATGATGCCATGTACCCTAACAAGGTTCCCAGGGCCTTTGGAGAAAAAACATCACGGAAGTTGCTTTGAACTTTTTAACGGTAGATATGGGCATTTTCAGGTTAGTAGCTATTTTTTTATAGCCATTCCCTGACTTATGAAACTCAACACACTTTTCCCCCATTTGATTTGTGTGTTCTCTTATCTTTTGCATGTTGATGTATGAATAAGGGAATATGGCCTCTGTGTCACCTCATATTTATACCCCAGTGAAACAGGAAGTCATTGATTACTGCTTGAAAGTTCCTAAACACTCTGATCAACTTTAAAAAAGTAAAATATAAATGGAAAAAATGCTTCAGTTACATTTTGTTCATAAGAATTTCTAGGGGTGCCAATAATTGTTGCACACGTGGTTTTGTTAAAAATAATTATTTCTTGATGAGGGATTTTTTTTTTCAGAATAAATTTCCTTCAACTAAAGGTTGGATTTTTCACATTTTTTCAGTGTGAGATTAAGCTAATTCACCAAAATAATTGTTTAAAAGAGGAACATTGGCCATTACGGAATAAAAGCACCAGAGACAAAAGACCAGGAGAGCGTTTTTAGCTGCTGTGTGCCAATGCAATGTGACCTGTATCCAAATGACATAAACACATTTTAAGAAAACGTGTATGAATGATGCGTTCAGCTTTAGTACTTTAAAACACAAGTTCACAAAGGTTAAATTCACATGTACGCTCTGATATGAACACTCTCCATGCTCTCACACTCTTCCTACCCAGTAAAGTTATGTTTCGATGTTCCCGAATGAAAGTTGGGGAATATTGCGTTTAGCATATTAGAATGTTAAACGCGTTCTTTAAATAGGAGGTGATTTGGGTCGAGACCTTTCCGTCGCCGGGCGTCGCCGTGCGCGGTGTTTTGAATAATTGAAGCGCACGTCGGTGTGCAGTATGTCACATGCTGTGGTTCAGCAGGCACGGCGGGGGAAGGCGCTGCTCAGGACAGGTCGTTTATACCGCCATTACTCCCCGCCGCTTGGTGTCCCCCTGGACCCCTGGTAGTGCCGTGCTCCTGCTATAAAGCCCTCGCCAGCTCTCTGGTTACAGCCCACCTCCTTCCCTGGAACATAAAACCCAGCCGTTCATCAAGCGCTCTGGTTTCAGCCCACCTCCTTCCCTGGAACATAAAACCCAGCCGTTCATCAAGCGCTCTGGTTACAGCCCACCTCCTTCCCTGGAACATAAAACCCAGCCGTTCATCAAGCGCTCTGGTTACAGCCCACCTCCTTCCCTGGAACATAAAACCCAGCCGTTCATCAAGCGCTCTGGTTTCACCACCCTGCCTCCTGCAGGCCATTAGGACATGAACCCCTCCCCCCCATTATCCATGCACTCATCCCTGAACCCCTCCCCCCCATTATCCATGCACTCATCCCTAAATAATTCAGCACCATCCAGGGGAACGATTCAGATGGCCTGATTTCGGGTGTTTTGTCACACTGAGCAATGTTTCTCAGACAAGTCTGGACATCTTTTGGTCTGACAATCGGGCGCAGGGAGTCATAGGCCTCCTGCACTGCAAATAAGAGGTCATTGCTCTAAAAGGGAAAGACTATCGCCCTGCAAATTAAAGATTATTCTTCTGAGGAAGACTATTTGTGTGAGCAGGAGAAGCAAGATTCGCTTTGTCCACTTTTGTCTTTTGTCTGGGTTCTTAATTTAACTCTCATGTTATGTTTGACGTCTCTTAGCCCCTCATATTATCTTCCGGGTCAATTTGACCCGATTCAATGTTTGACGTCTCTTAAAAACCAGTTAACCTTATTTTTAAATCTTGACACACTATATGCTTTTTCCTCATTTGTTGGGATTAAATAGTAAACACACAATACACATTATGCTATATTTTCTGTACTGACCTTGTAAATAAAGGTGTCGTGTGGGGTCATTTGTGCTGTAGCTGTATGAAAATAAAATGTATGAAAATATACCTTTTTTAGTTTTTATCAGATTTTTTGTGGTTCTAAAATAAAATGTTTCATCACAGATTTTTTTATATTTAGAAATAAAAGTAAATCGGGAGACACACAAAAGGTGACACAAAAAGTGTCCAAATTTTTCTATTTACAATAGTTTTGTGTCAGTTTAAACTTTTGGGGTCAATTGACGCTGTTCTCTCTTATCTCTTGGGTAAGATAGACACTCTGCAACGCTGTTCTCTCTTATTTCTTGGGTAAGATAGACACTCTGCAACGCTGTTCTCTCTTATTTCTTGGGTAAGATAGACACTGTGAAACGCTGTTCTCTCTTATCTCTTGGGTAAGATAGACACTGTGCAAAGCTGTTCTCTCTTATTTCTTGGGTAAGATAGACACTGTGCAAAGCTGTTCTCTCTTATTTCTTGGGTAAGATAGACACTGTGCAACGCTGTTCTCTCTTATTTCTTGGGTAAGATAGACACTGTGCAACGCTGTTCTCTCTTATCTCTTGGGTAAGATAGACACTGTGCAACGCTGTTCTCTCTTATCTCTTGGGTAAGATAGACATTGTGCAACGCTGTTCTCTCTTATTTCTTGGGTAAGATAGACACTGTGCAAAGCTGTTCTCTCTTATTTCTTGGGTAAGATAGACACTGTGCAACGCTGTTCTCTCTTATTTCTTGGGTAAGATAGACACTGTGCAAAGCTGTTCTCTCTTATCTCTTGGGTAAGATAGACACTGTGCAAAGCTGTTCTCTCTTATTTCTTGGGTAAGATAGACACTGTGCAAAGCTGTTCTCTCTTATTTCTTGGGTAAGATAGACACTGTGCAACACTGTTCTCTCTTATCTCTTGGGTAAGATAGACACTGTGCAAAGCTGTTCTCTCTTATTTCTTGGGTAAGATAGACATTGTGCAACGCTGTTCTCTCTTATTTCTTGGGTAAGATAGACATTGTGCAACGTTGTTCTCTCTTATCTCTTGGGTAATATAGACACTGTGCAACGCTGTTCTCTCTTATCTCTTGGGTAAGATAGACACTGTGCAACGCTGTTCTCTCTTATTTCTTGGGTAAGATAGACACTGTGCAACGCTGTTCTCTCTTATCTCTTGGGTAAGATAGACACTGTGCAACGCTGTTCTCTCTTATTTCTTGGGTAAGATAGACACTGTGCAACGCTGTTCTCTCTTATTTCTTGGGTAAGATAGACACTGTGCAACGCTGTTCTCTCTTATCTCTTGGGTAAGATAGACACTGTGCAACGCTGTTCTCTCTTATCTCTTGGGTAAGATAGACACTGTGCAACGCTGTTCTCTCTTATCTCTTGGGTAAGATAGACACTGTGCAACGCTGTTCTCTCTTATCTCTTGGGTAAGATAGACACTGTGCAACGCTGTTCTCTCTTATCTCTTGGGTAAGATAGACACTGTGCAACGCTGTTCTCTCTTATCTCTTGGGTAAGATAGACATTGTGCAACGCTGTTCTCTCTTATCTCTTGGGTAAGATAGACACTGTGCAACGCTGTTGTCTCTTATTTCTTGGGTAAGATAGACACTGTGCAACGCTGTTCTCTCTTATCTCTTGGGTAAGATAGACACTGTGCAACGCTGTTCTCTCTTATCTCTTGGGTAAGATAGACACTGTGCAACGCTGTTCTCTCTTATCTCTTGGGTAAGATAGACACTGTGCAACGCTGTTCTCTCTTATCTCTTGGGTAAGATAGACACTGTGCAACGCTGTTCTCTCTTATCTCTTGGGTAAGATAGACACTGTGCAACGCTGTTCTCTCTTATTTCTTGGGTAAGATAGACACTGTGCAACGCTGTTCTCTCTTATCTCTTGGGTAAGATAGACACTGTGCAACGCTGTTCTCTCTTATCTCTTGGGTAAGATAGACACTGTGCAACGCTGTTCTCTCTTATTTCTTGGGTAAGATAGACACTGTGCAACGCTGTTCTCTCTTATCTCTTGGGTAAGATAGACACTGTGCAACGCTGTTCTCTCTTATCTCTTGGGTAAGATAGACACTGTGCAACGCTGTTCTCTCTTATCTCTTGGGTAAGATAGACACTGTGCAACGCTGTTCTCTCTTATTTCTTGGGTAAGATAGACACTGTGCAACGCTGTTCTCTCTTATCTCTTGGGTAAGATAGACACTGTGCAACGCTGTTCTCTCTTATCTCTTGGGTAAGATAGACACTGTGCAACGCTGTTCTCTCTTATTTCTTGGGTAAGATAGACACTGTGCAACGCTGTTCTCTCTTATCTCTTGGGTAAGATAGACACTGTGCAACGCTGTTCTCTCTTATCTCTTGGGTAAGATAGACACTGTGCAACGCTGTTCTCTCTTATTTCTTGGGTAAGATAGACACTGTGCAACGCTGTTCTCTCTTATCTCTTGGGTAAGATAGACACTGTGCAACGCTGTTCTCTCTTATCTCTTGGGTAAGATAGACACTGTGCAACGCTGTTGTCTCTTATCTCTTGGGTAAGATAGACACTGTGCAACGCTGTTCTCTCTTATCTCTTGGGTAAGATAGACACTGTGCAACGCTGTTCTCTCTTATCTCTTGGGTAAGATAGACACTGTGCAACGCTGTTCTCTCTTATCTCTTGGGTAAGATAGACACTGTGCAACGCTGTTCTCTCTTATCTCTTGGGTAAGATAGACACTGTGCAACGCTGTTCTCTCTTATCTCTTGGGTAAGATAGACACTGTGCAACGCTGTTCTCTCTTATCTCTTGGGTAAGATAGACATTGTGCAACGTTGTTCTCTCTTATCTCTTGGGTAATATAGACACTGTGCAAAGCTGTTCTCTCTTATTTCTTGGGTAAGATAGACATTGTGCAACGTTGTTCTCTCTTATCTCTTGGGTAATATAGACACTGTGCAACGCTGTTCTCTCTTATTTCTTGGGTAAGATAGACACTGTGCAACGCTGTTCTCTCTTATTTCTTGGGTAAGATAGACACTGTGCAAAGCTGTTCTCTCTTATTTCTTGGGTAAGATAGACATTGTGCAACGTTGTTCTCTCTTATCTCTTGGGTAATATAGACACTGTGCAACGCTGTTCTCTCTTATTTCTTGGGTAAGATAGACACTGTGCAACGCTGTTCTCTCTTATTTCTTGGGTAAGATAGACACTGTGCAAAGCTGTTCTCTCTTATTTCTTGGGTAAGATAGACATTGTGCAACGCTGTTCTCTCTTATCTCTTGGGCAAGATAGACACTGTGAAACGCTGTTCTCTCTTATTTATTGGGTAAGATAGACACTGTGAAACGCTGTTCTCTCTTATGTCTTGGGTAAGATAGACACTGTGCAAAGCTGTTCTCTCTTATTTATTGGGTAAGATAGACACTGTGAAACGCTGTTCTCTCTTATCTCTTGGGTAAGATAGACACTGTGCAACGCTGTTCTCTCTTATCTCTTGGGTAAGATAGACACTGTGCAACGCTGTTCTCTCTTATCTCTTGGGTAAGATAGACACTGTGAAACGCTGTTCTCTCTTATCTCTTGGGTAAGATAGACACTGTGCAACGCTGTTCTCTCTTATCTCTTGGGTAAGATAGACACTGTGCAAAGCTGTTCTCTCTTATCTCTTGGGTAAGATAGACACTGTGCAATGCTGTTCTCTCTTATCTCTTGGGTAAGATAGACACTGTGCAACACTGTTGTCTCTTATCTCTTGGGTAAGATAGACACTGTGCAACGCTGTTCTCTCTTATCTCTTGGGTAAGATAGACACTGTGCAAAGCTGTTCTCTCTTATCTCTTGGGTAAGATAGACACTGTGAAACGCTGTTCTCTCTTATTTATTGGGTAAGATAGACACTGTGCAAAGCTGTTCTCTCTTATCTCTTGGGTAAGATAGACACTGTGAAACGCTGTTCTCTCTTATCTCTTGGGTAAGATAGACACTGTGCAACGCTGTTCTCTCTTATCTCTTGGGTAAGATAGACACTGTGCAACGCTGTTCTCTCTTATCTCTTGGGTAAGATAGACACTGTGAAACGCTGTTCTCTCTTATTTCTTGGGTAAGATAGACACTGTGCAAAGCTGTTCTCTCTTATCTCTTGGGTAAGATAGACACTGTGAAACGCTGTTCTCTCTTATTTCTTGGGTAAGATAGACACTGTGCAACGCTGTTCTCTCTTATCTCTTGGGTAAGATAGACACTGTGCAACGCTGTTCTCTCTTATCTCTTGGGTAAGATAGGCACTGTGCAACGCTGTTCTCTCTTATTTCTTGGGTAAGATAGACACTGTGAAATGCTGTTCTCTCTTATTTCTTGGGTAAGATAGACACTGTGCAACACTGTTCTCTCTTATCTCTTGGGTAAGATAGACACTGTGCAAAGCTGTTCTCTCTTATCTCTTGGGTAAGATAGACACTGTGCAACGCTGTTCTCTCTTATCTCTTGGGTAAGATAGACACTGTGCAACGCTGTTCTCTCTTATTTCTTGGGTAAGATAGACACTGTGCAACACTGTTCTCTCTTATCTCTTGGGTAAGATAGACACTGTGCAAAGCTGTTCTCTCTTATTTCTTGGGTAAGATAGACACTGTGCAACGCTGTTCTCTCTTATCTCTTGGGTAAGATAGACACTGTGCAACGCTGTTCTCTCTTATCTCTTGGGTAAGATAGGCACTGTGCAACGCTGTTCTCTCTTATTTCTTGGGTAAGATAGACACTGTGAAATGCTGTTCTCTCTTATTTCTTGGGTAAGATAGACACTGTGCAACACTGTTCTCTCTTATCTCTTGGGTAAGATAGACACTGTGCAAAGCTGTTCTCTCTTATTTCTTGGGTAAGATAGACACTGTGCAAAGCTGTTCTCTCTTATTTCTTGGGTAAGATAGACACTGTGAAACGCTGTTCTCTCTTATCTCTTGGGTAAGATAGACACTGTGCAACGCTGTTCTCTCTTATCTCTTGGGTAAGATAGACACTGTGCAACGCTGTTCTCTCTTATCTCTTGGGTAAGATAGACACTGTGAAACGCTGTTCTCTCTTATCTCTTGGGTAAGATAGACACTGTGCAACGCTGTTCTCTCTTATCTCTTGGGTAAGATAGACACTGTGCAAAGCTGTTCTCTCTTATCTCTTGGGTAAGATAGACACTGTGCAATGCTGTTCTCTCTTATCTCTTGGGTAAGATAGACACTGTGCAACACTGTTGTCTCTTATCTCTTGGGTAAGATAGACACTGTGCAACGCTGTTCTCTCTTATCTCTTGGGTAAGATAGACACTGTGCAACGCTGTTCTCTCTTATCTCTTGGGTAAGATAGACACTGTGCAACGCTGTTCTCTCTTATCTCTTGGGTAAGATAGACACTGTGAAACGCTGTTCTCTCTTATTTCTTGGGTAAGATAGACACTGTGCAAAGCTGTTCTCTCTTATCTCTTGGGTAAGATAGACACTGTGAAACGCTGTTCTCTCTTATTTCTTGGGTAAGATAGACACTGTGCAAAGCTGTTCTCTCTTATCTCTTGGGTAAGATAGACACTGTGCAACGCTGTTCTCTCTTATTTCTTGGGTAAGATAGACACTGTGCAACGCTGTTCTCTCTTATTTATTGGGTAAGATAGACACTGTGAAACGCTGTTCTCTCTTATCTCTTGGGTAAGATAGACACTGTGAAACGCTGTTCTCTCTTATCTCTTGGGTAAGATAGACACTGTGCAACACTGTTCTCTCTTATCTCTTGGGTAAGATAGACACTGTGCAACGCTGTTCTCTCTTATCTCTTGGGTAAGATAGACACTGTGCAACGCTGTTCTCTCTTATTTCTTGGGTAAGATAGACACTGTGCAACACTGTTCTCTCTTATCTCTTGGGTAAGATAGACACTGTGCAAAGCTGTTCTCTCTTATTTCTTGGGTAAGATAGACACTGTGCAACGCTGTTCTCTCTTATCTCTTGGGTAAGATAGACACTGTGCAACGCTGTTCTCTCTTATCTCTTGGGTAAGATAGACACTGTGCAACGCTGTTCTCTCTTATTTCTTGGGTAAGATAGACACTGTGAAATGCTGTTCTCTCTTATTTCTTGGGTAAGATAGACACTGTGCAACACTGTTCTCTCTTATCTCTTGGGTAAGATAGACACTGTGCAAAGCTGTTCTCTCTTATTTCTTGGGTAAGATAGACACTGTGCAAAGCTGTTCTCTCTTATTTCTTGGGTAAGATAGACACTGTGCAAAGCTGTTCTCTCTTATTTCTTCGGTTAGATAGACACTGTGCAAAGCAAATGCTTGCAGCTTGGCTTGCAGTGTTATGATTTAGCTGTCAGAGGAAACGGCAGCTCTCCCACATAGTTTTCAGAACTGAGATGAATCATATCCGTATCGAGCCAAAGATGGCTCAGAAGAAAACGCTCTCGCTGGTTTTTAAAGGTCCGTAAAAGCGAAGCAATTCTGATCTTGAATCACTTTAAGGCAGAAGCGGTCTCCAGCTCTTTGATTAATTGCAGTGTGGTTCAAAGACTTAGTTTTTGTTTTTGGTGATTAATTAAAATGTCTGAATGATGTCGCAGCTTTCAGTCTTAAACCTGAGCAGACTGCTTAGCACCTTAACAGGAGCAACAGGCAAAGCTTTGGTCAAAATGTGTCACTTTCAGAATA
The DNA here is from genome assembly GCA_022702515.1 of Ilyophis sp. 1 JC-2022. Lineage (NCBI taxonomy): Eukaryota > Metazoa > Chordata > Actinopteri > Anguilliformes > Synaphobranchidae > Ilyophis > Ilyophis sp. 1 JC-2022. The sequence continues at coordinate 832,919 of CM040398.1, read as the reverse complement.
CTGGTTATTTTATTTATTTTTATTATTAATGGAAACATTATGATGCTATGATGCAATGCTATAGCCCGCAGCATGTCCTTACGAGGTGGGACAGTGTGAAGAAGCAGTGTTAATCTCCAGGGACAGTGTGGGGAAGCAGTGTTAATCTCCAGGGTCTGTGTGGGGAAGCAGTGTTAATCTCCAGGGTCTGTGTGGGGAAGCAGTGTTAATCTCCAGGGTCTGTGTGGGGAAGCAGTGTTAATCTCCAGGGACAGTGTGGGGAAGCAGTGTTAATCTCCAGGGTCAGTGTGGGGAAGCAGTGTTAATCTCCAGGGTCTGTGTGGGGAAGCAGTGTTAATCTCCAGGGTCTGTGTGGGGAAGCAGTGTTAATCTCCAGGGACAGTGTGGGGAAGCAGTGTTAATCTCCAGGGTCTGTGTGGGGAAGCAGTGTTAATCTCCAGGGTCTGTGTGGGGAAGCAGTGTTAATCTCCAGGGTCTGTGTGGGGAAGCAGTGTTAATCTCCAGGGTCTGTGTGGGGAAGCAGTGTTAATCTCCAGGGTCTGTGTGGGGAAGCAGTGTTAATCTCCAGGGTCTGTGTGGGGAAGCAGTGTTAATCTCCAGGGTCTGTGTGGGGAAGCAGTGTTAATCTCCAGGGTCTGTGTGGGGAAGCAGTGTTAATCTCCAGGGTCTGTGTGGGGAAGCAGTGTTAATCTCCAGGGTCTGTGTGGGGAAGCAGTGTTAATCTCCAGGGTCTGTTTGGGGAAGCAGTAGTGCTACGGCTCCGTTGGTCGTGCATTGTGCTAACAAACCCAGAGGAATACATATAGAGAAAAATGTATACATTCATATACTGTATGTCGATTTGGATCAAAGGGTCCTCTAAGAAATATGCATATACATGTTCCTGAATCTGAATCATAAGGGTGGACCTTCAGTGGCTGTGTTCATAAAGTGCCTCTGGCCAAGAGCGCTGATCTGGGGTCAGGTTTAACTCTTACTGCATAAGGGATGAGGTTAGGATATGAGCGCTGATCTGGGGTCAGGTTTAACTCTTACTGCATAAGGGATGAGGTTAGGATATGAGCGCTGATCTGGGGTCAGGTTTAACTCTTACTGCATAAGGGATGAGGTTAGAATACGGACATGGGGAAACCTGATCCTCGATCAGCTCCTCGGCTCTCAGATGCTTCCAGTATATGTGCTGCAGCGTCGTTCCCTCTGTGTGGAGCGCCGAGATTCTGCCTAATCTTCATAAACACCCTCTTTAGTTCTATCCCTTCTAGAGAAACACGCCGGCCAGCGCCAGTGATGTGCAGGCTGCAGTCCTCAGCCTTTCCCTCCATAAGCTCCGCTAATCGAACACCTGCTTGAAAATGCCTGGAAGTGGACCAGTAAATTGGTTAAATTGGAGCCAATTGTTCACCAGATGTCAGCGATAATTGTCTATGGATTTGTAGCCTGTGTAAATAGTCGCGTAATAAGCGAACGATAATCAGATGTTCACTGAAATCAGTGAGCGCTTCAGGCACTGGGGGCGATCTCCATCCCTCACTTATTTTTTGATGTGCTGACATTCTAACTGTGGACACGCCTTCGGGTTCTCAAACACCTGGGACGTATTATTGTCCTGGGATTCTAGGATTCAGTCATTGACAAGCATGTATTATAGCGGCGTAACTTCGGTGGAATGATCCCACACTGTGTACACTTAACAAAGACTGTGTTACTTAGCTGGGATTATTTTAGCATGTTTTAAATTTCCCAGCAGTCTGTGCTTTTTCACTAAGCATGGCAAAGAAACGGACTTGACGTTTGTGTGAAATGCTTTTACAAGAACCCTCGAGAGAAGTGGTGATGGATAGGGTGGGGCTTAGTAAATCTTTCATTATGTTGGGATATGCGGGATAAAGCATAGCTGTGGGTTCGAGTGAACTGTGCTTGTATCAAAAATATTTCTGTCATTTGGGATAAATAATTTGAAGCATTTTGGGAATCAAGTCTTATGTCCAGGAGACACCTGGATCTTCCCCTTCATGTGTTGAAAAAACGGATACGATCACAAACACTATTGTGAAAACCAAAACCGTAAAACCAGCAAGTAAGTCTCGCCTAAAAGCTGTAAGAACATCTACCGTGCACATGGGTCATAATTATACACATCAGCTAGTTGTTTTGTCAATCTAACAGGTTGTATTCAGTGTATATTCTGCAACGTTTGAGCACGGGGTTCATTCCAATTGCTTATTTTATTCGTCCTCGTCTTTTTGGTCCTCGCCCAACCAGGAAACCGATCGAGGTTCTCCATCTTTAAAGCACAACTGAAGTTTGGTAGAACTTTGGGTTGTGTAGTTACCTGGCCATGATATGAATCCAAATGGTGGCGAAATATGTAAATGTTTTGCTCTGTGCTCCCCTGGAGTGATTATCCAGAATAGGGTATTTGTTGCTCTCCATTCACTTCTATAGCGCAGCTAAAACGGTCTCAAAATGGCACTTCTAGCACGTATACGACCGGAAAAGAAGCGGATTCTGTCAATAGAAAGAATAACCAGTCCTCGTACGTATTTTTTTTCATGTAGGCTAATTAAAATGATTTATAAAGTACTAGTTTCTTCAATGTTGAAGGTTAGGATATGACATGCTTATTGCTTGTATTGACAGAATCTTCTTAGTTCGCAATCGTATATGTGTACAAAATCTAACGCAATATGGCTCCACGGTCGACTGGGCACGGGTAAAGGGTGTAATAACCCAGAGGGTGGGAGTCGAGAACCCTTATTCCGGGCGCAAATAGCACAGACGGCAACAAATTTGTGCACGTCCCTCTCCATACCAGGCCACCGAAAGCGTCTGGAGAGAGATTGCTTGGTGCGGTGAGCGCCAGGATGCGCAGTGAATTGTGAAGAATGACCCCAGTATCTGGGCAGCAGGCACAATGTGCTCCGGAATAGCGGGATTGTCAGTCTGGTCAAGGCATCTGATTTAATTTCTTCTAACCAGGGCGGTACGTCAAAATAAAGTTAAAAACGAGTAGAAAATAATGCCCAGCGCGCCTGTCTTTCAGTCTTCTAGCCTGTTGGACGTATTCCACATTTTTGTGGCCGGTCCAAATAAATAGCTAAATAGATATAGCTATTAGAGCTACAGACGATTCGGCCAATCATAAAAATTACATAATATATTTATCTAATATCTGATTGGTTGGTTGGGCCATATGAAACATGAAGACGCAGCGAGAGAGAGAGGTGAGTTTCTTTGATCAATCTATGCTGTCTCTTCTTGAACTAACTATAGAGTTCTGTGACTGTTACGCATTGCTTAGGATATAATATTCGCTAGCATAGCTTACTCAGTGAGCTGAGAATAGTGGCGAGAGTCTCTGTCTGGGAGATTTGATTTTAAATAGATTAAAAATTATAACATGTTGCATGTTGTTATAGCTGCAATTCTGCAGAACATCTGCAGCATTGCATTAGCTGGCTGCATGTGTGTGTGCGCACCCGTGTGTGTGTGTTAGCTAGCTGCGTGTTGGCTATAGTCAGCCCTACTTTCCTCAAAATTTGGAATACTTCACATAGCCTATATTAAAATACACTATCATATATTTGTCTCTCTCTCTCTCTCTCGCGCATAACATTCGCCACGGCGTCTCCAGACTCTTTCACGTCTGTCACATGTGCTCAGTGTGAACCTGCTCTCATCTGTGAAGAGAACGGGGCGCCAATGGCGAACCTGCCAATTCTGGTGTTCTCTGGCAAATGTCAATCAAGCTGCACGGTGCTGGGCTGTGAGCACAGGTCCCACTACAGGACGTCGGGCCCTCATGCCACCCTCATAGAGTGTTTCTAACAGTTTGGTCAGAAACATGCACACGAGTAGCCCTGTTTCTCCTTGCACAAAGGAGCAGATACCGGTCCTGCCGCTGGGTTGTTGCCCTGTCCAGCTCTCCTCGTGTAATGGCCCGGCTCCCGGTATCTCCTCCACGCTCTTGAGACTGTGCTGGGAGACACAGCAAACCTTCTTGCAACGGCACGTATGGATGTGCCATCCTGGAGGAGCTGGACTACCTGTGCAACCTGAATGGGCTGCAGGTACCGCCTCATGCTACCAGTAGTGACAAGGACACTAGCAAAAAAAACTAGAGAAAAATCAGTCAGGAAGGATAAGGAGAGAGAAATGGTCTGTGGCCACCACTTGCAAAACCATTTACTTTTTGGGGGTTGTCTTGCTGTTGCCTCTCCTGTCCACCTGTTGTCACTTTAATTTGCACCAAAGCAGGTGAAATTGATTCACAATCATTTACACTTCCTAACTGGACAGATCGATATCCCAGGAGTTTAATTGACTTGGTGTTATACTGTGTTGATTAAGTGTTCCCTTAACTTCTTTGAGCAGTGTATATATACGTATAAATATATTAAATTAAATGATGTACCTTAGTTTCACATGCAAATCGAAAATAGCACAAAGACACTGAAATGATGAAGGAATAAGTAATAAGGAATAAGTAAGATTCTATAATAATTTGATTTAACTTGTTTGTGCTGACCCCTAGTGTTATAGACACCTGCGTCTAAATTAAAAAAACATCACTAATACGTTGCTAGTTCTACGAGAATATGGATTTTATCACCATAACCCACATATCATCATAATCAGTACTTAATATCCTATCAGCGTGCGAAATATCACGTTTCTACCTGCCACCATTAGCTTGTAATTCATGAAAGTAGCATGCTATGTAAATCGAAAATAGCACAAAGACACTGAAATGATGAAGGAATAAGTAATAAGGAATAAGTAAGATTCTATAATAATTTGATTTAATTGGGCATTGAGAAAGTTGTCCTCCATAAGGGGGTAGTATAAATGAAAATTATGAGCCAGTTACAGTAACATAGTTTCACATGTAAATAGAAAATAGCACAAAGAGACTGAAATGATGAAGGAATATAGCTCATCTTAAATATACTTGTTTCCATATAAGATTAGATAATGATTTGGTATTATTGGGCATAAATAAAGTTGTCCTCCTATAAGATGAGGGGGGGTGGACGTGGGTTTAAAATGTAATGAAATTATTTTATCCACTAATATACTGATTAGCCTGTACTTTTGTTTATATAAAAGTATCTCAAATCTCATCTAGGGCTTTGAAAAAACAAATCTTCAAAATGTTCATAAATTAAACATTTTATTTTAGAAAATGCCCTGTGTGAGGTTGTGTAGAAATGCAGGAAATTAGTTTTAAAAGGCTCAACATTTTCTGGGGGAAGACCCCCACACCCCCCGCTAATTCGTCCTCCCTTGTGCCCCGCCAACATCTCTTCATGCCCCCCCCCAATCGAAGCAGTCTAGAAACCTAGAAACGCCCCTGATGGGATCTAAACCCCTCGGCTTTGCCACTATGCTGCATTATTTTTTATTTTCACATTTTCTGTTCCAGAAATGCTGCTCATAAGAAGTGTCCAAACCTTAGAACTCAGCTTCATTTGCCCAAAGGAAACCCTTCTAGAATCATCTTTGGTGAACGCAACAAAGTTAAAATGACCTTCTAGAATCATCTTTGGTGAACGCGACAAAGTTAAAATGACCTTCTAGAATCATCTTTGGTGAACGCGACAAAGTTAAAATGACCTTCTAGAATCATCTTTGGTGAACGCGACAAAGTTAAAATGACCTTCTAGAATCATCTTTGGTGAACGCGACAAAGTTAAAATGACCTTCTAGAATCATCTTTGGTGAACGCGACAAAGTTAAAATGACCTTCTAGAATCATCTTTGGTGAACACGACAAAGTTAAAATGACCTTCTAGAATCATCTTTGGTGAACGCGACAAAGTTAAAATGACCTTCTAGAATCATCTTTGGTGAACGCGACAAAGTTAAAATGACCTTCTAGAATCATCTTTGGTGAACGCGACAAAGTTAAAATGAGAAACCTGGTTTTGAAATGTAATGATTGGATGTGTGTTTTCTCATTGTTGCGGCAGATATGTGAAAAAAAGAAAAAAACATGACACAACAGGCACTCAAAATGAGATTTGGACAAACCTCTTCTCAAATGATAATAAATGTGTGTACCTGTTCCTCTCTTTTTCTATGTGTAATTACTGAGCATAATTACCAAAGTAATGCTACATTCTCCTGTGGGAAATAACTTATGCTATAAATTGCTAATGGATGACTGACAATGTTATGTTCTCCCCTGCATACAATTTATGAAAATAGTTACTGTTCTGATCTGGGGGTCAGTAAAAAGTAGAATATGATATATTATTTTTCTGTAACTGTTAAAAATCCTAGAGGAATTCGTTTTTGATTCCCTTGAATGATCTGACCAAGCAAAAATGCAGGGTGGTAATAAATGGTTTGGTGTCATTTGAGATTCACTAATGGTGTGATGTCATTTTGGAAAGTGTAGGACAAAACTTTTTTCAAAAGTAGCTTTTCAGTAGTTAGTAACTATAAAATCTAGACTTTGTCTGTTATTGTATTTCAGGGTAAGTTGATTACTGAAGCTTAAAACTGACTGACTTTGAATATTTGGTATACAAGGTTACACCACAGGTCAAACAGTGCCAGAAATACTGCCCATATTATTCATAATGGACAGACTGCTAATGTTCTAATTTAATCTGTGAGAGAAAACTGCATTTTAGCGCTCTTTCGACCGGTCTTGAGTAAAGACTGTCATTTCAAATGTCCCTCCCTGCAGGGCCTGATGCACGAATGCACGAATAATAATAATAATATCAATCATAATATAATAATAATATTTGGTAATAGCGATTTGTGCTAAAATTGTTAATGCTGCAATTTAACACAGTTTGTCCTTCAGTATCAGCAGCTAATAAAATCCTTTAATCTGGCCCTCTGCAGGAGATGATGGCCTGCTTATGAAGCTTTTTCTGCCTGTCCCCCCCGCACAGATGTAGTTACGCCATTGGACGGTAGCTCTCAGGTGAGGCGCACCTTGACTTGAGGAGCTGTCCTTTCAGACTGTACCATTCCACGTTGGGGAAAAGGCGGAGGATAAAAGACGGGTAAGCAGGAAGAACGAGTGGGATGGAGAGTGGGAGGAAAAGAGACGAGCGCTAGGGAGATGTGTGGGTGTGCGCGGCGGTAATTGTGTCTGCGTGCGCGCGTCCACGGGGGCACTGATTTCGAATAAATAATTTTCACACAGTTGCATACTTACGGCACAGAATAGGCGACGTGAATCGACCAGGTAACTCCAGGAAAAGATTCCGGATTTCCGGCAAAGGTACGCACAAACATAGTGCCACTCGGTCTCCGGGGAGCAAACACTATTGTGTTCCTTCTTATCTGCTATCTTTATCGTGTGTTTGCTATGTTTGCTCTCCTACTCATGTGGCTGACAGCATGCTGAAGTAACAGCTCCTTAAAGAAAACGCTGCATTCCACGGGCGGAGCGAGGCTGGGGATTATATACGTGGGGCAGCGCTGTATAATTAACAGAGACTAACAGATGGCATGTTCTGGAAGAGGTCCAGATACACACAAAAGGCAAAGCAAGAGCTGGTTCAAACCAACAGTCACATTAATAGCACTTTGTTTCTTGTAATTTAGTGCGGCTAAGAGACCGCAGTCTGAAGCTATTATCCGTAGCTTTGTGAACTGGGAGTGCGCTCCCACAGAGAGGCTTTCTGGTAAATATGCGGCCACATTCCTCTCCGGGTCAATCAGCATTTCCCATCTCTCATTTGTTTTAAATATCACATAATTGCTGTGCTCCATTTCGGAATAGAAGTGTATTGTATAATATCTACATGCCTTGTGTGTGTTGTGCAATTACACTGCATTTCCATAAGTAAGTGTTGTGTAACTGCTAGCTGTGTGACTTATGTAATGTGTCCGTGTGCTTAATGAACGGTAAGCTGTAAGAATAGGGATAGGTTTATGTTTTTTTGATATTACGCGTAGGGTTTGGGTTGCACACATTTAATACAAGACCCACATTTCCTCACAACAAAGTGCCTCCAAGATACAGCCTACAGTAGTTACACAACCAATGCGCTGTAGTTCATCTGGGGAGTTTTAATGCATAGACATGGTTATGTAAGACGTGATAATCATCGGTTACCATGGATACCGCAGTCCCAAACGGCTCGTGCTGTGCTGAAGGATAGGTACGTCGTTTAAGCTGTTACTCTCGCAAAAAGCCATCCCTCTTGTGCCACAGCACACTGCTTGCTGTTAAAGGATTAGCAGGGTTGTGTGTGTTCTCCATCCCTGGGGCAGTATGATGCTAATGATCAAGTTCATACCGGATGCCCATGAGTGTTCTCTGAAACGTCCGTCTCCAGGAACATGTCAGGTATGCTCTGCGCAATGCATGACCTGCAGATGAGCCCTAAGCACCCGCAGGACTGCACTGCTGCTCAATAGTGAGCTTGGAGGATGTTTGCTCTGTTTCATACAGAGCTGGGATTCAAAACTCCCCCTGTATTAGTGCTGCCTTTATATTAGAAACGTTTGGGACACTCACACACACATACCCACATGCATGCATGCACACACATACACACACACACACACGCATGCACGCATGCACACATACACACACACATGCACACACATACACACACACACATGCATGCACACATATGCACATACATGCACACATACACACACACACGCATGCACGCATGCACACATACACACATACATGCACACATACACACATACATGCACATACACACATACATGCACATACATGCACACACACACATACATGCACATACATGCACACATACACACATACACGCACATACATGCACACACACACTCAAAGTTTATCTCTGCAAGCAATGGACCAACCCCCATAAACTGCACACAGTGAGTTAGCCTAGCGTGCAGAACTCACTGAAAGCTCAGTGCTGAGTCCCAGCCTCATGTGGAGAGGCAGCTGTAGTAATGGCACAATCACAATGTGATGGTAATGGCTAGGGAGGGTGACTGCATGACCCCCTGATTTTAATTCAACCTGATTCTGATTCAGCCTGATTGTGAATGAGCCTGATTCTGATTCTACCTGATTCTGGCTCAATCTGATATAATTTAACCTGAATCCGCTTCAGTCTGATTCGGTTTCAATCAGATACTGATTTAACTGGATTCTGAGTCAACCCCATTCTGATTCTACCCAAATGTGCTTCAGCCATATTCTGATTCTACCGGATCTTGTTCGATCTCATTCTGAATCAACCTGACTGATCTCTCGCCAGGGTGCTTGCCTCTCCTTCTATATGGCTATGTGCCACCTACGCCTCCTCCATTTCAATTTAAGTTTTTAAGTTAATTTATGGCTCAGTGCGATGTCTGGAAGTTTTAGGCTTTTTTTTGGGTTTGGTGTATCGGCCAATAGCATTTCATCCAGCAACCTCTTGCAGGTGTTCCATTTTGGAATCCTCATATATGTCTAATTCCCATGATGCCTTGGACTTGGAGTTCTTTCTTTTCGCTAAAATTGTTTGCATTCCTTTCATTCTCATCTTTATTCTACCTTTTTATTCTTCTCTGACCTATCGGATGATTATGGGCTCGGCTAATTCTGACTGACGCTGGAAATAATACTGAATGGAAATCCAATTGAGTTTGATTAAAAGGAGGAAATGGGAAAAAAGGCAGGCTGGCAGAGAGAAAGGAGGGAGAAACGTCTCAAACACTGAGTGCCAACAACGCCCTGTCACTTCTTTTTGTTTTTTTTGGAAAGGACAATCTTGGAAGCTGAGCAACTCTCCTGAGCTCCCTCCTTGCCGCGTTTAAGGGGATTGGTCACGGGCTGGGATAGATTCCATTAATCTCCTTCCTCTTCCTCTATCCAATTAAAGCACCTAGCGCTGCAGAGGAAGGGCCTCAAGCCAGCCTCCGTCCGCCTTCGCACCGACATTTATGTCTTTATTCAAGCGCTGTGAGGAGAAGCAGCTTTCTTCCGCAGCCCGTGCACGTCCGCACTGCGCGGCGTCTTAAGTCTCACAGACTTCGAGAATGACAAACAAACGAGCTTATTCAAAGCTTAGCCTCTCTGTCTGTGCGGAGCTGTGTTTGGTGCTAGTCTGGCGCTTGTCAGGAAAGTGAATAATTCCCTATCTGACGCTGTAATAATTGTATTAAGATGTGTGGATTATGTCTAAACTGAGAATATTTGGCCGGCTGAGCTGGTGCCGTAACATAGCAGGTTATGGCGATGCAGCCTCATGAACACGCTCCGTGTACAAAAACAGGATGTTATGAAATACATGAAAATGACATGTCCAATGGGTGCCGAGTCCACAGAAAAGCTGGTCGGAGGCATACGCTGGCCGCTGCAATGGCCCTGTAACTAGGAAAAGGGTTTCAGGCAAAGTGGAGGGCAGCCCCTCGGCACAGAGTCCACGTCTAGTTTTAACGATGCTATGGAAGGGTAGGACCGCGCACCCCGGCTGCATTTTCACAGTACATGTGGGCAGAATCAGGTCGCCTTTCATGGCAGAACAAAGCCAGGCCATAATCAGATTAGCTGGGCGCACTAGAACATTCTGTGTGTGTTTTTTTTTTGTCCTGCGGGTGTCTGAAATCTAAAATCAAATAAGATAATGGAAAAGAGACATTATTAGATCTGAGCGCTACATGAAAGGGAGTATGCTCTCTCCTGGACATGACCGGGCCGGGTTAGCATTGTTTCAGACGTCTCCTTAATCGTACACATCATTTACGCTGTGGCATCCTCAATTTCCCTTCTTTAAATTACATTACCTCTGGTTTACAAATGCACTTGTTTGCACAATGTTAACTTGTCTCCTGAAAGATAATGCCACTGTGTCTGGGTCACTGGACCTTATTCAGGCCCAGAAAGATGTATTTCACTGTAAAACATCTATAGGCACACACACCATTGTCAAAACAATATCATTACATTATAGGCATTTAGCAGACGCTCTTATCCAGAGCGACTTACACAGCATTTCTTTTTTGCATTTATACATAGTATCCATTAATACAGCTGGATATATACTGAAGCAATGCAGGTGAAGTACCTTGCTCAAGGGTACAACGGCAGCGTCCGACCCGGGAATCGAACCTGCAACCTTTCGGTTACAAACCCAGTTCCTTAACCATTATACCACACTGCCGCCCTTAATATCATGATGGAGATATTATTTTACTCTCGTATGTCTCAGGAATTTAGGAGAATAATAATGTATTACCAAAAATACACTGAGAATTTGAGAAGCCTGTCTTGAGCTTGAACTGTAGCTCTCTCTTGTGCTTGAATTTTTGATGGATGATCAATTTGATTATTTACATTTACAGGCATGATATAAAGATCTATTATGATTATGTATGTACACATGGAGAAGCAAGTGTTGACACACAGCACATTTCTCAGATCTATGTATCTATCTAATCTACCTGTCTATCTATCAATATGTCTGTCTGTCTGTCTATCGATCTATAATTCTGTTGTCAATCAGCCATTTTTGGCTATTAGATCAGGATTTAATTACAAGGTTAAAAAAAAAAGAATTCTATAAATTTCCACTTGCAGCTTTTTATTTTTTTTTGGTTGATGGTTACTATCTGTATGTACAGGTGATGGTGTTATAACCTGTGTAAGTATGTATGTCCAGGTGATGGTGTTATAACCTGTGTAAGTATGTATGTACAGGTGATGGTGTTATAACCTGTGTATGTATGTATGTATGTACAGGTGATGGTGTCATAACCTGTGTAAGTATGTATGTCCAGGTGATGGTGTTATAACCTGTGTAAGTATGTATGTACAGGTGATGGTGTTATAACCTGTGTAAGTATGTATGTCCAGGTGATGGTGTTATAACCTGTGTATGTATGTCAAGGGGATTACTGTGTTATTACTGTTACGTCTGCCTCTGCCCTTCCAGTTCAGTTTTATGTTCTCCGTGTTTTCTCTTCTTCCCTTCATTTCATGTTTGTTCTTTCATGTTTCGTGTTTGTCTTCAGTGTGTGCAGGTTGGGCGTGGTCTTCCCTCTCGTTATCCTATTTACCCCTCATCCAATCGCTCGCATTTCCCATTCCACACGCTGCCAATCACTCTCGCACACATTCTCACGCTGCACGCACTCATTACATTATTAACTTTCGTACTCAAGTCTGACCACTTGTGTTTGTTTGTTTACTTTGATACTCGTTCAGTCTAGCCAGTGTGTTTGCAATATCTTTTGTCCAGTTTTGTCTCTTTGAACCCGCCAGCCTGCTAAGCTCCCAAGCCTGCATCGCCTTCCAGCTCCCACTGCTTGTCCTCCGTTTGTCTGCCTTTCTCCAGCCCCGCTCCAGCTTTCTTTGCTTCCAGTCAGCTTGTCCCTACCCTGCTCCAGACCCTCTTCCTGAGTGTTACCTATTCCAGTCTTGGGAGTAATAAAAGTGCTCCACGGAGCTTGAATCGAGTCTGTCTCCAAGTCCTGCTATTGGGTCCACTCCCTGGGAAGGAATCCTGACAATTACCTGTGTAAGTATGTATGTCCCGTGTCACTCATGTCTATGTGTTTTTTCATCTAGTCCATTCCGTGTTTCAGACTGATATTTAGGCTGCTCGTGTCACAATCCATACAGCAGGCTATCTTAGAAAATGCATTCCTGAGCATCTATCCTGCTTGTATGCAGCCTACTGAATTAGCTGTTATCCAGCTAGCTGTTTTTGAAAAGTTTTATATAGCCTCAATACAGTTATATAGCCTAGGCCTACTGTTATTATTGATCAAAGTTAGGCCTATTATTAAGCCTAATCACTAACGTCGGGTCGCGGGCAGCAATTTGCTCCCAGTGCCAGCACCGCTCAGCACATTAGACATTGCATTTTATGAGATAAAATTCAGTAGACCTACATTCAAATCGAATAATTTTTTAGACGTTAAATGGTCGATACCATGGGAGACGGGTGCTGCTTTTGCACACTGACAGGATAGGCTACACATGGAACTAGAAACAAAGAGACATTGAAATATGGTGAAATGCATTGTCCATCTGATCTAGCCATTGATTTGGATTTTGTTTCCAAATGTAATGATAATTATTATCATGGCGTCATTGATTGTGTATAGTCCATAAATATACAGGTGCAGCTCAAAAAATAGTAATATCGTGAAAAAGTTCAATATTTTTTGTCACTCATTTCAGAAAGTGAAACTCATATATTATATAGATTCATTACACATAGAGTGAAATATTTCAAGCCTTTATTTCTTGTAATTTTGATGATTATGGCTTACAGCTAATGAAAACCCAAATTCAGTGTCTCAGAAAATTAGAATATTGTGAAAAAGTTCAATATTGGAAACTCATGGTGTCACACTCTAATCAGTTAATTAACTCAAAACACCTGCAAAGGTTTCCTGAGCCTTTAAATGGTCTCTCAGTCTGGTTCAGTAGGCTACACAATCATGGGGAAGACTACTGACTTGACAGATGTCCAGAAGACAGTCATTGACACCCTCCACAGAGTGCTGTATCCAAGCATATTCATAGAAAGTTGAGTGGAAAGTTGAGTGGAAGGAAAAAGTGTGGTAGGAAAAGGTGCACAAGCAACAGGGATAACCGCAGCCTTGAGAGGATTGTCAAGCAAAATCCATTCAAGAATTTGGGGGAGCTTCACAAGGAGTGGACTGAAGCTGGAGTCAGTGCATCAAGAGCCACCACGCACAGACGAATCCAGGACATGGGCTACAAATGTCGCATTCCTCGTGTCAAGCCACTCCTGAACCAGAGACAACGTCAGAAGCGTCTTACCTGGGCTAAGGAGAAAAATAACTGGATTGTTGCTCAGTGGTCCAAAGTCCTCTTTTCAGATGAAAGTAAATTTTGCATTTCATTTGGAAATCAAGGTCCCAGAGTCTGGAGGAAGAGTGGAGAGGCACAGAATCCATGTTGCTTGAAGTCCAGTGTGAAGTTTCCACAGTCAGTGATGATTTCGGGTGCCATGTCATCTGCTGGTGTTTTCTGAAGTCCAGTCAACGCAGCCATTACCAGGACATTTTAGAGCACTTCATGCTTCCTTCTGCTGACAAGCTTTATGGAGATGCTGATTTTATTTTCCAGCAGGACTTAGCACCTGCCCATACTGCCAAAAGTACCAAAAGCTGGTTCAATGACCATGGTATTACTGTGCTTGATTGGTCAGCAAACTCGCCTGACCTGAACCCCATATGGGGTATTGTCAAGAGAACGATGAGAGACACCAGACCCAACAATGCAGACGACCTGAAGGCCGCTATCAAAGCAACCTGGGCTTCCATTACACCTCAGCAGTGCCACAGGCTGATCGCCTCCATGCCACGCCGCATTGATGCAGTAATTCATGCAAAAGGAGCCCCAACCAAGTATTGAGTGCATAGAAATAAACATATTTTTCAGAAGGCTGACATTTCTGTTTAAAATATCCTTTTTTATTGATCTTATGTAATATTTAAATTTTCTGAGACACTGAATTTGGGTTTTCATTAGCTGTAAGCCATAATCATCAAAATTACAAGAAATAAAGGCTTGAAATATTTCACTCTATGTGTAATGAATCTATATAATATATGAGTTTCACTTTCTGACATGAGTGACAAAAAATATTTTCACGATATTCTAATTTTTTGAGCTGCACCTGAATGTATTTAGGCTATGTCCTTAGCCTATGCTTATATTGATCAATTGACGCTATTAGTCTAGGAGGAGACACAAGCAGCTTTTTAATGGGGCCATCAAGTAATGTTCCATGCCCCTGTGCACAAGCTAGCTGTGCTTATGTGTCTGGCTGGTGACAGTTGAACTTGTGGATGTGTGAGTCAGTTTGAATCTTTCAAGAAAACACACATCTCCAGACAGGAAGGCAAAAGGCAGATAGTTCCCCCATAAAATAAAAAACCTTTGCCAGACCCAGCAGCTTTTGGATCTAATTTCCCCAACAGCCTAACATAACATGCAGAAAATACTGCAAATGTAGAAATATGAAAATATGGGGCATCATAAAAACATGTTTTTCAAACACAAAATATATAATCTGTCATTAGGTTTTTATTAGAGACACTTGCTTGTTTTCCTGTGTGGTAGACCAGATTGTACCTATATCTTGTTTGTAATGAAAACCATACTGAGATATTTCTCTCAGAGCAACTCAAATTAATTAATTTGTACAGGGTTGGACTCATAACCTACTCATAACCCACTCATAACCCACTCATAACCCACTCATAACCCACTCATAACCCACTCATAACCTACTCATAACCCACTCATAACCCACTCATAACCCACTCATAACCCACTCATAACCCACTCATAACCCACTCATAACCCACTCATAACCCACTCATAACCTACTCATAACCCACTCATAACCCACTCATAACCCACTCATAACCTACTCATAACCCACTCATAACCCACTCATAACCCACTCATAACCCACTCATAACCCACTCATTACCCACTCATAACCCACTCATAACCCACTCATAACCCACTCATAACCCACTCATAACCCACTCATAACCCACTCATAACCCACTCATAACCCACTCATAACCCACTCATAACCCACTCATAACCCACTCATAACCCACTCATAACCCACTCATAACCCACTCATTACCCACTCATAGCCCACTCATAACCCACTCATAACCCACTCATTACCCACTCATAACCCACTCATAACCCACTCATAACCCACTCATAACCTACTCATAACCCACTCATAACCCACTCATAACCCACTCATAACCCACTCATAACCCACTCATAACCCACTCATTACCCACTCATAGCCCACTCATAACCCACTCATTACCCACTCATAACCCATTACATTTAGCAGATGCTCTTATCATGAGAAACTTACACTGGTTCCATTTTTCTATCATTTATATAGCTGGACATTTGTTGAAGCAATAATCAGGTCAAGTACCTTTCTCAAAGGCACAACTGGCAGTACCTCATCTCTGGAATCGAACCTGTGACCCCTTCGTCAAAGGTCAAGGTCCCTAATCGAAGGTCAAAGGTCAAAGGTCAAGGTCCCTAATCGATACACTGCCACCTTCTAGTCTCATGCTGCATGGTAAAAGAATCCCTCTGATTTATTTTCGGTCATTCTAGCAAATCTCTGTATTTTAATTATTCAGCAAAACTGACACTTCCATCCAAAGCTGATTACTGATTCAAAGAAGGGTTTAACTGGTGCTTCACTGTGTGAGTATCCAGGTAAAACAGAGAGCAGTCCGTCCCCCACTGGAGGCCACAGCATCATCAAATAAATTAAACATAGAAAACTGTGACGGCTGGGACACACTCTCAGAAAGGACTGGGATTGATTCCCAGGCTGTGTGTTCAGAACGGACTGGGATTGATGCCCAGGATATGTCCTCAGAATGGGCTGGGATTGATGCACAGGCTGTGTGTTCAGAATGGGCTGGGATTGATGCACAGGCTGTGTGTTCAGAATGGGCTGGGATTGATGCACAGGCTGTGTGTTCAGAATGGGCTGGGATTGATGCACAGGCTGTGTGTTCAGAATGGGCTGGGATTGATGCACAGGCTGTGTGTTCAGAATGGGCTGGGATTGATGCACAGGCTGTGTGTTCAGAATGGGCTGGGATTGATGCACAGGCTGTGTGTTCAGAATGGGCTGGGATTGATGCACAGGCTGTGTGTTCAGAATGGGCTGGGATTGATGCACAGGCTGTGTGTTCAGAATGGGCTGGGATTGATGCACAGGCTGTGTGTTCAGAATGGGCTGGGATTGATGCACAGGCTGTGTGTTCAGAATGGGCTGGGATTGATGCACAGGCTGTGTGTTCAGAACGGGCTGGGATTGATGCACAGGCTGTGTGTTCAGAATGGGCTGGGATTGATGCACAGGCTGTGTGTTCAGAACGGACTGGGATTGATGCACAGGCTGTGTGTTCAGAATGGGCTGGGATTGATGCACAGGCTGTGTGTTCAGAATGGGCTGGGATTGATGCACAGGCTGTGTGTTCAGAACGGGCTGGGATTGATGCACAGGCTGTGTGTTCAGAATGGGCTGGGATTGATGCACAAGCTGTGTGTTCAGAATGGGCTTGGATTGATGCACAGGCTGTGTGTTCAGAATGGGCTGGGATTGATGCACAGGCTGTGTGTTCAGAATGGGCTGGGATTGATGCACAGGCTGTGTGTTCAGAATGGGCTGGGATTGATGCACAGGCTGTGTGTTCAGAATGGGCTGGGATTGATGCACAGGCTGTGTGTTCAGAATGGGCTGGGATTGATGCACAGGCTGTGTGTTCAGAATGGGCTGGGATTGATGCACAGGCTGTGTGTTCAGAATGGAGACTTCGGCCCTAGTACAGGGCACCACTGGACAAAACAAAACCAAGGAGCCTGAAAAACTATTTGGGGCAGAACTGAGACTGATTAGCCGCCCGTGATGAGTCAAACTCTAAGCCCTAACCACTAAACCCAACTAATAAACTATAAACCTAATCCCTTACCACTAACCACTAAACCTAACTAATAAACTATAAACCTAATCCCTTACCACTAACCACTAAACCCAACTAATAAACTATAAACCTAATCCCTTACCACTAACCACTAAACCTAACTAATAAACTATAAACCTAATCCCTTACCACTAACCACTAAACCTAACTAATAAACTATAAACCTAATCCCTTACCACTAACCCTAACCACTAAACCCTAACCAATAAACTATAAACCTAATCCCTTACCACTAACCACTAACCCTAACCAATAAACTATAAACCTAATCCCTTACCACTAACCACTAAACCTAACTAATAAACTATAAACCTAATCCCTTACCACTAACCACTAAACCTAACTAATAAACTATAAACCTAATCCCTTACCACTAAACACTAACCCTAACTAATAAACTATAAACCTAATCCCTTACCACTAACCACTAACCCTAACCACTAAACCCTAACCAATAAACTATAAACCTAATCCCTTACCACTAACCACTAACCCTAACCAATAAACTATAAACCTAATCCCTTACCACTAACCACTAACCCTAACTAATAAACTATAAACCTAATCCCTTACCACTAAACACTAACCCTAACGAATAAACTATAAACCTAATCCCTTACCACTAACCACTAACCCTAACCACTAAACCCTAACCAATAAACTATAAACCTAATCCCTTACCACTAACCACTAACCCTAACCAATAAACTATAAACCTAATCCCTTACCACTAACCACTAACCCTAACTAATAAACTGTAAACCTAATCCCTTACCACTAACCACTAACCCTAACTAATAAACTATAAACCTAATCCCTTACCACTAACCACTAAACCTAACTAATAAACTATAAACCTAATCCCTTACCACTAACCACTAAACCCTAACTAATAAACTGTAAACCTAATCCCTTACCACTAACCACTAACCCTAACCAATAAACTATAAACCTAATCCCTTACCACTAACCACTAACCCTAACTAATAAACTGTAAACCTAATCCCTTACCACTAACCACTAACCCTAACTAATAAACTATAAACCTAATCCCTTACCACTAACCACTAAACCTAACTAATAAACTATAAACCTAATCCCTTACCACTAACCACTAACCCTAACCAATAAACTATAAACCTAATCCCTTACCACTAACCACTAAACCTAACTAATAAACTGTAAACCTAATCCCTTACCACTAACCACTAAACCTAACTAATAAACTATAAACCTAATCCCTTACCACTAACCACTAACCCTAACCAATAAACTATAAACCTAATCCCTTACCACTAACCACTAAACCTAACTAATAAACTATAAACCTAATCCCTTACCACTAACCACTAACCCTAACCAATAAACTATAAACCTAATCCCTTACCACTAACCACTAAACCTAACTAATAAACTATAAACCTAATCCCTTACCACTAACCACTAAACCTAACTAATAAACTATAAACCTAATCCCTTACCACTAACCACTAAACCTAACTAATAAACTATAAACCTAATCCCTTACCACTAACCACTAAACCTAACTAATAAACTATAAACCTAATCCCTTACCACTAACCACTAAACCTAACTAATAAACTGTAAACCTAATCCCTTACCACTAACCACTAAACCTAACTAATAAACTATAAACCTAATCCCTTACCACTAACCACTAACCCTAACTAATAAACTGTAAACCTAATCCCTTACCACTCACCACTAAACCTAACTAATAAACTGTAAACCTAATCCCTTACCACTAACCACAAACCTAACCAATAAAGGATCAGGTAAGTTAATAAGTAGTCTTGTGTCCCATTGGGGATAAAGAGGATCAGGTAAGTTAGTAAGTAGCCTTGTGTCCCATTGGGGATAAAGAGGATCAGGTAAGTTAGTAAGTAGCCTTGTGTCCCATTGGGGATAAAGAGGATCAGGTAAGTTACCGTAGCCTTGTGTCCCATTGGGGATAAAGAGGATCAAGTAAGTTAGTAAGTAACCTTGTGTCCCATTGGGGATAAAGAGGATCAGGTAAGTTAGTAAGTAGCCTTGTGTCCCATTGGGGATAAAGAGGATCAGGTAAGTTAGTAAGTAGCCTTGTGTCCCATTGGGGATAAAGAGGATCAGGTAAGTTAGTAAGTCGTCTTGTGTCCCATTGGGGATAAAGAGGATCAGGTAAGTTAGTAAGTAGTCTTGTGTCCCATTGGGGATAAAGAGGATCAGGTAAGTTAGTAAGTTGTCTTGTGTCCCATTGGGGATAAAGAGGATCAGGTAAGTTAGTAAGTAGTCTTGTGTCCCATTGGGGATAAAGAGGATCAGGTAAGTTAGTAAGTAGCCTTGTGTCCCATTGGGGATAAAAAGGATCAGGTAAGTTAGTAAGTAGTCTTGTGTCCCATTGGGGATAAAGAGGATCAGGTAAGTTAGTAAGTAGTCTTGTGTCCCATTGGGGATAAAGAGGATCAGGTAAGTTAGTAAGTAGTCTTGTGTCCCATTGGGGATAAAAAAGATCAGGTAAGTTAGTAAGTAGTCTTGTGTCCCATTGGGGATAAAAAAGATCAGGTAAGTTAGTAAGTAGTCTTGTGTCCCATTGGGGATAAAGAGGATCAGGTAAGTTAATAAGTAGTCTTGTGTCCCATTGGGGATAAAAAAGATCAGGTAAGTTAGTAAGTAGTCTTGTGTCCCATTGGGGATAAAGAGGATCAAGTTAGTAAGTAGCTTGTAACCTAAAGGTAGCAGGTTTCATTCCCTGCTATTGTTCTCTTGAGAAAAGGGCGAAACCTGAATTGCTTCAGTATATCCTCCTGAGACGCAGCAGGAAAAAGTATTTTTTTAAATTTTATTCTTCATTTAATGTCCCGTGTTGAATAAGTTTTAGCCTCGTAGAATATATGACCAGAGACTCCTTTCCCCTACAGGGAACAAAAAATGTATCTTAGGAGGATATATCCAGCTGTATAACTGTGTAAAAATGTATTGCTGCATCTTAGGAGGATATATCCAGCTGTATAACTGTGTAAAAATGTATTGCTGCATCTTAGGAGGATATATCCAGCTGTATAACTGTGTAAAAATGTATTGCTGCATCTTAGGAGGATATATCCAGCTGTATAACTGTGTAAAAATGTAGAAGTGTACGTTGCTCTGGACAAGAGCATCTGCTAAATGGCAGTAAAGTAATGTAAGTGAAACTGCCCACAGAATGTTTCACAGAACGTTTCACAGAACGTTTCACATTACAGAACGTTTCACATTACAGAACGTTTCACATTACAGAACGTTTCACATTACAGAACGTTTCACATTACAGAACGTTTCACATTTCGATGGTACGTATTCACTGGTATTCATTAAAAAGGCGACAGAACGTTTCACATTTCGATGGTACGTATTCACTGGTATTCATTAAAAAGGCGACATGCGGAGATACAAGATGGCTGAGGTACATCCTGATGTGGAAGCTGGCTTGTTTGTATCCAGATTGGAGTTCTAAGTTAATTGGCCTCTTATATAACCGAAACCTGTGGGTGACGCGGATTTGATCGTCTGACGTGTGAAAGAACATAAATACAGGGAGCAGCCGCAGGCCACGCGCTAAAATACCCAGCCGGCGAGCTCCCTCCGGAACCACCGACAGTTCCCTTCTAAAAGGTTGGGAGGAGGGGCTCTGAAAAGACATGATGAAAGGCAATGAGCCGACTGCGTCTCACGTCATAAAAACGGGCTATAAAACGGGAGGGGCTTCTGTACTTCACAGCGCGGTTTTGGAAACATCGGGTTCTGAATGGCGCAGATTTCTCCGTCGGCTCGTTTCCGTGAGATCGACCGAACGACGGCAATTAATCCGGTCTCAAGGTGGAGGCCCGCTCCGGGTTCGAACGCGAGGGCTTCATCTGGGCTCGTTGTTTGACAGATGACCCCTGAGAATGGTGATATATCGCCGCTCACACCAGCGTTTGCACACCCCCCCGTCATCAACGAGAACATAATTCCACCAAAAGCAAAGGCTATTTTAGCGGCCGCACGGGAGTGCGCTTATGCAGCGTGTTATGGCAGAGGTCCAATACCCCCGTGTAGCTCACCATTAAACATTCACAACAGTTCTCATTAGCACCACAGTCTATTACTTTGCCATTAAATATTATCCAATAACCAACAATTGTCAATGTTTTTCAAAGGATTGTTTATTCTCATAAAACAGTCACTAGTTTCTCATAATAATGATTCACATAAACAATTTTAACAGCCGCTATGACAGTGCACAGTGTAGATAATATTGGTTTTTTGTAACTGCAATGTTGTTTGTATTTTAATTATTTTAAATACACCCAAGGACCATGCAATTTCGCCTTTAGGTGAAAATTAACGTACCTCAGGATCATGCAGTTATGCTTTCATTGAAGTATTTGTTTAATTTGATAGTTTGCGGCTGACCAGGGATAAATGTAACATTTCCAAGCACAGTCTTTCATAGCTATCCTGCAGTTCCTCTGAACTTAAATGTCTGATGATAGCCATTCATTCGTGACTGCTTTTATATGTGAGTACTGTGGCATAGTTGGGTCAGTCTCTATTTTCCACACATAGCCTGATTAATACACACGGTCCTCTGCTTGCTGGAGTGATGTTGGGGCGTAAGGGACAGAGTGTGCTTGGAATCCACTGAGATGATTCCCTTTTGCTAATTACAGTGAAAAATGGAAGTTGGGTCCTAAAAGCCTTCTGTGTAATTTAAATAGTGACAGGCTCATTTCAGAAATGTAAACAGATCTTACAGGCACTGTGATATAATTACCATCACGGCTCTCACCAGAGACCGTTCCCATCCTGTTCTTTCTCAGCCCGTTTAAAAGCATGGCGGATTGCTCGGTTTTTAGTTGAACATCGCCTGGTTGGCATTTTAAACGTCGCACTTGCAGTTGTGAAAATGTGAATTTTGGAGCATGCCCAGTGCACATCATTATAGCTTACGTAGAGTACGCAGTTCTGCTCTGTGTGAACAGCAGCTGGTGCTACACATTGGGATCTGGAGAGAGCTAAACGGGTAAAGCCCAAACCTTAATGATGTGTTCCTTCCTGTTTCTTCATTTAAGCATCCAAGGTTTTCTCATGAAAACATGCATTACAGGAAGTGGGATCCAGTTTACAGACCTATACTTCCACCTCTTGTTCCGTTAGAACAAAGACAATAATTTAACTGATTTCACTCGTTTGTGATATTGTGACATGATGGAGTAAGAAAACCATGTAAAATACATCTTTTTAAAATGTCAACACACTTTACATTGCTGGATATCAATAATTTAAAAAGAAATCTTACTTCAGCAAATTTGGTTGACTCTAATACCATGAAAGAGTGTTTGATTTTAAAATGATACAAATATGTGCGATAAATCTGAGACAAGATCAAGAGCACAAGATGATTTGAGGCA